>KZ452040.1:649593-903078 GCA_002786265.1 Apostasia shenzhenica | reverse complement strand
CCCACCTGCGCCCGCCCGCGCGTCGCCAGTGCCCGCGTGCCTGACCGTGAGCCAGCCCGCCTGCGGGCCGCGCGCACGCCCGAGTGTCGTGCGCACGCCTGCTCAAACCGCGCGCCCTCCAGCCGGCCTGCCGAGCATCGGCAAGCGCCGACGACGCCGTCGCTCCTCCAGTCGCCCCACTCCTCCTCCGGTTGCGCCCCTTGCCGAGCCCGTCTTCGCGCGTTGCCGCGGTTGCTCCTCCAGCGCCGCTAATCTCGCCGACGCCGTTGCCACTCCAACAGCGGGGTTTTGCCGCCTCTGCTCTACTGTTCGGTACGCCCGATTGCCGCTATCTCTGTTCCAGCCGATCCTCCAGCCATCGGCGACGCTGGTCACCTCGACTTCGCTCCTCTGATCATCCCACTTTGCCGCCTCCACTCTGCTGATTGACGGTTTCCCTCGCCTGTGCGCTACGACGACGCGCTCCGTCAGCCTTGCCTTCACCCTCTTCACTGCTCGCTCAGCTTGGGTAAATTCTTTCTCGAACCCCACTAAACTGATTATTTGATTTCAATACAAATTATTCGCTTGACTTGAATTATTTTTTTGGCTCTAATTGTGTGACCCGATATTTCTCGTGTGTCAATTACTGTTGAATTTAATTGTGAGATATTTGTCCTAAATTCCTGAACTTCGGATCTGATTTATTGAAATTAAATTGACGCCCTAATCTAAATTGATAAATTCTTATTTATCATACGATCCAATTTAATTTAATTTTAAAATATCTTAATTTACGGGATTCAAAATCTTATTTATCATATAATTTATCTAGAAAATATTTTTCTCTTAATTAAAATAATTTGCTAATCGATTTTGCTGAATATAAATATAAAATATCATTGACATCCCTTTTCTGTCCCGTATCAGGAGGGGTGTTGAATGGACTCTAAAATTAAAATTTAATTTACTATAATGATGTAGCACAATACATAATGTAGAGGCATTTCAATCATTTGCAAAAGCATCAACACAATCATCGCATCCGATCTTAGATCAATCATGATTTATGTACATAATTATCCTCCTTTGATGCAGATCAGGATCAGCTCACCTATGAATTTGATGTACATGTTTGTTTGCATCTAGTTTACTTTCTTATTTTTCATTTAGGTTATTTATTATATTAGACAGCTTATTATATCATGTGTAGGTGGGCATACCCACTGTCTTGTATTTATATTGAGTTGATTTTGGTCATATATACTTAAATTGGAACCAATTGGATTCAATTTAGATCTAAATTGACTTGAATTACAACTGTTGAACTTATTTGTAGTAGAGTCAGAAGCTAAGAACATGGCTGTAATTATCAGCTTTAAAATCCCTAAATAGGATCGGGAACAATGGTGGCTTCTCTACGCCTGACACCAACTCCATCCAACGATGCTGCGGTTTTTGCCACGATCTCACCCACGCAAACCATGCCCAGCTTCATTCGACCCACGTTGGCCTCCATGTTGCTGCACATCACAATCTAGTTCAATTTCATGCACAATCGCTCACAACAGAGGTGGTTTCGACTCTTCTCCTGTTTATTGCTGCCCTTGTTAATTAAGGGATGATGTTGATGATTGATGCTCTGAGAGTGGATTTCTGTGTTGATTTGAGTCAAGCTGTGGGCTACGAACGATTGTACGTAGTGGGAGTTGGATTACACTATGGAGAGGCAGAGGGTGACCAATCTGTTGTGGATAGTTCATATCCATCTCTCTATTTCAGTCTTGTTTCATCTTCTTTTTGTTCTTGTTGCTTGGTTTGAAATTCGTTAATTGTTCTCCCTTTTAGTTGTTAGTTTGCTTGATAATGTCTGAACATCATTTATTTCTTTCAAAAATATTCTAATTGCTACCTGTGGAGTGAATTCTTGTTTCGTAATAATTGTAGTGCCTTTTTCTTGGTTTGTACTACTTATGTATATCTAGGTGATTGGAACTTATGACCTTAATTATATTAGTCATTCATGTGTTTGTTTTAATCTTACCAGAGCATATGAATATATCCAAGTTTCTTGGCTGAGTTTCTGAATCTGATCATCTGCCATGATTTTCTTCAAGAATTTCATGATTCTCAAGTAAATTGGCAAATTGTAGCATGATGAAGTGAATCTTGTTTAAATCTCCTCAAAATTAAATATGTTTATCTTTTTGCATGGTATTTTGTTATTCGGTTCATGCATAGTTGGTCAAATTCATCTTCATTTCATTCTGGTTTAGGTATTGGCCAAATTGTTGTTTACTAAACCTGGAAATTATCATCTGTAGATGCATGTATGTTGAAACTGATGCCTTAATTCTCTAAGCTAAGTTCCTTGAGTTCATCAAGTAAAATTCAACCTAGTCCCACAAAGCTCCATCCTTTATCTCATTTGGTCTTCATTTTTATAAACATATTTTTAGATGGGGGAATTCCCACTAGCTCCTTTTTTGTTGTCAATTGCTTTTGGGAGAAAAATTTGCATAATATTGGGAGTGAGAAGGTCTTCTACACTTTTCCTTACAAGCACATGTGGTTCTTTAGTTGAACTGTGAAGATGTAAAGTAGCTGTGACCTGCTATACCTAGATGATTTGGAATTACTAAAGGTGTTAGGGATCCATTTACATTTTCACTCTTCTGTGTTCCCGTTGTTTTTCATTGTTCTAATACTTGTTTCCCTTTACTTTCTTTTTCATGCTTTTCTGAAAATTTCATGAATTTTCCATGATTTCCATGAATTGAAGTTATGGACTAGTTCATTTTTTTAGGGTTCTTTCAGGTTCAATTGCATTATGAGTAGCTTTTCCCAAATTCATAAAATGCATGCGTTTTTCAAGCAAGTTACTAAACTCCTACAATATTTATCTTCCTTAAATTTCATGAAATTTCTTGTAAATTGCAAACTAGGACATATTTAGTGAACTTAATCTAATTTCTCTTCATATTTTTCTCATTTCATGTTAATTGGCATCTTGGGAATCTATGTTTAAAATTTCATCAAAATCTAGTTTCCTTTGTTCGATGAAATAAATTTTGAATTTAGTGCTACGTGAAGGTCAATTTGAATTGCCCAACAATTTGAATTAAATATTACCACCCGAAACTCAGAGATTTTTTCTCTGATTTCATTTCTAGTAATATGACAGTTGACAATCAAGTTATCAAGAAGAGTGAGCGATTTAAATATTTTGATTCATTTATATAAAATGAAAGTGAAATAGATCATGTTATTAGTAAAATTTAAGTGAGATGAACTAAGTGGAAGAATGCATATAGTTTGTTATATGATAAACAAATTTACCAGCACTTAAAGGTATATTTTATAGGACAGTATAAGACCAATAATATTATATGGTATTGAATGTTGGCCTACAAAGTTTAGACATATAAATAAAATAAGTGTTGCAGAAATAGGAGTATTAAAGTGGATAAAAGGGTATACACTAAAGGACAAAAGGATGAATGAGCACATGTATTGCACTTTAATTTGATTGAGAACTTTAATCACTTTTGTATTCGCCAAGCTCTTAAGGATCATCTCAACAACAAAGGTTGAATTAGGTTCCAAGAATTTTGAGAGATAAGCCCAAAAGGTCCAAGCCTTCATGTAGATGAGGTTGATGATGGCTAGTTTTGGGCTACATTCCTTGTCTAGGTCAACATTTCAGTCGCTTGGATCTACCTTTCACATAAAGGTCAACATAGGTAGCCTAAACATTAATCTTTGATATTTCCTTGTGACTCATTCTAAAAAACTTTCTAAGATGTTTTAAGTGCTCATCAGATGATCTAAACTTAGAAAATCTTAGTCCAATCTTATAATGAATCTACCCAAATAAATCCAAACTACAAATGTATACATAAACGATCTTAATCTTCTTGACTTGTTCTTTAGTCCTTGATTTCTTCAACACTTGAGTCGTAGTTTGACTTTATCTTCTAGCCTTCTTCATGGAGCACAAGTGTTTCATGAAATCTTCAATCCTTCATTCATTCAACTTGATAATCCAGTAGTTAACACTTGACTTAAACATATTGACAAATATCAAAATATGTTATCCAACACTTTCATATTTATAGCTCAATATCTCTTGAATTGATGGAAGAAAGCCTATTTCAAACTGACCCATTCTGTTAGAAATGTGCATATTGATAAATATCAAAATTTGTAATCTAACACTTGCATATAAACTCAATATCTCTTGAATTGATGGAAGAAAGCCTATTTCAAATTGACCCATTCTGTTAGAAGTGTGCTTTGAATTCTACAACAATAGTACTTAGTTATCCATTTCTTAAGCTACTTGAAGTTCAGAATATGAGATAGTCAGTTTATGTTAAGGGTGGAGGTCTTGATGTCAGATGACTTCGTATTCTCAACTAAAGAAGATCGTCGATATCAATTTGTGGTCAGTAAGACTTGGATCTTAACTTTTCTTGGATGTTGGAATGAGACGTGTGATCGAGGGTGTTAAATACAATGTTGATGCCCAAGCTCGACATTTTATAGGTTGATAAGGTTATGATGCCATGCCATAACATTTGATTTAGAGTTTGGGTAGTTGCGTCTTGTTTGAAGGGTTGATGATGTCATCTTAAGGTGTCTTAGGCCACTTTGGCCCCAGGATCATTTTGGTCCTTCTCAAGACCAGAATGATACTCAATTAAAAAAATAACAATAATAATAAATATATTTTTATTACATCCTATATAAATTCTAATATAAAAAAAAATTATTTTATTTTATATACTCAATTATTTTTAATAAAACTGTCAACTTTATTTTAGATCCTTAACGAATGAAATATTTTTGTTTAGGATGTGAAATAAAGTTGATTATTTTATTGAAAATAATTATGTGAAATAAAATAAATTTTTTTTATATTGAAATTTGTGTAGGATATAATTAAAATTTATTATTATTTTATTTTATTTTATTTTATTTTGGCCTTAGGCAAGACCAAAGTGGCCTTGGGGCCAAATAGGCCCTTATAGTTTGACAGTTACATCTTATGGAGTTTCATTGAAGGTAGACTTGCTGTTTGAGTTTTTTAGGCTTCACTTTTGAGGGAATTATGTGGGAGGCCCTAGGTCAGTACTATATAAAGAAATTTCTTGCATTGCCTCTTTGTAATTTTTGTTATGTTTTTTGTGCATTGTGGATCTTTATTTTAAGGCTTTTCCTAGAAATATTTTCCACTTTACCTTATATCCATCCTTAGTCTTTTCTTATTTAACTTTTGGTTTTCTTATTGTTTGTTTATTTTTTCTTGTTTTTACCACAACAAACTAGTATTAGAGCGTGAGGGTTATTGGAAAGTTTTTAGAAACAATTACTACCAGGAGATACTATTTTGAGAACCTTGATGAATCCCCTAGATTCACATTATGACAGGATGCTTGCCCTATTTGCCAAATGAACTTGAATGATATCTTACTTGACATGGATAAGATGCTCGCATATTTGAAAGCAGAGGAGAGAAAAGATCAAAAAGTTAAGTCCTAGATTCAATTACATCTGCCGAATGAGATTATGTAAGATTGATTGAAGGGAGAACATGGTTGCAGCTTGATTGATTGAATATGCTAGAGTTGTTATGTACAACAAAGAGCTAGGCGAATAAGCTTCATCTCAAATAAATGTTGTATTCTCACTATTTGTTGGAAGGTGACAATTTAGAAACTCACGTGAATCAGTTTAAGAGCTCTATTGGTATTATATTTGCTGTCAGTTCCTATACAAAGCTTCATGGGCTTCATGCTATGTGGACTTCATTCTTGTTTGTCAAAAATATTTGCTTGACAAGGACATCTATCTTCCACTTGAGAGACACTTGCTAAAGATTTTGTAAGAAGAAGTTCATAATAGTTTTTTTTTGTTTAAATAGTTAGAGTTCATAATAGGATTTTGGCGATGGGAAACAGTGGGTTAGATCTATTCAACTTAGCAGGAAAATTTGATTTCCAACTGTTGCAAAATAAATGTCACATTGTGAAATGATCTTTTTCATGCTGAAGAGTAAACAACAAATTGGGGATTAAAAGATGGTAGAAAGCTCAAGTTGAGCTAGTGTTGCTACCTAAGAGAATGATGATGGTAATATTCTACTTTACTATAAATGATTAAAATGGGACCAACTTGGAGTGGATGATTGATTCAACATATTTATGTCATTTTGACTCCTATTAGGCAGTGGTTCTCCACCTATGAAAGAGTTGATGGTATTGTTTTGATAAGCAACAATGCTCTTACAAAGTTAGAGAGATTGGAACTTTGAGAATCTAATTGTTTGACGAAGTTATTAGAACTTGGACCGAGATGAGATATGTTCATAAATTGAAGGGGAATTTATCGACTACTTATATTTGTAGTTGATTTCCTAGTTATGAAGATCCAGAAATGAAATGATTGTCTGTGCTTGTGTTGTATAGGACTAGTAGCAATTACTTCCTCTACTCAAAGGTCACCAATTTATGACATAGGATGTTTTAAGAAAGTTATAGTTTGTGGCTAGCATAGGTAAAAATATTTTGAAATGTGTGTGCTTGATAGGTTTTGGAGTCTTTAAGTCATGCAGTATGCAAGTCTAAGAAAACTCTAGATTATATACACTCAGTTATATGATTACACTCATTCACGACATTCCAGGAAGTTACGAGACTATTTTTTGAAGTAAAAAATTCCGATATGTTCAGGACCTCTATTTAGTAAAGAATACTTCGAGAACCAATTTAGCAAGTCGATTATTCATTTTTGCATTGATAACAATGTGGATTATTGTTTATTAATTTAACATTACTTTAAGGACGAAGGCATTGTATGGAAATTGTCTTGGGATCCCAACAAAATGGCATCAAAAAGCTCTACAACTTCACAATTTTGAAGAGGGAGGTAGGGATGGAGAGGGAGAGCATGCTGCATGCTTTCCCTGTATGTGATCAACACCCAAGGATGTTTTCTTGGGTAATCATCTCAATTATTTTGTACTCAAGATCTTTGGTTTTTCTCATGATGCTCACTTTAGGAAAGTTATTGCCTTGATTGAAAATGTGTATATTCTTAGGATATGGAAGGATGGATGGCACTAAGGGTTTTGGATTGTATTATCTTGATGAGTCAAAGATCATTGTCCATTGTGATGTCATCTAAGAATGCCCTTCTTAATTTTGGCATGATGTTATATTCTTTTGAATCCAATACAAGATGATACAATGACTAAGGAACATACACCACCAGCATTGCAAATTTATTCTATATTATGGGATAGAGAGAGGAGAGTGATTAGACCTCCACGGAGGTGTGCCGAAATAGACCTTGTTGATTCCATTGTGTTGCATATATGCACAGGAGATTGATTCTCGACCATTTGGTTTTTGGCCAATTTTGGCATAGTTGATTTTTTCAACTCAAACTATGTGTGAAGACTCAAATGAAAAGAAGCTTCAGATTATGCATAGTTGTTTGTTTCTATTTGGATGTAGGTACTATCATACAGTTTTTTATTTGATATATGGTCTATGATGGAGGTTATTTTTCTCCGGGGCTTAATTGAGTGCTCAGTGTGTTTTGAAGTTGATAGTTTTCTATGATAGAGTGTAATTTACGTGATGAAGGATCAAATGTATCATGAGGGGATGAAACATAGTTAGATCAAGTGTCACTTTGCTTTTGAGGTTATCACACATGGGGAAGTCATGGTCAATATAGTTAGCACACTCAAAAAACTCATTTGATATGATTAATGAAGTTTCTTTAATTTGCAAGCATCGTTTGAACTTGATTAGCTTGTCCCACTGGATTTTGGATTCACTTAGAGGGAACATTGGAGCATATTTTCGGTTTATACCTTCATAATGAGAGAATTCCAATCAGTGTTGAGACTTGTTAAAAGCCTGCCTTGAATAAGGGTCACGGTCTTGATGTTATATTACTTTCAAGTCCTCGACCAAATTTGATACTCGGTAGGGAGATGGGAGACTTTGACCTCAACACTTTTTGGGTGTCGGGATCCAATGTGGGGTTGAGGCATTGACTACAATGTCAGTACTTAGTCCTGATGTCTTACAGGTGTCGAGTAGGTTGTTGATGTGAAGTATTTTGACGATGGAATTGAAGTTTGGTCTGATGTCATGGATAGATCTTAAGCGAGAGTTACCTTGAGGAGGTCCTTTTAATGGTCGACAAGAGCATATGAAAGAATTTCCTCAGGGCTCATAACATCTTGAGAAGATTCCTTGAGGGACAGTGATGGTTGTACAATGATTTTTTGGGCCGTCATTTTTATATGTAAATCTGATGCCTTTGATGGTCTCCTTTAATGTATCTTGCATTCTTTTGGTGCATCCTAAAACTGAAATATTTTCAAATCGGGTGAAATAGTTGCCCTCAATTGTATGCTATTTGTTTCCTTCGTAATCTGTGTCAAAACATGATGTGTTTTTTATATGTTTTTGCAGGTCCCGTACATAAACAGGTACTACGGCAAGGCCCATGTCGTTCTATGATTTTTGTTGCCTGGGGGAGTTTGGTCTTTCTCCTCTTAACATGGGGATTCAGAGGCCTACACTCTGCTATGTGCGTCGCCTATAAGTTTTGCTTCTTACCATCTTCAATATTCTGAGATATTTAAGCGGCTCTCTCTCGTACCCTTTGGGAGGTGAATTTTTTCCTGAAAAAAAAAAATAGATAGATTATATTGTTTCTAGGTATTCCGTGTTCTTAAAAGCTGCCAATTCAACTTCAAAAAAAAAAAAAAAGTTTAATGTATTTTTTATCTGTAGTGCTACTACAGAAGTTTGCTGAAATTTTTTCTACTGATTCTCTGAAAGTTTACTGCAGAAGTTTTCGATTGAAACAGATTACTGCGTTTCTTTCTGAAGGATTTCTATTGGAGAGGAATGCTCTAACTTCATATTTTTCTGGTAATAGGTTCTACTAAAACAAGCTCAGTATATTTTAATAACATTGATTGATTGCGCGTTTAAAGTTTAATGTAAAATTTAATTACTTCATTTGAATTCATAAAATGAAGAGTATTATAAACTAAAGCTTGGGATATGATTGTTGCTTGCGAATATTTAAGTCTATGGGAGTATGTATTATATGAGTGAGTTCATTTAAGAACTTTGAATTTGTTTCCTTATATGAAAAGAGGAACTGCAGTCGCCTCTCACCTCTGCTGAAAGGGAAAAATTATTGAGCTCGGTATTTCGAATTACTCGGAAATCAACCACAGAGTCTCGGGATCCACCGGAGCGTGGATGCGGCACGTTGTGATTAGTTTCTCGATGGTTTGAATGCCGAACTCAAAATTCTTTAACACAATGGACTTTTGCTGGTGGTGGTGAGGAGGTTTTTAGAATGTTGATTGATCTCAATTCTCATATTGTTATCCTTTAACAGGAAATTAGACAACCGTTTTTTTAATAGAAGTACGGGTGAGAACAATTCAACTTCGAGTTAAGGCAGGCATGGCTTAAGTGTAACTAGTTAATTTATAGAATTAGATCATGGCTTGAGTTTTTCAATTAGCATCCAGGCTGGAGCTGGCTTGAAACAAAATGCCCAATAAACTGAGAACATCTATGGAAAAAACAGTTTTTATTAGTTTTTAATTATTTGATAATGGGCTCAAACTTATAATTAATTTTAATTACAGCTGAAATTTAAAATTTATTTATATCTTATTTTATATAAATTTTAGTATTAAATAATTATTTTATTTTATATTTAATATAATTCTTAATAAATAATCAATTTTATTTTACATTCACATGATTTATAGTATAACTAGTTTATTTTATTATATATTATACATATTTTTGGGAAATGAATAAAAAAAATTAACTAAATTATTATTAATTTTATTTTCTAACAAAATAATGCCTAAAGTCAATTATATCTATCATTTTACTCGACATGTATCCTAAGTATGAGGGCATGTATTCTTCTTACAAAGGTACTAAACAGAAATATTATATAAATATTATTTCTAATGTGGGAAAATAAAATTAGAAATAATTTTTGATGTGATTTTTTATTTTAAGATTTGTAAAAAATTTGAATTAATGTTTTTAAGATTTATAAATAATTTGATTCAATGTTATTTTGATGTTATGTTATGTTATTTAGAGAAAGTAATTATTTAATTTACTGATATTTATAAATAATTTTTTATTAGATTATAAAATTATTAGTCAAAAGATGATATAACGCCCTCTTAGTTATAATAATATTGATTTAATATTTTAAAATTTATATGAAATATAAAATAAAATTGATTTAAATGTTGGAATTTATGTAATATTTAAAATATTGTTAATGTAATATTTGTATTTGTCTATTATATGCTCTCTATAATGTTAATTTTAATCCCGGTTAAATTTAACTTAGATAATTATTTTATTCAAAAATTAAAATTCAAACTAAGTTCAATCTGATCTGATTATTGCTTAAACTCAGCTTGATAAAATTATAAGCTATAAATATGAGATAAAGCTTAGCTAAACAAATTTGATTCAAGCTCAATTTGAGTTAAATATTTATATATCAATGGTTATCATCTTTGAGCCAAACTCATTGGGTGACATTTATCACTCAAAGTTTGTCGACTTTCGGATGTTATGTAGACTTATAATCTTAAAATTTTTTATAATATTTTTTTAAACATATCAATAAATCAAATAAATAGTTTCTTCTACTTGCATCACATACATCACATTACTGTAGTAACTTCCTAAATAGTAATGACTATCACTTTATGTAAAAATTATATCTTACTCTTATTTAGCTCAATTCAAAATTAACTTAATTTATTTCGACTTATAATTAATTTGTTCAAAAAAAGTTAGTTCAACTTGAAATACGTATAAAATACAGTAGAATTATCTAATGGCTTGGAACAATTGGATGATCATTCTTGAACATGTGACAATGGGTGGCAGTGAGAGTTTAGCCTCAAGACCGATAATAATTTCATATGCAAATTGATATTTAGTTTGAATCGAAATTAAAGTAAATTTATTGAGCTAAGTTATGAGCCAAATTTTATAGTTAGTTTTATTGAGCTGAAATCGAGCTATAATTGGATTGAATCGATTTGAATTGAACTCAGCTTGATTTTTATTTTTTAAATATAAATTTTATCGCTTATTGATGTATTATATTTGGTTATTGTTTTTATAAATAGTAGTAGTTAGAATGGTTAGAGTTTAACTTTGTGTATATGATCATCTCATGTTTGACGCGCAATGAAAGTTAATTTTGAGTTTGCTCGATTAAGATTTGAGCAAAATCAAACTCGAATGCTAGTCGAGTGCGACCGACATGAACTCAAAAATTTCAAAATACTTTCCGAGCTCGGCTTGATCTATAAATTAATAAGAGAATATAAACTTTTTTCTGGCTGAACTCAAATTTCCTTCTCCCCTCTAGAATGGGAAAAATATTAGGTTTGAGCGTCGAGCCTACTGGCACTCGAACTGTTGGTCGTCACGTGTGTGTGAGCTCACCACTCGTGCACATGTGGCAATCAATGGTTGGGCATCGAACGATATAGAGCTCGAACCGAATAATTGCTCCATATTATACAAATGCATATTTGTAATGGTTGATATTATTACTAGTTGTATAATTTCTTTCTTTTTACTGGCTTAATTTTTTTCTTCGAGAGACACTAACTTTGAATTACTTCAATACGTCGTCGACTTCGAGCAGTCGTCTAAAACTTGATTTTTTTAATAAAATTGAACTATGCCCTAACCTTTTTGCAAACAAAAACATTTAATTTCTTGTTACTACCACATTAAATTTGAGTTAATGCAAAATTAATCGCAAGCTAAAGAGTTAAACTGTACATCAGAGAGATTTAAAAAAGTGATTGGATATATGATGCAAAGAAAAATGTGAGCATGATCTAATATAGAGATGTTATGCATAATGTATAGCAGAAAAAAAAAATCATGTTATTAATTATTAAAAATCAAAAAAAGATGCAAAATAGTAACACTGGTTAGCAGAGAGGGAGGTATTTGAAGTAACACTGGTTAAACTTAGAGGATTTCAATCTATCTTACTCGAAAGGAATCTCTATTCCTAGTTATGATTGAGAAGAGCAGGAAGATTGACTTGAAATATCTTGTTGTTTTCGTAATTTATGGTGGTAATCTTCCCATTAAATCATGAGATGAATGACACGTAAATTAGTTTTTGCATCCGTAAGTCACCTTAGCTTAGAGAGAAACCTGTCGAGCTGATTTAATTGGATTCGTTATTTTTAGATTAAGGTTGGTCAAGCTTTGCGACTTGCCGTTCCAACTATTTCTACATAATTTTATTGTTCATTTGGGTTTGCTATAAGTTGCTCAGCACATTTATGTGAACTTATAATTTTTGAGCAAATTTAAATCAGTGTTGTTTACTATCATGGGTAAATTTTATAAAACTATAGTAAGACCAGCGATGATATATGGTGCTGAATGCTGGCCTGCAAAGAGGAAACATACAAATAAAATAAATGTTGCAGAAATGAGGATGTTAAAGTGGATGTGTGGATATACACGAAAGGATAGAATGAGAAATGAGTATATTCGAAAGAAAGTTGGTGTTGCACCAATTGAGGATAAACTTAGAGAAAGTCGGCTTAGATGGTTTGGACATCTAAATCGTAGGTCGATTGAAGCTTCAGTTAGAAAAATCGAGTTATTGAATTTTGCCCATGTACAAAGAGGAAGAGGGAGACCAAAGAAGACATAGCAAGAAACTATAAGAAGTGATCTTGATTACTTAAACTTAGATAAGAATTTGGTAACTGATAGGGCGCAATGAAAACAAAAGATTCATGTAGCCGACTCCACCTAGTGGAATTAAGGTTTGGTTGTTGTTGTTGTTGTTGTTGTTATTATTTACTATCATAGATTTGTTGATCATGTTATATTGAAGTTAATTTATTGAAGCTCAATTTTGCTCTAATTTAATTAGTAATTTGTATTTACTAAATAAATAATGTCGTAAATAAATAATGTCGTAATAAATAAATATTTTCGTATAAACCAACCTGTAGAAACAGATATGTTTAAGAGTGTGTTCAGTTTAATATTATCTCAGTATTAGTGTTATATCAAATTACTTAAAAAAAATTATGAAATTATAATTTAAAAATAAGAATAAATCAAATTCCCGAAATAATATCAGTTTATCAATTTTAATATAACTGAATCTAAATTTAAATATTAGTAATTGTAACCAATAAACTATCCATTACAAATCTTATCGTTTAGTGGGACAGACAAGTAATTGATTCCTTCTTACTCTAATTTGCCGTTATGTAACTTTACAACTTGAATTGTGAATGATGTGAAATAAAATTAGTTATTATATTGGGATATGCGAGAGATGTGATATAAAGTTAATTATTATGTTGGGATATGTGGGGGATGTGATATAAGTTAGTTATTATTTTAGTAATATGTGTAGGATGTGAAATAAAATTAATTTTTAATATTAAATTTTATGTATGATGTGATATGTCTGGTTAAAATTAAACTAAGTTAATTTTTAACGGCCAAACAAACGGGGCCGAGGAGAAGTGAATTAAACAAAGGTAAACCCACTAGAATGAACTATTGGTATAAATACCTCCATTTCCAGGTGCAATGACTGAGGTGGTCTTGATAAAATGCACATTAAGAAAATAGAGATAAAATCCTATAATTTAATGGCAGAAATTCCTATTCAATTTGTTCTTACTCTACCTTTGTCATTATCTAATTTAGAACATTTTCTGGACAATCTAAAATGGCATGTCCTTTTATACCTTCTATGGCAATTTCAGATATCATGATTCATGAGTATAGAAGAAACTTAAATCAAGATTATCTTGATTAGAGTTGAAGATAGTTTACCCAGGTTATGGACAGATCTAAGAGCCGGATTGGAGTTGTAGAATAGTGAGAGCCGGTAAGGGGATTGTGACGTCCCCTTTCGGGACACCACGGCAACTAACTTTTATCATAGGGGAGATTATACATAGAAACATTTAACTTTAACAAAACAGAACTGTTTCTCACATACAACAGAAGCAATATAATTTAAATGACAAGCTGAACTACAAACATGTTTAATATACTTATTCACAGACTATAATTTACATATGACTTTATACATTAAGAAAAGATCAAACCGAAATACAAATCCCCTCTGATTTAGTGCTCGAAGGCCCCCCCTCGTGTGCCTCTTTCTTCACCAGTACCTGCCAATAAAGGCATCACTCCACCGACCTCAGGATTGAATAGGCAATAAACACTAACTTGCTAAATAAAAAATATTTATAAGCAAACATGTATTATTCTTTTTTATCAGCATCAATAATAAATAATCAAGACAATTTAACAGTCATAATATAAATGTTGATGTCACATTAGCATGCAATATTAATAATACGTTGCAAATCCTTTTTATTCTTTATACTTTTATCTTCGACCCCCGATTTCTTAGATTATGCATCAACTGTCTCTTTTCATCATCACATATGCATAGGATCCTTAGCAACTCCTATATCCCGCAAATGGACGAGTGTCACATATACAACCATTCCCGATAGTTGGCAGGTTACCATATCATATAGCTCGAGCATAAGCAGGAACATAAACGCTACAAGAAACCTTTTTTAATTTATTGCCGATCTTTAAAACATCTTTATAATCACATTTAGTTGTTCCAAGTCCACAAATCTCATTTTTTCTTTAAACTTGGTAAACAACTCAATAATATTTTAAATACACATCATAATGCTCTTGACATTCTTGTACATTTATTTCAGCATAAAAATCAATGTTCTATTCTACGATTAATTAATTATACAGGTTGATCAAAAATCATGCATATAAAGAATCATTTGAAACAATAATAATTCCAGTAACATAAATTTAACTATAAAACAAGCATTTAACTGTACTACATGTTATTTTTAATTCAACATAATACATAAAATCACGTATACCAAATTAATTGATTAATTTATAAATTTAATTTAATAAATAATTTAGAACTCATGCCTACTTCTTATACGGCACATTGATAACTCGATTAAACGATGAAAAATACGTGCATAAATTCGGACGAAAAAAACCGTTTAAATTCTTTTCCTCCTCTTTTTCCTTCTCCTTCTTCTTCTTCTTCTTCTTCTTTTCCTTCTCCTTTTTCCTCTGCTGCTGTAGCTGCAGCCGCTGCTGCTTCTTTAGGGCTCGGCGGAAACCAACGAAACCAGGCGTACAGAGAGGCACGGGCGGAACAGAGAGAAAACCGAAAGGGAGAGAGAGAAAAATTCTTCTCTTTCCAGGCGCAGGCGACATGCGATAAAGGCAGAGGCGAAGGCGGTTCGGCGCTGGCCCTATCTAATTTGGTGGAATAATTGCACTTTGGTTACCCTATTTTCTTTCTCTTATACATAGATCCAAAAATCATATTTTTAACTCAAAAAATATTTCTTTTAGGTTCAAAATATTTTAAATTTTTAAACTCCAAATCATTATTCTTTGGCCGTCACAATTCTCTCCACCTTTGAAGAATTTCGTTCTCAAAATTAAGCAAAGACATTTGGATAAAACTTCTTCATTTCATTTTCAGATTTTCAGGTTGTTTCTTTCTCAATCTGATTGCTCCATAAAACTTTAATCATAGGAATCTCCTTATTCCTTAATCGTCTGACATCTCTTGTTAAGATTCTGATTGATTTCTCTTTATAGCTCAAATTTGACTTTATCTTCATTTACTTTGGATCTAACTAAATCACTTGTGAAGAATCTGGAACATATTTTCTCAACATTTATATATAAAAAACATCATGTATTTCTTCTAATTCACATGATAATGCAAGTCTGTAAGCTACAACCCCAACTCTTTCTATAATTGGAAAATGTCCAATATAACGAAGCTTTAGCTTACTAGCTTTTCCAAACCGCACTACACCCTTTATTGGATTGACTTTAAGAAATATCTGATCCCCCACTTCAAATTCTATTTTCTTATGTCGAGCATCATAATACTTTTTTTGTCTATCTTGAACTCATTTGTGCAATTTCTCTCGTATAAATTTTATCTTTTTAGTAATTTCATCAACTAATTGAGGTCCCAACATAGCTCGACTTTCACCTTCATACCAGCACAATGATGATTGACATTTTCTTTCATATAAAGCTTCATAGGATGTCATCCCAATACTGGACTGATAACAGTTATTATAAGCAAATTCAGCCATTAATGAAATATGTGTTTTCCAGCCTCCTCCAAAATCCAGCACACATAGTCGCAGCAAATATTCAAGAGTTTGAATAACTTTTTGTCTGACCATCAGTCTAAGGATGAAATGTTGTATTGAATTTCAACTTTGTACCAAATGCTTGATGTACTTTTTGCCAAAATCGAGAAGTAAACTTTGAATCTCTGATATAATAGCAGATGGTATCTTATGTAATTTTACAATCTGATCCACATAAATTGTAGCTAATTTATCAGTAGAATCAGTAGCTTTAATTGACAAGAAATGAGCTGATTTAGTCAATCTATTAACAATCACCCAAATAACATCATGTCTTTATTGTGATCTTGGTAGTCCAACTACAAAATTCATAACCACTTATTCCCATTTCCATACAAGAATAGGTAAGGGTTGAAGTAGACCTGGAGGTCATTGATGTTCACCTTTAACTTGTTGACATGACATACACTTACTGACAGCTTCAGTCACATTTTTCTTTATACCAGGCCACTATTATATATGTTTCAGATCACGATACATTTTATTTATACCTAGATGAATAGTATATTTTGCCCCATGAGCTTCTTGTAATAGCACATGTCTGAGATCAATAACATCTGGTATATATAATCTGTTTCTGTATTTCAATAATCCTTTATTATCAATGTTGAAATCATTCTGTTTTTCTTTTTCAACTCTCTTGATAATCTTTTGAATAAACGGATCTTTATTTTGTCCTTCCATTACAAGTTGAAGCCACTCAGGTCTAACTGTTAATTGACTCAAAAATACCTGACTTTCACCTTTAATTCTATCCAAAGACAACTGCTCCATCTCAAGTATCATTAACTGTTTATCTTTTTGTAAAACTATCATACTCAAATTAGCTTTTCTTTTTAAGGCATCAGCTACTACATTATCCTTACCTGGTTGATACATCATTTTCAGGTCATAATCTTTAATTAATTCAAGCCAACGCTTTTGTCTCAGATTCAACTCTTTCTACATGAAGATATATTTCAAACTTTAATGATCAGTATACACTTCACACTTTACCCCATATAAGTACTGTCGCCAGATCTTTAGTGCAAAAATAATTGCCGCTAATTTCAAGTCATGTACTAGGTAGTTCTTCTCATGTAGTCGTAGCTGTCGTGAAGCATAAGTTATGACCCTGCCATATTGCATAAGAACACATCCCTGCCCTTGGAATGACGCATCACCATAGATCTGAAACCCATCACTACCATCTGGTAAAGCTAACACTAGAGCTAAAATGAGACATTCTTTTAATATTTGAAAACTAGTTTCACAGTCTGCATTCCAATCAAATTTAACTACTTTTTGTGTAAGTCTTGTAAGTGGCAATGCAATCCGTGAAAAACATTTTATTTCTGTTACACTGATTGATCTTGCTCATTCCATAATTGCAGAAACTTTCTGTGGATCAACAAATATACTTTCTGCACTAATAACATGACTCAAGAAATTCACACTAGATAACTAAAATTCACATTTTGAGAATTTTACATATAATTTCTTTTCCCTTAATTTGTGTAACACATGGTGTAAATATTTTGAATGCTTTTCTTGATTCTTTGAGTATATTAGTATGTCATCTATAAAAATTATAACAAACTGATCAAGATAGGGTTGAAATACTCTATTCATTAAGTCTATAAATACTGCAGGAGCATTCGTTAATTTAAATGATATTACTAAATATTCATAATGCATGTATCTGGTTCTAAATATTATTTTAGAATTATCTATTTCTTTTATCTTCAACTGATAATATCCAAATCTTAGATCAAATTTTGAAAATATAAATGCTCCTTGTAATTGATCAAATAAATCGTCAATTCTGCGTAAAAGATATTTGTTCTTGATTGTCACTCGATTTAATTCACGGTAATCTATACACATACATAGACTACCATTTTTCTTTCTTACAAACAACATTAGTGCACCCCACGGTGAAATATTTCGACGAATATAACCCTTATCTAATGGTTCCTGCAATTGAGTTTTCAATTCTTGCAGCTCAGTAGTTGTCATTCGATAAGGAGCCTTAGAAATGGGTTCCGTCCCTGGTATGAGTTCTATAGGGAACTCCACTTCCCTATCTGGGGGTAATCCTGTTAAATCTTGAGGAAATACATCTGGATGCCCCTTTACCATTAGTATGGCCTGCATCTTAACTGACTCAAATTTAACATTCAGTGCCACAACCAAATATGCTCCACATCCTTTTCTTATTAATTGATGTGCTTGAATGGCTGAGATTATTGAAATCTTTCTCCCATAACCGTAATATACTTTATCCGAAGATTCAGGAATATGAACTTTTATCTTCTTTTCTCGACAATCAATAATTACTTGATGTTCAGATAACCAATTCATTCCTAGTATCACATCAAACTCAGTTTTAAGTACAACAATCAGTTTTGCCTGAAACTCTTGATCTTTTATCTTAATCTTTACTTTGACAAATAATTTCATTCCTATAGTGATACCCGTAGGTAATGCAACATGAAGCACTTCATTTAATGGATTGTTTTTAATTGCAGTTTTTGTATGATACTTTCAAAAATGAAAGAGTATGATGCACCAGAATCAAACAGTACAACTACAAGTGAATTATTCAGAACAAGCGGCTTGTACCTACTATGACATCTGGTAAATCTGATGCGGGACGGAAAATGGATGCCAAAGATAATTTATATTAATACTCAGCAAACTGATTAGCAAATTATTTTAATTAAGAGAAAAATATTTTCTAAATAAATTATATGATAAATAAGATTTTTGAATCCCGCAAACTAAGATATTTTAAAATTAAATTAAATTGGATCGTATGATAAATAAGAATTTATCAATTTAGAGTAGGGCGTCAATTTAAATTCAATAAATCAGATCCGAGGTTCAGAAACTTAGGACAGATGTCTCACCGTTATATCCAACAGTAATTAACACATAAGGAATTATCGGGTCACACAATTAGAGCCAAATAAATAATTCAAGTCGAGCAAATAATTTATGTAGAAATCAAATAATCGGTTTAATTGAATTCAGGAAAGAAGTTACCCGCGATTTGAATCGGAGAACAATCACTGATCGAGTACGGCGATGCGCAGACAAAGCGCAGACCGGCACGAGCACAAGCAGGCGAGCGCGTGCGGCACGCAGATGGGCGTGCGCGCAGGCGAGCAGGCGGGGGCAAGCGGGCAGGAGCGTCGGCGGGTTGGCGCTGCGCGCAGGAGCGGGCGAGGCGCGGCACGCGCGGGCGATCGGGAGGTTGCGCGGGCAGCGCGCTGGCGGGTTGGCGCTGCGCGCAGGGCGAGCGCGGCATGGCGCGCGGGCGGCGAGAGGCGAGCGGCGGCTGGCGAGCGGCGAGCGGGCAGCCGCGGTCGAGTGTGCCGGCGGCGCGCGTGCGGCGCGAGGGCTGGCGCGCGTGCGGCGGGAGGGCGTTGTTGACCCTCTGCTGGTGTGCCGGCGGGCTGCCGGGGCCGGAGCCGGAGTCGCAGGCGCAGGCGGTCGATCTCCCCGAACGGAGTCAAGGGGCCTGGACTTTAGTTGAACTGAAGAAAGGGGAAAGATTTTTTGTTTTGTTTTGTTTTTTTTTTGAGAAGGCGGATAACTGGGCTACTTTGAGGATTCTCATCAAAGGCTAACCCTACCCTTTCCTTCACCGGAATATCAACCCCTTAACCCGGATCTAGGCTCTGAGAAAACTCAAACATAATTTCATTCATCAACAATTACTTTTTTACAATGCAAGGCGACCTCCTTATATAGAGAGATCCTATGTAGAAATATGAAAATACAATATTAAATGCAGAAATTAAAATATCAAATAAATTAAAATAAATATGAAACTAATTCTATTACAATAAAATAAAATCAGCTTTAAATGTGGTGAGTCTTCGAATCTTTTCCAGATATGCTCTGAATCAAATCAAATCAAATTTAAATAAAGCTAATATGAAAATCTCTAATAGCTCTAATTAATTTGAATTTGAATTTTGATTCAGCACATGACGTCATCCTGGCCATCCAATTTGATGCGGATCTGGGTCCCCACCAGAATCCTAAGCCTCCTGACGTGTCAATGCGTAAACTCGAGGCTGAGCACCTCGTTCACCAGGTCTAATAGCAGTACCACGTCCCCATCTTGATGCACCTGCAATTCTACCTCTACCACCAGAAGTGAAAGCCACAGAAGCTGGAACTGACTCTTCACCCCTTGCTGTCATTTTCCTTGGACATATGAATGAGAAAGAGGAGAGAGGGAGAGAGCAAGAGAGAGAGAGGGAGAGTTTTTTTTTTCTCAAGCTCTTATTAGAAGAAGGATTCTGCTCTTCCCGCCGTCCTTCTAATTTGTCTTTCTAAACCGTGCTTCCCATCCCTCTTCCTTGAAGCTTGTTCAAAGGTATTTATAGGCAGCAAATAGTGCAGCTTCGTCCTGATTTTTTGGAAGAGAAAGGAGTAAACAAATACTGAACCCAAGCTATTGTCGGCCATTGGGGGAGCCGAGGTAGTGAAAAGGAGAGCTTGACTTTTCGACCTTGACATTGCTTCTAGGGATCCATGAGGACTGAAGTACGCGGGTCTTTGATTTGCGTGTCTGGGAAAAGCATTCTGTACTGAAAACGGCGCGATCAGACCATGCTGACTGCGATAGGTGCAGCCGAGGAACATCGTCATCAATGTTACTGGGGGGTGATTCTGGATCGTCGTGGACGATGTTTGACCGAACACGCATGGCCGAGGTTTGGGACCTACGAGAATAATAGTATTTAAATAAAAAATTAGTGCCACCTGGGAGCCACGCGTACGGCTGTGATGCAGCACTGGAACCACGTGTTAACAACATCTAACTTTATACATTAAAAAAAGATCAAATTGAAATACAAATTCCCCTTGATTTAGTGCTCATAGGCCTCTCGTGTGCCTCTTTCTTTGCTAGCATCTGCCAATAAAGGTATCAGTCCACCGACCCCAGAACTGAGTAAACAATAAGCACTAACTTGTAAAATAAAAATTATTTATAAGCAAACATACATTATTTTTTCTTATCAGCATAAATAATAAATAATCAAGATAATTTAACATTCATAACATAAATGCTGATGTCACGTTAACATTAGCATGCAATATTAATAATACGCTGCAAATTTTTTTATTCGTTATCCTTTTATCTTTTGGGCTCGAGTTTCTTGGACTATGCCTCAGCTGCTTCTTTCCATCATCATAAATACATAGAATCCTTGGCAACTCCTATACCCTGTAAATGGAGGAGTGCCATATATACAACCATCCCCGATAGTTGGCAAGTTGTTTACACATCTTGGCAACCATCCCTGATATTTGACAGGTTACCATATCATATAGCTCAAGCATAGGTATGGACATAAACGCGACAAGAAACTCTTTTTAATTCATTGTCGATCTTTAAAATATATTTATAATCACATTTAGTTGTTCCAGGTCCACAAATCTCATTTTTGCCTTTAAACTTAATAAACAATTCAATAATACTTTAAATACACATTATCATGCTCTTGACATTCTTGTAGATTTATTTCAGCATAGAAATTAATGTTCTATTTTACGATTAATTAATCATGCAGCTTGATCAGAAATCATGTATATAACGAATCATTTGAAATAATAATAATTCTAATAACATGAATTTAACTATAAAATAAACATTTAACTGTACATATTATTTTTGAATTCAACATAACGCATAAAATCACGTATACCAAATTAATTGATTAATTTGCAAATTTAATTTAATAAACAATTTAGAACTCATGCCTACCTCTTATACGGCACATTGATAACTCGATTAAAGGCCGAAAAATGCGTGCAGAAATTCTTCTTTTCCTTCTTCTCCTTTTTCGTCCGCTGCTGGAGCTGCAGCCGCTGCTGCTTCTTTAGGGCTCGGCAGAAACCAGCGAAACCAGGCGGACAGAGAGGCGCGGGCGGAACCGAGAGAAAACTGAGAGGGAGAGAGGGAGAGAGTCTCTCCAGGCGCGGGCGACACGCGGCAAAGGCGAAGGCGGTTCAGTGCTGTTCCTAACCGAGTGGAACAATTGCACTTTAGTCCCCCTATTTTGTTTTCTTATAAATAGATCCAAAAACTAATTTTTAAATTCAAAAATATTTTTTTTAAGATCTAAAATATTATAAATTTTTAAACTCCAAATTATAATTCTTTGGGAGTTACAGGGATGGGGTATTCATGAGTTTCTTCCATAACTAATCATCTCCTGCACCAAGAGTCTTCCATGCCACAAACCAGTATAGTCTGTGATGTGTTGGGGTTTTGCGGATGATGAGCTTCTTCCGTAGGTTGAGCATCTCCTACACTAGCATAGAAAGATGAATTGCCCATTGAACCAAACAAATAAGAGCGATAAAATTACACATGATAAATTGAACGCTGGATTTCAAACTTACATAAGGGCAGAGGAAGATTCATGTTGCATTCCATTTCATTATCCAAATTGTCTTCCTCTTTCATATGCAGAGTCAAACAATCCAAAACTCCATATATATTTGATCCTTCAGGATGAACCCTATCTTCTACGGTGAACCCATGAGCCTTTCCATTCACCTGAACAATACTCTGTCCTGCTGCTTTCTTCAGTTTCTTCCTTCTCATCATCATCCTCAGCTCTGCCACACCATCCCACCTCTCTTTGGAAGCATAAATATTCGCCATGGCAACATAAGACGAAGCAGCATCTGGTTCTAACTGAAACAAACGACTAGCAGCATACTCCCCCACTTCGGTCTCCCGCTGAATTATGCAAGAACCCAACAGAGCACCCCACACACCACAATCCGGCTCGATTGGCATTTCTTCGATGAATTTTAATGCCTCCTTTATTTTCCCTCTCCTCCCAAGCAGATCAGACATGCAAGCATAGTGTTCCAATCTTGGTTCTAAACAGTAAACAATTCTCATCATATCAAATAACTTCCATCCTTCTTCAAGCAATCCACCATGAGTGCAAGCTTGAAGAACGGCTAGAAAAGTCACATGGTTTGGCTCATACTGCAGTTCAAGCATCTGGGAAAAGAGATTTAGAGCTCCTATGAAATCTCCATTCATGGCATAACCCGCAATCAAAGCTGTCCAAGAGACGAGAGTTTTCCTCTCATTCATGCTAGCAAAAACTCTCCTTGCATCAGTGATGCTGCCGCACTTTGCATACATGTCAATCAGAGCATTACAGACCAAATCATTTTCCGCAATCCCACTTGATGTTGAATATCTTTCCATTGATCTACCAAATTCAAGAGAACCCGTTCGGCTGCAAGCTGACAGAATAGAAATCATTGTAATAGCATCAGCCCTCACCTCTGAATTCTCCATGGAGTGAAACAAATTCATAGCCTCACTGAGATTTAATGCTTTGACGTACCCTGTAATAACTGCAGTCCAAGATACAGAAGTTCTTTCAAGCATGCTGTCAAAACAATAGCGTGCAGCAATAATATCCCCACAGTTAGAGTAAAGTAAAATTAGAGTATTTGAAATAGTGATATCTAAATCAAACCCAGCTTTGATTGCAAGAGAGTGAATAATCCTGCCTTGTATGAGAGCTTCAGAATGGGCGAAGGACGAGAGCAAACTAAGAACTGTACTCAAGTCGGCCTTAATGTCATCATCACGCATATTTTGAAAGTAGGCAGAAACTTTTTCTGACCGACCATGATATGCACAGCCTGCAATAATCGAATTCCACGAAACAACTGATCTTTGAGATAGCGGAATCTCATTGAACACTGACTCAGCTGAGGTCAAATCATCACATTTGGCATAGGCTGCTATCCAAGTGTTGCAAACCGAGAGATCGACTCCCAGACCTGATGCGAACCCAATCGAGTGGACAGCTTTCAAGACGCCGACGTTCTTATTCTGTGCGCAGGACCGAGTCAAAACTATGATAGTAACCGAATCAGGATGTCGTTCATCCAATCTCATTTTCTTGAAGAGAAGAAAAACTCTACCATGAGAACCTGTGTCTACCAAGCCCATGATCAAGGCATTCCAAGCGGCAACATCCCTAAGCGGCATTTCGTCGAACAGCTGCTGTGCGTGATCGATCTGCTGGCATTTCGCATAGAAATCGACCATTGCCGTCCCGACGAAGACATTAGAGGAGAGCGGGCATTTGAGGATGTGGGTATGGATAACTCCTGGAAGAAATATGTCTGAAAGCCTTGAACAGGCTTTGAGGAAAAAAGGGAAGGTCAGGTGGTCAGGCTGAATGCCGGCTTGCCTCATTCGCCGGTAGATGAGGAGAGCCTCGCGATGGAGGCCATTGCCGATGGCCGCTCTTATGGCACAGTTCCAAGACGCAACCTTTGATGGATTTACAATACTTGGAACAGTGTTCAGAGCTCGACCGGAGATCATCACCCCACCATGATTCGTAACCACACCATATCCTATATATAATATATTCCTTATTTAGCTGTGGCATTTCTAATTTTCGTTTGGTTCAATTTTTTGTTTTTTTTAACAAAAAAGTATATTTTATTTTTTATATTTAATAAAAATTTTTATTTTAATAGTAAAAAGGTACGTAAGATGTGAAAAAAAAATTTAATTTTAATATTCGTATTTGTATTTAACATAAAATAAAATTAATTTTTATAATTAAAATTTGTCTTTGAACTAAATAAAGCCTAAATTTATGAGAAAATTCTTTTTTTAATCTCACGAGATAACTCATTTTCACAAACTTTTTATCAAAAGTTTCATGCTTATTTGTATTTAATAACAATTTTCATGAATTTTAAGAAATCCCAAAACTTTTGAGAGTGCAATTAGCCAAAAAATTTCTTTGCTGAAGTAAATATTGCTTAACCTATAAGTTATTTACTTAGTATTTTAGCTATGAATTTGTGGGGAAAAAAAAGGAGAAATAAGCTTAGAATTTTTCAATTTCATTTAGAAAAAATTTAGAGGACGTTTGGTTCGTTGTTATCTTAGTGTTATGTTATGTAATCTTGATGTCCTGACATCTAAATGTTATCTTTTAACTAATAATTTTATAATCTAATGGAAGATTATTTATAGATGTCGTTAAACCAAACGATTGTTTTCACCAGATAATATAACATCAAGATAACATTGAACTAAATGCTCCCTTAATTATAACATAAAACAAAATTTTACTCAATCTCACTAATCCTTCCACACACAATGCCCCCAAACATCCTCTATGGGCACAAAAACTAACAATGATGACGGCAATAATCATACCAATAATAAGTTGGAATAATGACCTATATTTGAACTTACCCGAAACCACACTATTCGATCTACTAAGTATTATTGGTTATCTTAAATTTCGAACAATTTGAATTATCGGGCATTTTAAATTTGTCCAATGCCATACAAACAACAACAACAACAACAACCAAGCCTTAATCTCACTAGGTGGGGTTGGCTACATGAATTCTTTATTTCCATTGCGTTCTATCAGTTACTAAATTCTTATCTAAGTTTAAGTAACTAAGATCACTTCTTATAGTTTCTTGTTATATTTTTTTTGGTCTCCCTCTTCCTCTTTGTACATGGGCAAAATTCAATAACTCAATTTTTCTAACTGGAGCTTCAATCGGCCTACGATTTAGATGTCCAATGCCATATGCCAGAAAAATCTAATCACTGAACCTATTGGCTTTGCGGTTTAAATTTGTTTCAATAATTCTCAAGCAAGTTCTGCAACCTAAGAAGTATAAAACAGCTTCATAAGAGGAAGCAATTTAAGAAAATTAAAACATACTATGAAAATTAAAAAAAAAAATTGACAGAAGATAAACAGTGCATTCAACAATCCTGGGTCTACTCCATTCTCCTAATTCCTCCTTTGGGATTTCACCATTTTAAGTTTATTATGGGTTATGCTCAAGCTTATTTCAAGCTTGTTACTAGCCTACTCCAATGACCCAAAGCCATAAATGTTTCGATCGAGTGCACATGTTACGTAAAATTTCCACCAGTTAGACGTTTCTTTTTTTAATTTTGATCAAATGGTTACACATTTCTAAGTCTTCTGAAGCATGCCAGTAGGTATATCTAGGCCTGTAAATGGGTCGGATCTTGATCCAATCCGATCCGTGATCCGAACCGATTATCCTATAAAACGGAATAAATTTTTTACCCTCACAATTATTCCGTTTAAGTATTGTCGGGTCAGATCCGGGTCGGTTTTTATATATTTATAAGTATGAAACTATTTTACGTATTTATATTTATTATTTAATTGCATATATTAATTGTTGTTTTATTTTATGAAGGTTTTAAAATGTGACTGAGGCTTATAGTTATTAAAGAGATCGTTGCGAATTATTTAAAGTACAGTAAACAGGAAGTGCTTATATTGTGAGGTGAGATTAATAGCTAGAAATATTTTTAACCATTGAGATGAAATATTTAGTGCTAGTTTTAAAAGAATTGTACTTTGTTTTTTGTGTAATATTTTCATTCACACTGTTGATTCTATGTTTTGTAATATTGTAATATAATACTGATATCAGTGATATGATCTTTAGATGTTTATATATTATCCCTATATTTTCTACTATAATGAATTTATATTGTAAATTTTAATGATCAAAATTTTATTTAAAAATATAAGAATATATATATACAATTAATAGTTGCAGTCATTGAAAAAATAGAGTTAAATTATTTAAAAAAAGTTCCGGGTCACCCCGAAATCAGAACCGTGGCGGGCCATGGAACGGATCTGAGTTGACTTCGATTTGATCCGATTTTTAATCAGATCGGGATATACTGGAATTGGATCCGTGTTAGGGTCAATTCGATCCGGATCCGATCTACTGACGGGCCTAGGTATATCAATACTATCATCTTCATGCTTTCTCAAATCCCATTTCTATCCAAAAAAACAAAAACAAAAAAATCTAAATTATGTTATCAGAAATATGTAGACTCTAAAGTGGGGAAATATCTCAAGAGTGCCCGAGATCTAATGGATAGAGCAATTGGTCCTACGATTTCAACTTCTACTTAAAATTGAGCTTCTCAATTTCAAGTTGAGTTTAATTTAAGTATATCAATTTTTTTAATAATTTTAAATTTGTTTTTAAATTAATTCAAACTTAACTGAAAACCAGAATTTTTTTATTGAAATGCTCATTAGATTTGTATAAGAACATTTAACAGTATAAATTTATTTATTTTTGCCAATAATAGTATAAATCCATGTATATTATTTTAAAAAATATTTAGTTTAATATTATCTCTATATTATATAATCTTATTTAAAAAAATAATTATTTGATGTGAATAACTCATTTTCACAAAAAGTTTATCAAATTAATAATAATATTTCACGAATTTGAAGAAATCCCAAAACTTTTGAGAGTGCATTTAGCCAAAAAATTTCGTTGCTGAAGTGAATAATGCTTAACCTGTTAGCTATTTATTTAGTATTTTAGCTATGAATTTGAGAGAAGGAAAAAAGGAGAAATAAGTTTAGAATTTTTCAATTTCATCTAGAAATAATTTAGCTATAAGATAACACAAAATTTCACTCAAATCTCACTAATCCTCCCACACAAAATGATCCCCTATGGGCCCAAAAACTAATTAACATTGACAGCAATAATCATACCAATAACAAGTTGGAATAAAAGACCTATATTTGAAACGTGAAAAATATATATACATTTTTTAACTATTCATTTTTGGAGACTACAGAAACGAGACAACTACGAAATTGATCACGATTCAAACAATTAAAAGGCGTATATTTGTGCAGCTAACTGATCTTAAGCTGCTGCTCATCATTATCATCATTATCATCATCATCATCATCATCATCATCGTCGTCAGTTTCTAGCTCGAGTCCTTCTGCAGCTAGCAGTTGACTGATGGTCTTTTGCCTTTCTTCTTCTTCCGCTTTCTTCCGCATTAAATCCCTCTTCTTTAGAACAAGTGTATGTCTCCTCAAAGTATTGTAGAAGTAATCCCTGGATGCCTTCTTCTCCCTAGCTAGTATCCTTTTTTCCTCTTCGGGATCAACCTGAGATTTAACTCATCACTTGCAAGAAAACAGACATGAAATATGAACTAGAGAAATTGATAACCCAAATCGAAGTCACTGGTTGGTATTTTTCAAAACAAAAAGGCTACCAGATTAAAAAGGAAACGAGAAGTTTATGCCCAAATTCAGCAAGTAGAATTTTGATTACTTGAAATGATCACATATCACAGGCTTGTAGGCCTAATTATATCACCTTAAAGTCTTAAATGACAGATCTTAGGATAGAAGAATAGAGTACTGTAAAAGCAGCAGCAAAATCAAGGGACTGGGTTTTAATCCAGTTAATTCACGACAATACAGAAAACTTTTCAGCAATGTAAGTTGCATAACCATATAAAACACCTCTTCGAAAAGCATATTGGAACAATAAAAGCTTCTCATATAGGTTATATCATTGGAAAACAACAATTCATGATAGGACTACAATGTTATTGAGCTTATTGAGCGATACTAAACCAATAACAGCTTAACAACCGCAGATCTTCAGGCTTAAACACGTTTATTAATAAGTGTCAGCTTAATAACAGCCAATATATTTTCTTTTCACGATATGTTAGTCAACAAACCATTTGTCATTTTGTGAATCAATCTAATTAAAGTGGAAATATTAATGGTACTGAAAAATATAGCAACCAAACCTTTGTGCGAGAGAGCCGACGTGCACGAATATTCATCTCCCGTTGTTGTTGCTCAGCCCAAGCTGCAATGGCCATATCACCTCTCTGATCAAAAGCTTTTCTCTTCTTCATCAGCCATTCCATCCAAGCTCGAGAAGCCTGGTCAAGGACAAACATACCAGTCAAAGGGGGAAAAAGGATAATTTCAAAAAAAAAAGGAAAATAAATAAACAGGACCAGCAAATCTTTAACAGTCATCATAACTGTAAGTGATTTCTGAAAGCCTATATAGTGCTTGAAAATTTTTAAAAATGAATGCAACAGATAAACACGTAGTTGTATGTTCTCTGATGATGTTAAACTAGAAATCTTCAAATAATACTGACAAATATACCATCAAATTTAATCACAATCTTAATAAGCATCTTCTGTTTTAATAAAATAGTCTGTTTGTGCACCCTTATCAGTCGCTAGCATGAAGTGTATCGGCATTAGTTAGGATTGTCCACTTTAGCTTTCCTGGCTTTTGGATTATCGTCAATTCAAATTAACATCTAGGATTTGAAATTTTTAACTATGGTTAAAACAAGAGTCAAACTTGGATAAGATACTATGACAATAGAAAATAGAATGTGTTACATTGTAATTTGTAATTGAAGTACTACATAAGTTTTATATTTTTTGAAAATTGAATGTAAAATATGTAATATTTACTAAACATGATGTTGCATACATAATTCTCCCTATTATCTTTTACGCACCAAATAATAACTATTTACAATGTACACACACCCTTAACCTTAAATATAACAATCAACACACTCGATTCGTTATACATCTCTATAATATTCTTGAAGGGAAAAAAAAGCCTTCTAGTAATTTTTTTGCCTCTTCTCAAAATAAGTGCAGGCGAAAGGGGGACTGTTACATTAAAATTGTATAGGACATTAAAAAGGGTTGATTGATATATTAATTATTGTGTATAATGTGATGTAAAATAATTAATTTTATATTAAAATTTATGTAAGATGAGATAAAAAATTAAATTTTGATTATATTTCTTATTTTTTGAAAATGGGTCAGCCATTTGGGCCCTGGCATGTCATATGTAATATCTCAAATTATTTAGGATCAAATGGCTCTTTGAGAATAAAAATAGTCTACTTTTTCCACTGACAAACAATTAGAGAAAACCTTGACTCTAATACATAGAAAGTGTCAACGTTTACCTTCAAAGGGTTGACACGATGATCTCTATCATATTACTCTAATACATAGAAAGTGTCAACGTTTACCTTCAAAGGGTTGACACGATGATCTCTATCATATTGACGACGCTTGTCCTCATCCATGAGAAGCTCATAAGCTGCTTGAATTTTGATAAATCGACCTTCAGCTGTTTCACCTTCTTCAAGAGTCCCCTTCCCATCATAAACTTTAGAATGAAAAAAGAAAATTAATATTGTATGCATAATTAAATACAACAGCAACAATAAGAACCACCAAACTTTTATTCCATTAGGTGGGGACAGCTACATGAATCATTTATTTCTATTGCACTTTATCAAATAACAATTCCTTATTTAGTTCTAAATATGTGAGACTATTCCTTATAATTTTTTGTTACATATTTTTTTGTTTTCCTCTTTCTCATTTTATATGAGTAGGATTTAGCAACTCATCTCTCCTTACTGGAACTTCTATTAGCTTATGATTTATATATCAAAACTATCTAAGTTGACTTTATCTAAACATATTCTCAATTGAAGTTACTCTAACTTTCACATAATTATATTCATTTCATATCTTGTCCTTCCATGTATACTCACTCATCTATCTAAACATCTTCATTTTTACAACACTTACTTTAATTGTATATTCCTGATTTATAGGCCAGTATTCAGCATTATATAACATTGATAGTCTTATTATTGTTCAAAATATAACATATCCTTACTACAATTCTCTCAAATAAAACAAAATACACATATATCCACCAAATGATAAAGAAAATAGGCAAAGTAATTGATTTACTTTGCATGAGTTGGTGGAAACTCTATGCGCCCGCATCAATTTGAGAGAGCTTCATTTTTAAGTTTGATTGGGAGGGATCCATATAAAACAACTATCAAGGAAGAAGGGATCTAAATTGATATCCTACAAGTTTGATGCATCAGCTAAGGGGATCAATGATCAGGGTTTGAGTCCATTTAGATGATATTGATGTACTTCTTTATTTTCTTTGATGTATATCATAGTGTTTGTTTTTTTGATAAATATATATCATAGTGTTGATTTTCTCTATTCCTATACTCGTGCCTACATAACTACACGCATTTCTCCACTCTATCCATTTTGCTTGGATCCGCTAATGGCATCACCATCTATTTTGTATGATTGATCCAAAGTATCTAAACCAAACACTTTTCTTAATAACTTGATCACTAATTGTCATCTCACTAATACAAGCATTTCTATCTTAACTAATGTGCATTCCAAATATTCAATTTTTGATTTACTAAGATGAAAACCAATAGACTCTAAGGTATTCTAAAAGAGAGAAAATACAAATAGCTAAATTGGGAATGTTCTATTTCATGACAAAAGAACTTGAAAGAAAATTACAAAAGATCCTCATTTCTTGATGAGAGAGAGAGAGAGAGAGAATTTGCAGTTACAACTATTCCACAGTGCAAAAACAATAGTACTTTCAGGGAAGAAAGTATGCCAACAGCCCTTTCTTCAGAAAGCAAACCAAAACAAGTCACATGATGCTTTGTGGACAATATTAAATGCTGACTCCCAATTATCTGTCAGCGCATTCATCCTGATTAATATAATGACAAACATGTAGACCATTTAACGTTTCGAAGACTCATGCCATTTGATTTGATACTCCAAATCACTTTCCTTAAGAAGTATACAGATGCAAGATTGAGATAATAATGATAAAAAAAAACAAAAATAGCAAACAGTACTGATGGACAACTAAGCACAAAAGCAAAAATGACGAACAACAAAGCATATCATAAGGAAGTTATTAAGTTCAGATCACAGAGTAACACCATCAGGGTGGTAGAACTTGGCTAGCCTCCTATAAGCCATCTTGATTTTCTCCTCATCAGCATCTCTCTCCAACTCTATAATTGAGAGCAAACCACGAATAAATTTATCACGAACATTATAACATACAATCCCTCAAAAACAAAATAAAGATATAAATTCGTCTTAAAGGATGCGATACATACCAAGGGTATCGTAGGGGGATTTCTCAGAAGCCCAATTGGATACCCTAGTTAGAGTCCTCCTAGAGCTGGCGCGGGAAGCCGGACCAACTCTCGGGACATCATCAACCAAGAAGGTAGACGAAAAGGAGGAATATGTCCGAGAAGGGGCTAGGAGTTTGGGATTTCGTTGGGCCGATGAGAACCTTAGCTGCCTATGACCACGAAAGCACGCGGCGAAGGAAGAGACCAGCGTGTTGGGTCGGCAGATCGCTCGCAGGCTCGTCATCCTGAGAGCCCAAAGAAAGGGAAGGAGAAGGCAAGTTCAGGATTCCGCGACGCGGAGAAGGAAGAGAGCGCAGCGCGGCGATTCTCCTCGAGGCAGGAGCTTGAGAACTTCTCATGGAGGAGCCTCCAACAGCGAAACGCGACATACCATTAATACGAGCTGATTGGACTAGAGATGCTGCTCGCTGTTTGGCGCTTCAATAGATTTGAATCCATTAATTAATTTTTTCCAAAACTTATTATCCTATTATCAAAAAACAAAATTTATTATCCATTCATAAAAAAATAATAATAATAATTACACTCAGATTTCTGAATTTAAATCTTAATAATGCACAGGTTCATATTTTTTAAATTATAATATCGGGCAAGACCGCGCAGTTGCTGGTGGGTTGCACACTCCGCGTGGTCTCGTGCGTGCGCGAAGATCGGGAGAGAGAGGGGAAGAGTAAAATAGTAATTTTAAAAATTTTTAATAATAAAAAAATAAAAAAAGACCTATTTTATAATTTATTAAAACTCAGAATTCCGATATTATAATTTTAAAAATATAAATCTGTGCATTATTAAGCGTTAAATTCAAGAACTTGATTGTAATTATCCCAAAAAAAACTTATTATCCAGCTTAGCTTGGGAGCAATATTTGAGCAAGGTGATAACAATCCGACTTCGAGCTGCGCTGAAGCCAGGCATGCCTCAAGATAAACTTATTTTAATTTAATTTGAATTTGTGCCAACTCGTTTCAACTTCAAAAAAGCTCGAACTTTAATCAAATTAACTAAAACCTTTCAAAAATTATTTTTTTTTTTAAAAAAGTGAGCTCTAATAAGATTTAAAATTAAATTAATTATATATACAAAATTACTTATTAGATATATTAAAACAACTAGCACACACTTACATATAAATAAATAAATATGGTAAATAAACTAAATACATTGTTTATAGTTTTTTTATTGTACATTATTTATAGTTAAAAACATAGAAATGGAGCCAAGTGATCCGATCCAACTATGGCTTATGACTTAGCTCAATAAATTAAAACCAAGCTTAATTTAAATTAAATATCGATCTGAACAACAGGCGACTATCGATCTTCGAGCCAACTTCTAACCCCCTATTTTTGAGTTTGAGCACCATAGTATAATCAGAGCCCACCACGTGTATACATTGGGTGGGTCCGTGCACATACGACGGAATTTGATTGAGCGCCAAATTGTTTGATGCTTGAATTTAATAACTCTTCCGAGCTTAGACTGTAAATGAATAGAACAACCGTGAGCAACCCAATCCAAAGTTCAGATGAAAACATGTTGAGGTTTATTAATAAATTTCAACATAATTTTAAAAATTTAAATAATAAATGAATGAGAGCAATACTGCATATCATAATAAATAATTCTAAATTTTGAATTCAATTAAAAATGTTTATGTGATAATAGTATTATATAGGTAAAAAAATTATTTTTATTTATATAACACTATTATCATATAATTACTACATAAAAATTCTCAATTAGACTCAAAGTTTAAGTTACTTATAGGGAGCTACAAACCATTTTTCAATAAATAGTTTTAAATAAGTTGCTATTGAGTTCAGTAATATTCATAAATTATTTAAACTATTTATATAAAATTTATAAATATATTTAATCATAAGACTCGATATATATGTTTTAATTTTAATTAATGATTTATTTAAAATTTTTGAAATATCTTATTTATTGATTAAAAAAATCATAAATTTAGAATTAACAAGATTATTCGAGAAAACATTGATATTTTGATAAAATCTTATATAAAATTTTCGTGCTCGTCAACCGAAATATACGTGAACTTATTTGCAAATGAAATACCAAGCATAAACGTGCCTTTACATTCAACCAAGCACATATATGTTCAAAATAAGCTCGAGCTCAAGTTCGATTTTGGTAAATAAATGTGAAGTTGATTTTTGTTCAGTTAGGTTCATTTAGTTCCCTTACCCAGCTAAATGAACTTTTTGACACACCATCAAACATAAATTAAGCCTTCATCTTTTGATTTAAGAGTTACATTCATTTTTTTTTAAAAATGCACATTAATTTATGCTGTTAATAGCATTATTTTAATAATAAAATGAGAGAATTACACACATACCCCTTAAATCATCTTGAATTACATATTAAACCCCAAAATTTTTAATTTTACAACTTAACCCCCTAAATCATCCAAAAATAACATATTTAGGTCTTTCTCAAGATTTTTAAAGAATATTTTTGCTGATTTATAATTATTTGAATGCTTATTATCAATAATATGTATATACAAATATTATAAATATATTTGTAAATACATGTATTCTACTAGTTTTTATTTTTGGATGATTTAGGGGGTTAAGTTGTAAAATTAAAAAATGAGGAATTTAATATGTAATTCAAGATGATTTAAAGGGTATGTATGTAAATGCCCCTAATAAAATTTATATATAATATAAGAGTAAAATTAATTTTTTATTGATAAAATAAAATTATTTTATATTAAAATTTAAGATAAATTGCATCAAGAAAAGCATTGCATTTTGTTCCCAACTTTTTAAAAGGTTTAACCTAAATTTCTAAAATTGTAAAAATATTATCAATTAATTTCAATTAAAATATAATTATTATTTTTTAAATATTATAATTTATTTTAAATTATTAGTTTTTTAGTTTTTTAAATATAATTTTCAAATATTAATATTTATATTTTATTATTTTATATTTTTAAAGTGAAAAAATAAAAGAAATCATATTTAATTTTTTTTAAATTTTTAAAGAATAATAAAAATAGAAGAATATAATTCTTTAAAATGTATAAATCATTTAAATTAATAAAAAAAACTAAGTTTTATATTTTTTATTAAAAAAATAACAAAAAAAATAAAAATTCTCAAAAAAAAATTTAAAACTGCACCACTTCCATAACCTCATAGTGGTAAAATTAATTTATTTAAAAATTTAAAATCAACTTGCATTACCATATAGACGTCAAGCCCAATTGCAATTTACCCTAAAATTTATATAAGATATCCATTGACATAGTATTGATGTAAGATCTTAAATATAAAATATAATTAATTTTTTTACATTAAAATTTGTATTAAATATGTAACAAATTTAGAGAATTATTAGACCTATTTTTAGGTACCTTATAACACAAGAAAATCATTTTTTATGAAGCTTGATTCTTCGCATCTCTAATGCAAATCATTACAACAAAAGATCTATTTAAATTAAAAAAAAGCTTTGTAGCCCAAGTTAATGACCTCAAATTTTAAATTCATTTACAATTTTCACGTGACAATAATGTCAAATAAATAAATAAAAAATTAATTTTACTTATACGACAATGATGCCACAAAAAAAATTTTAATTAAACTCAATATTTTAAAGTTATTTACAGAGAAAATATAATATCAATTAAAAAATACTTTGTAACTATCATAAATAACAAAATTATTACTTTCATATGAAACCTCCCTATCATTTAACTAAACAGCATTAATTAATCACATGTAGATTTTGACAGATTCATTGCTTTCATATGAAATCTCCCCAATCCCAATCGTATACTAGCACTACTTTTAACTCCCAACCTTAGGCCCCATTTATTTTAAAGTTAAAAATTAATACATATCAGATCGCACATAAAATTTAATATTAAAAATTAATTTTATTTCACATCTTACACACATTACTAAAATAATAACTAATTTATATCACATCCCTCACATATCTCAATATATTAACTAACTTTATTTCACATCATTCACAATTTTCAATAAAAAAAATATTTTTATTCAAATTTAATTTTAACTTTACAAACAAACATATCTAAATTATAAAACTCAAACTTTTGAGCTAATTGCTGTACACGACTTGTAAGAACTGAGTATCAAGATCCTAAATCTTAAACTCTAAACTCTAAAATTCTCATCAGGTAAAGAAGAAGTTGGATCAATTGTACATCTAGATACGATACATCTTTCACTATTGAGTACAAAATCTATAAAGCCCAACACAAAATAAATTCTAGGATTGCTCAAAACAGCTTTGAATACTTGCTCATTTGATGAATTATGGGATCCAAATAATTTAGATCAATGATCAAACAAATATTCAAAATCTAGTAATTAAATCTAAACAAAGCTGAAAATGAAAAGAATATATGAGAAAAACAATGCTTTGAAAGTAACTTGATGTGTTTCTATCCAAAAAAAAAAAAAAAAACTTGATGTGATGACATAACTCTGTGAGTGAGAGTTATTCTGAACTTAAAACAATAACGATAAGGTTAAGATTATCCAATAGCAAAAACAATTTTTGAGTACTCATCATCAAAAAGAACAGTAGAGCAGTCGGATGCAATACAAAACATCAGCATTATTGTAAAGAACATTAACAACTAATAGTTGAACAACTAAAGCAATTTGGTTCAATAACAATGGGATATTATGTAATTTGATTGTTTGGTTTAATAACAAATATAAATAACAATAAAAAGAATTACAAGATTGCAATTGTACAACAACATTGAGATGTCACTCAAAATCATCAAGTACATCTAAATGTTACCCTAATCATATTAAAGAGAAGCGAGGCCAAATTGATATTCTATGGGCTTATGGCCACATTATGATAATAATACCAAATAACAATAACATTTAAATAACACTGAACAACTAAATAATATCAAACCCCTAAAACTGATGGAGAAGGTAATGACTAGCTCCATGGTGTTTGGAAGAACTTCATTGTACAGGCCACTAAGTGAAGTTTGTAGTAAATTTTTCTAAAAAGACAATGATCAAACAATAAAATATGTTAAAAAAAAAAAAAAGGAAGAGCTGATATAAGGTGATAGTAACTTCTACATAGCCTTGTTTGGCATGAGCCCAAAAAAGGGCAAAAAAATATCTTAATAATATTTTAAATTGATTATAAATTTTAATAACTTTATTTCACATCCAACACAAATTTCAACCTTAAAAATCAACTTTATTTCACATCTAACACAAATTCCAACCTTAAAATCAACTTTATTTCACATCCTACACACCTCCCAATAATAAAATAATTTTCTTTCCCATCAACTCTATAAAATAAATTATTTTCTCTTTCCTTACCCAAATTCATCCTCCAACCAAACAAGCCCATATGACTATTTCAACTAAGCAGCTCAAGCCTTCCGTTTAATCATCTAAAGGCTTTAGCTTAGTCGTTTGAAGCTTCCGCTCAACTACCAGAGGTTCCTGATCAATTATATGATGTTTTTGCACAGTTGCCTGAGGACCTCGCCCATCTCAAAATGTAACATTTTGTCACTAATACATTTCTTACTACCAATTATGGGAGTGTTGATGTGTGATTCCTTAAAACAATTAGAGAACCTTGATATCTCGTAAAAGATCTCATCAGAACCTTACAAACAAAACATGTGAATGGGGGAAAAAACATGATGCATGTAGGCTAAAAAGTATGCATAACTTTCATAGTGCAAGATTTTAAAAAAACAAGAGAGTATTTTTCTTGCGTATCAACCAGTCCTTGGAGCATCAAACTACATCTATTTACAGGGTTGGAGAACTGATCATGATTGACAAAGCGTGGTTGGTTACTAGATCAATCATTATATTGTACTCCTGGTTGAAGCTTACAAGACTGAAAATGGCTAATTCGAATTTGAGGTTTACCATGCTCCATGCATACATCTTTCTCAGGGGAAATTTCATGGGATTTGGTAATCTGAATATTAATGTAGATGGATGCCACCTTGAGCTATACATACTTTTCCATCAGCATAAGGATAACCAACCTAAGGATGACACTCTAGTCAGAATAATTATCACATAGAATTCAGAGTGTTAGCTACATATCTCCTGTCAAATCACTTCCATCATCCTTCTTATTTGCATTTCCTTTGGTTTCTTTAGCAGGTAATCTGCGTAGAGGAAGATTCATGTGATTTCTTCCTCTATCATCTGTAGGCCCTCTTTTGCAAATACTTTATTGACAAAGAACATAATAGAATAGATAAAAGCACCAACGTGCATACTAAATTTAAAAACAACAAACTATCTTTCGAACAACAAATGTCCAATTAAAAAACAAAACAGTGTAAACAAACCCAGCATTTGGAAACAAATACACTTTACCCAACTTTTACCCCTAAAAGGCCGACTTCGTCCCTGCTCGACGGGTGGGTGAAGTAGTCAAGCTGAAAGAACTTTGATTTTGTAAAGTTTCGTGTAAACACCAAAAAAAAAAAAAAAAACTCCATAAAGAAAATGTTAACCATAAACCAATTCAAACCAAAATTAAGTTTGCTATAAAGTACTATTATTGAGCTAAACACACCTTGTACACACTGAGCACAACTGAAGATCAAGGAGACGGTTCATCAAATTATGAAACCAATGAAAAATATACACTTGAAGAAAGTTGAATCAGATGAAAATGAGGAATATAAAAACCTGAACGAAGTTGGAGCACTGCTGAAGTGTTAACGACATCAGCCCTGATGACCTTACTCAGCAAACAAAATATCAAAGCAAGACAAGAGTTACCTGACTGCTACTAAATCAAGGAGCACACACCATCCGCAAAATAATAACAAAAGACGAATACACAAATAAGTAGCAGTATTCGCAGAAGAAACTCATCCAGCTTACATTAATAAACCATATTCCATGCGTAACTAATTCAACAGCACAAAAACCAGATGCACTAACATTAAGCATGAAATGAAATTTGCAGACATTACTGGAAAGGGCCAGATTACTTAAAAAATAAAAATAAAAATCAAATCAATTATAAACTTGTGCCTGAAATAATAAGATCATGAAAAATAAGAAATAAAAAGAAGAAAGAAAAGGCAACAACAAGGGTTAATATGGACATACATATCACAGTAAAATGAAAATTAAAAAAAAAAAAGACACGTTAACAAATCAAAATATTGACAACAACAAAAAGAATAAATGATCAAGTGCTAGCAAAATAGATTCCATGCATCTTGAGTAACATAAAAAAGGAAACAAAGAAAATGACAAACTTCGCAATAACAAATAGGATTAAAAAGTTTAAACATATAAGTTCAAAAAAAGATAGCATAAAGGTACAGCATAACAGATTTAGAAAATGTAAACTCTTTCAAGTTTCACAAATAAGATTTGCCAATCTTGCCCAAACATAAACATCGAAATTCAACTCCAAACTTTTCAAGAGTGACAACGTAAGACATATTTCAGTCTTTGAGATATGCATGTCAATATTGCATTAAAACCTTCCTTCCTATCGTTGCCTCAATAAATCTGCAAGTAAGCATCTCAGCAATGTCAACTGATAGACTTACAGCTCATAAAATCCTATGTATTCAACAAAACTTTAAAAAATTAAATGCTCAAATTTAAAATTCATAGACAACTTCACAGAAAAATAAAAGTTAAGCAAAGCTGCTAGTTTTCTGTTTATAACAGCAACCTGAAACTTGTACAATTTTATTCATCTAATCTCATTTGAAGTTTACTAGAAAAAACAAATACTACAACAACAACAACAACAAAGCCTTAATCCCACTAGGTGGGGTCGGCTACATGAATCCTTTGTTTCCATTGCACTCTATCAGTTACCAAATTCTTATCTAAGTCCAAGTAACTAAGATCACTCATAGTTTCTTGCCATGTCTTCTTTAGTCTTCCTCTTCCTTTTTGTACATTGGCAAAATCCAATAACTCAATTTTTCTAACTGAAGCTTCAATCGGCCTACGATTTATATGTCCAAACCATCTAAGCCAACTTTCTCTAAGTTTATCCTCAATTGGTGCAACACTAACTTTCTTTCGAATACACTCATTTCTCATTCTATCCTTTCGTGTATATACATACATCCACAATTGGTGCAACACTAACTTTCTTTCGAATATACTCATTTCTCATTCTATCCTTTCGTGTATATACATACATCCACCTTAGCATCCTCATTTCGTTTATTTGTTTACTAGAAAAAACAAGTACTAATGATGCAAAATTATGAAGATTAACTAGATAAGAAAGATCAATAGTCAAAGAAGGAAATAGGAAAAATATAATACAAAAATGTACAGAACTAAAAACAAATAGAGTAAATTGCATTTGGGCCCTTAGAGGTTAGAGAGAGAATGCAAAATGATCCCAATTTTAAAAACTTTGCAAGACAAATCCTTCAGGTATGATTTGTACGAACACATAGGTCTCCCAAGTATAGCTTCTATGAGCATATTGGCACCCCAATTTGATTCTCGTTGGTTAACATTGTCCCTATGAACATAAACTGCCAATATTAATCAAATATGGTCGATAAAACTTTCTCTATCTACGAAAATGCTCCTCATTTAACTCTTACACTCTCTATAATCTTTCTCTCTTTATTTTCTTGAACGCCAATTACAGCTCAAATTCATCCTTTTAACTTAAGATTTTCTTTTTTATAAGTTTATTATCATGAGTGGCATGAAAATTCAACGGGTAAAACAGTCATGTACTTTCATTTTAATAAGGTTGTAACATTTGAAACCAAGTATACTAGTATAAATCATACTTAGGGGCATATCTTGAAAAAATTTTAAAATTAGAACTAGCTTGCATTCTCTCTCCAACCTCAGGGACTAGATGCAATATACCCAAATAAATATATGATAAGTAAATATATCTTTTAAACTAAAACATGCATATAAAAGTTTATTCACAATGTTACATTAGTTAAAGCGCAAAATATTAAAATAGTGTATAAGGATAAATGAAAAATAGCATCAAAACAAAAAGAACATATAGACTTCGCAGTTATTAAGGTGCTTATTGGTAAAAATGAAACTGAACCCCATGCATAAGAGATTTCAGGCCCAATATAATAAGACTAGGGTAATTTACAATCTTGAACAATAGACGGGATAATTTAAATTCTTCAAAATGGCAAGCCAATTTTGCAAGAGCTCAATAAAATAGATTTCTGAGCAAGAGGAATGGGACTATCATACCAATAATAGGATGACTTCAGGGAGGATGGTAAGAATCAACTGAAAACAAGTTCAATATCAAGTTACTCATATAAGATGTATTATTGCTATTACTTGTGTAATGCTGGGATACCCAACATTAAACTAAATTGACCTAATTGGTTCTATTTATAAAGCAAAATTAAAAAGACTCCTCCAATGTAAAAGCAAGGTTGGCCAAAAGAAAAGCGGGCTTAAACACTCGGCATAGGAGGAAATAATAAAACAAACCCAGACACTATAAAACTACAAATTTGGGTACATGTCCACAACTAACAGACAAAATGGATGACAATAAATTTGCAAAGCTTAGAGGATTGAAGAGGTGCATAAAGAGAGAAGAATAAGAAAAACTGCCAAAAAGATACATAAGAATGGTTAGTTGGCATTGTCCTAAATCTCCTGATATGATCATGGGCCGATCAATTCCCATGAAATTTGCCCAAAGAAATTTCTAAATAATGACAAACGTAATAAATTCAAATCTGTTAAATATATAATCAAAACATGAGACTCAGAGAAGAGTTTGTGCATTTATTTCTGCACGGCTTTTTTCATAAAAGTTACATCGTAAAATACAAGAATTAACTTTATAACTTTCTTTACCAGCTTTCGAAATATAAATCCAATGAAGCACGGACACTTCTATTTTGCGTGAAGTGTCGTGTCGGACACTAGTTAGGACACGGACACAAGGAAACATCGTGTCGGACACGCCACGTGGCGTGTCTGAATAAAATAATATTAAAAAAAAAACCGACACTCCTCGAACACACTAGGATACTTGAGGATACGGCGGGACACTTTCGGACACTGTTGGACACTTATGCGGGACACTTATGCGGGACACTTTGGACACTTATTTTAAAAAATTACTTTTATTTTTTACTATAAAATTAATCTTAAAATAAAAAAATAACTCAAAAACCCTAACTCTAATCGCGTAACCCGCACGCGCGTCTTAGCACTGCAACTGCTAGGATGCTGCGAATCGCTCCTACTGCACGTGGCGAAACGTCGGCCGGCGACAAAGCTCGCGTGATCGTCTCTCACAGCCTCTCCGTTTCCTCTTCTTCGTGCTCTCGCCGCAGCTCTCGCGGCTCGTCGGCTCCTCTTGCACGGATCTCTCGCCGCCGTCGCCTCGCGCAGATCTCTTGCCATCGTCGCCCGCCTCTTTTCCTCGGGCTCTCGCTACAACTCTCACGGCTTTCGCCTCGCGTGGATCATTTCTCGCGGCTCGTCGACTACTCTTGTACGCCCAATCCCTCGACCTCGCCTTCCCCCCAACCCGCGCACGTCGCTGGCCACATCGCCAGTCATCCCCACTTCTCCATCGAGACACTGAGGTAAACCGCACACCCGCGCTACTCTGATCCTTATACGATTTCTGATTTTTTCTATGTTGTGGCTGAATTTTGAATTGCTCTATTGTTTTCATTAACTTGCCATTGTTGCTAGATTGTTATGCTTCCTTCAGTCCTTGCTTTCATCCATTCGTTCCTGAATTGTTGACATTCTATTGTTCTATTGTCATATTGTTTCATGGCTTTTCCTTTGTGCTACATCTCCTTTTATTTTTGAGCTCTACATATAAGTTTTGATATCATATATCTGTCATGTCCTGCCGTGTCCTATATTTTAAAAATTTGCCGTATCGTCGTGTCATGTCGTGTCATGTCCGTGCTTCATAGTATAAATCCCTATAAAGGCGTAACCTTTTATGCTTGATATTGAACACAGAATGCTTTAATACTAAGTTGATGTTAAACATGTAAAGGACAAGGAAGAAGACCAAAAGAAAAGAAAGAAGAACAAATAAAGCGAAGACAACTAAAAGATAATTTTATTCATTTACCAAAGTCTACTAATTACAAAGATTAAAAGCTCATTTATAAAACTTCAGGCTCAATTAATTGTAAAAAAATAAAAACTGATATTACTACTAAACTTATTGATATTAACAATCCTAAAATTCTCACATATTTAAATTCTTATAAAAATAAATACTTATTATTTAATATCTAAATCAATTATAATCCTTCTTTAACAAGATATTTACTCTTGCATTGAATTAGCAACCCGAAGGCTTATTCGATAGGGCTTTGAGACTCATATATAATTAAATTTTAATTTGTTGATTATCAATTAAATTATAATATTAAATTATCTGGATCTACATCATCTTCAAAACTACTGTAATCTTTATCATTATCCTCCGATTGAAAAAAAATTGACTCCATCAAGAAGGCAGCATAAAAAAACTTGAGATTTTCAATCAAATGTTGTTGTGTATCATTTATAACAAAATTATCATCAATCACATCCTTCCATGTAAAACATCTTGAAAGAGCAAAACTACGAAAAACAATGAATTTAAATATTCCCTAGTTAGGTAATAAATCCTTCACAAATGAAATATGATTATTATCTAAATGATTAGATAATTTAAATAGATTTGCATTAAGTACAATTTAGTGATAAATAAGAAAGAATTCAATGACACTAAAGAGAACAAATGTTGCAACTGAATCTGAAAGCTAGGGATGGCAACAGAGTGGATTTGGGTTGGGTTTAATAAAATACATATCTGCCCCGCTTTTTTTTCACTGTTACCCATACCCACCGTATACTCGCCTCGCCTCAGCCCATTTTATGTCTACAACCTGTTCCCACCCTATTATGCTCCGCCTCACCTCAAATCCATTAATAATGATTTGTTTTAAATAAAAATAAAAAGGTAATATGTACTTAAATTTTTTTTAACTTAAGATTATGTAATAATCTTTATCTTTAATTATTAAAGAGTTACGGGTCAGAGCAAGTAGGATTTAGTCATACCCAAATAAGCCCCTGTTTTAAAACGAGGCAAGGCGGGGCAAGTTACGGGTTCTGTGTATATTTGTAGAACCCAAACCCATCCCATTAGGGGCGGGTCGAGGCAGGTTAAACAAGTATATGAATATAAATTGCCACCCCTATTGAAAGCTCGTATGTAAAAGAAATCATCTCGATATAAATGGTACAAACACGAATAGCCAAAATAATTTTCTAAAATTTAAAATTCTATCTAACATTTCATTCTCAAATGTGTTAGTAGCATAAACATACTTGTTAAGCCTTATTACTTTTATTAGTTTCACCACAGAGATTTTCTTATACAAAACTTTAATCATAAGCTTAGCTTGGGAGAAGTCCATAAGAGATGGAATAACTAGAATGGGCTTACTTGTGTTGGGACATTAATAATTTTGTCCATAAAACTTGAGTTCATGTAATTCCTCGCTGAGCTTGATATTTCTCATCAACAATTCTAATTTTTTTCTTTAATTGTCTATTGTTCAACCTCCCAGTCAAAGTCATCCACATCTTATTTTTCATCTCCATCACTCATTAAACTGAATAAATGAAGATTCACTACTTTCAATAAATCAAAGCAAAGCATGGTCATAGATTAAGTTGTAAGATTTCCAAAAAATTTAATCTTCATTTTCAACATCCAATCCAATATCGTCAAACTAACCTCACAAAATTTGTCTGATACGTTGGATTACAAATCGTAACAATAACCTCAAGCGCATATGTATCCTTGTTTTTCAACATCCAATCCAATATCGTCAAACTAACCTCACAAAATTTGTTTGCAAATCATAACAATAACCTCAAGCGCATATGTATCCTTGTTCACCATCTTCAAGTTTCTCGTTAGACTATATCACAACAACTTTGAGAGCTTTGACTTCAACAACCCTCTTGGCCTAAATTAATTTTTACAATATTTTTAGTGCCTTGACATTGAACCGGGTATCTCATGTGTAGAGATCAATGGATCATAGTCTTAGTCGGCATGCACCAAAGATCCAAGTGATAAAATCCTGTGTAGGAGGCCTTCCATGCCGTGGATGCAATGACGGATGCGGATGCAGCAATTGAAAGATCTCACTCAACTCCTCGTCAGCATGACCCCAGAGCGTGTAGGGCTGGTGAGTAGTAAAAGCATGAGGTGCACGTAGTGCAGTGAGTCATGAAAGAATGTCTATATGGCAAGGCTACTCTATGCATGAGCAAATACCAATACGTGAGAAAAGGTTGACTAAGGCCAAGCACTCATTGTTTCTACAATCAAAGATCCTGCACAACCAGCTCCAACTTTGTGTAGAGGTTAAATCATATGATTTAGCAAAGCCAATCAAAATTGCAAGAGATCAACATCCAACAATGTGCGTACAAAAAGTGCCATTTAAATTAGACCTAGGCAATGGCTAGGTAGCATGATAAGCATGTAATGGCCAAAAACTTTTTGGGCGACTTTGGCACACTATTTTGGATAGCCACCCAAGCTTAGCCTGATCCCAAATTGACTAAATCAAATCCCAAACTCAACTAGCCCATGTAAATCCCAAGGACAATTTACCAAGGATTTAATCTAAAACAATCTCATAGAACACTCATTCCTACTCCAAATTTTCCCTATGTATGATTGATTATCCACCAGCTCCATCATCCCAATGAAAGGTGGTCTTTCCTGGTGAATCCTTTATTTAAAGGGTTGGATCCTTTAGTTGAAAGTACCTTGAAAATAATGGTCAAATTGGTATTAAATATAAACAAATAAAATATGACAAGTTTGAAATTTCAACAATAATATAGGAAGGAATTTTTGCATGAACTGTTCTAGAAACTATAAAGACTAAACAACTTTATAATTGAAATCTGTGTTGCGCCGAAAAAAAAAGCCCGAACAAAATGAGCCTATAAAATAATTCTTCTTTATCAATGACTCCAATCAATTGAGAATGTCGAGCATGAATGTACAACAATACAACTGCTCCTTGCATAATCGTACTTATTTAGTTTAGAATCTACAAAAGTAGCCTAGCATTTTCCAAATACATTTGTGCATTAGATACTACTGGGCCTAGCAATCCCACAGGGTAAACTAGACACCCTAGTGGGCAAGAAATGTGATCAATTTAGGCCTGAAAGCTAGGCTTAATCCATTCATTGTTAAGCCCGTCCCGTTTGTTGCCCAGTTCAAATCTAGATGTGGATTTTGATCGTGACATGAGGCTTTCAGGATGTAGTCGAGGACTTACCAAATGATGTACATCACAATTGCTTTGATGCCAAGTTGATGTAAAATACATAAAGGGAGAGGAGATAAGACTAGTTGAAAAGAAAGGTTGCACAAAAGTTAGATTGTCCCACTGACATTCTTGTAAAAGAGGTGACAAACATGGAGGCAAGTCATCAGATTGAGTTCAAAAAGTACCACAAAAAAAACTGTGTAAACAAAACAAAGTGAAAAAAGTGTTGCGTCGAAGTAAGCTTGTAAACAACAATGTGACCTAATTAAATATTACAACTATGGAATCATTTCTCATGATCCTTTCTTCATTTTATTGTTTAAAAGTGTATGTAGTTTACCTCTTTCATAGTTTTATTTCTTAGGTATACTAGTGTAGATTTGTGCAAGGCAAATACTATGTTTGGCAACATCCTAAAAAAACCAAGATGGCCTAGCCAAAAAAGTCATCTAACATTATTTTCCAATAAAAATAAAAACAATATATTTTTTTTACAACATACACAAGATTAGATATAAATTTAATTTTATTTCATATCCTACAAATATTTCAACAAAAATATCACATTTATTTTACATAAATATAATTTAACATAACAAACTAGCTTTGTTTTCAGGTTGCTTATCGGACCGGTTCTACCGGAACCGAGACTATGAGAACTGGTCTGAAGCTATCCCATAAATTTAGGATCACTTATCAGGACAACATTTATTTATCTGGTTTGCTATTCCTACCGCAGCAAGCATGCAAGTCCCCCACCCCACCTGCCCGACGCTCGCAGCCATGAAAGCTGGTAGGCTGCGCTCGCAGCTATGAGGGCGGGCCACGCAACCTACCCATTTTACAATAAAAAAATGAATTTTTTTTATAAGTAAACGACCATTTGGAGGCTTATTTGGTCATTTTTTGAGATATAGTTCTCTATAAATATGAGGGCTTACACGTAGTGCAATTTCTTAAAGTTTTGATCAAATCTCAAACTCTATTGCTCTTCTAAATATTTCCTACGAATAAATTCAACATTGTAATGGTCTTCTAATGTCAGTCCATTGTCAGTGCTTCCTCAAGACACCAACATACCGCAGATCCGAATTACGTTCCTGAACTCAAGTGTCTTCCCATCTAAGGTGAGAATTTCAATGAAACTTCTGAACCAGATTTGATCACTCCAAAGAACACAATCCCGTTGTTGGAGGTGAGGATGAAGGAGATGATGCCATCAGCACTGCCCATCAACTCAGTTTTCAGACATCTCCAACAAGGCAAGATCCAGATGCAGTAAAATATGAGAATATTTTGAATTACAACTTAAACCTAATAACAATCCGGTGAGACCCAAGTACATTACTGTTTATAAAAATGCCACAACAAATGGGTATCATGAACTGTAATTACTTGTCAGGCAGCTAAAAGAATAAATAGAAATAGAAGTAAAAGTGCCCTCAAAATCTTAAAATCAGTCTATGGAGGGGAATTGTACTAACTCAAAATGACAACGTTCAACCAAAAAGGGAGAAAATATTTAATCTTCTACAATAGTAGCCGAAGGATAACATAGAAAATAAATACCAATTGTATATCAATATACTCAAATCATCAAAATAAACAGTAAAAAAGCCAAATAAAATGTATTAAAACATTTTAAAACATTTTAAAACATTTTAAAAAATTTAAAAAATAAAAATAGATCCAACCAAAATGATAACCAGAAGCATAAAATATGGGAAATTAGTTACCGTACTACTGGGGAAAACCCCGCAAGAGGCCATTCGCTGAAGTTACGGAAGAAGGTTGTCCCATTTGCGATCCAACATAAGGTAAAACAGCACTTCCCTGTGATCCATAGGCACTGGGAATTGTAGAGCCAGCGTTCACCGCCCCAATCCCAATTCCTCCATACCCCTGACCCTGAGGTGGAATCAAAGCAGCAGAAGGATTCCAGGCAGCCAAGGCAGAGGGATTAAACGCTGCCAATGCAGTGGGATTCAACGCAGCAGCTGTAAGAAGAGGGTTCTGACTGAGATACATGCTGTATGTGGGATTCTGGCCAAGTAGAGAAAGGTTATGTGCTGCAACCACCGCGCCAACTGCTGGCTGCTGATTGATTGGCGCTAAGTTTTGGGGAGCTGTGGATGAAGAAGAAGAAGAATAGGGGGCCTTCCCCTTCTGCGAATAATCGATCGCAAGCTGGCAGTGCAACTGATGCCCCTCAAACATCTTGTACGGTTCCTGCAAAGCCCTCGACGCCCCTTCCTGCGTCTTGTAAACGAAAATAGCAAAACCTCTCGATTTTCCAGATATCGTATCGAATCCTAAAGGTCCGGCCTCGATTTCTCCATACCTAGCAAATAGAAATTTAAGCTTGTCCGGCGAGGCGCCCGGGTGGACGTTGCTCACGAAAATCCTCCGCGAAGCAATGTCAGGGGCACTGCCACCAGAGGAAACCACTGGACCGATCGACGCGAGCTGGCAGGCAGCGTAACGGCTCCCAACCTTCTTGTTAGGATCTTTAAGGGCCTTCTCCGCTCCGGCACGGGTGGTGAAGAGAACGAAGCCGTAACCTTTGCCACGGCCGGTTGACTTGTCGACGACAACATTGCACTCTTCAACTGAGCCGTATGGGCGGAACGCCTCGAAGAGGTTTTCCCTAGTGGCGTCCCAGGCGAGACCGTGGACGAAGATCTTGCGGTGTGACACGTCCCTATCGGCGACGGAGTGGATGTGGGAAAGGACATCGGTGTTTTCCACCGCGGCTTCGGCAAGGAAGGAAATTAGCTGATCTTTGGAGTACGGCTCAAGAAGGCGGTGGAGGTCCTCAGGGTCAAGCCGGCTGGGACCATTGTTGGCTTTGCTGCCTCCGCCGGCGTTCGCTGTGGGCTCTTCTTTGTGGTATCCGCTGGTAGCCGTATCGCTACCAAAGAGGATTGGATCGTCGTACTGGAGGGATCTGGAACTGAGTTGCTTCTGTCTCTTGTTCAGGGGGTGGCCGCCATACCTGTTCTTTCTGTTGATACGATTACCGTCCCGAAGTTTCTTCGCCTTCGATTTCAGCTTTCCCATGGTTGTAACTTGTTAAGGTTAGGGTTAGGGTTTCTCAGGCAGGAGAGGGAGCAGAATCGCAGATTGCAGATATACCCGTAGGATTCGGTTTGCGTGCGGCTTCTATATCTGAAGTGAAGGACAGAATTTTATGAAGGCATCGTATAATTGGACATCGAGATTTTTATCAATGCCGTTCATTCTAATCGAGCGGGTAAGATTGATTTGATATATTATCATCACAAAAAAAAAAAAATTTGATTTGCTATATTTAATTATTTATTCAGAAAATTATAATTACAGCTGGGTCTCTGGAATTTCAGCTTCCTTTTATACTGGTTCTTTCTCATGAATGTTATTTTATAGGGATATTTACACACATGCCACACAAATCTTCATGTATTACATCACACACACTTTCTTCACACTCCATAGTGTAAATTTTGTGAAAAAAATGTGTGTAGTATAATATTAAAAGATTTGTGTGGCATGCAGATAAATGTTTTTATTTTATATATTCCTAATTTTTTTTATATAAATTCATTTAACAGTTTTTATTTTTTTTCAGCTTACGAACTCTCCCATTAGGGTAATTTTCTTTTTATATAAATCCATTTAACCTTCTTTCCCTTTACCCTCTTTATGGACATTAGGGTAAGATTGCAATGAGTAGGCATACCCAAGATATTATATGATCCCATTAGATTTTAAAATATATTTTCGACTTATATATGGACCTAATTAATATAAAATAGATATGAATATTTCAAAATAAGCCAATTATCAATAAATAAAGTGTGCAAGTCTGATTCCTTGTTGTCATTATAGTTTAGAAAATATTATCAAATTTTATTCAATTAGTTTAAAATTGTCTTTATAAAACTAAATAAAAAATATATTCAACAAAAGTTCACATAACATGTGTCTATGTGAAAATCTGTTAAGAAATGAAAATTTTGAATCCCTTGTGAGGAAAACCTCCTAAGGTTTACACTTGTAGGGATCCATTTATTTGGCCATTAAAAATTAATCTGGTTTAATTTTAATCAAATTTATCACATCATATATAAAATTTAATATTAAAAATTAACTTTATTTCACATTCTACATACATTACTAAAATAATAACTAGCTTATTCACATCCCTCACATATCCCAACATAATAACTAACTTTATTTCACATCATTCATAACTTTTAATAAAAAAAATATCTGTATCTAGGTTTAATTCTAACCTTGTTAAATTCAATCTTACAAACAAAGGTCTTAGTAAGTTAAGAGGTAAATAAAAAAAGCAAAAAATGAGAAAAAGTGGTAAATAAAATAGAGTGTATTGTGAGTAGGTTTGTTTGGCCTCAGTTCCTATAAAAAAGCTAAGGAGATTTAGTAAAAATTCTCATTCGAAAAGTGTGAAGAATGGACTATATGGAAAGCCGAGCCACTCTAAATTCTTTACTTCTTTATTTGCTCTCTATTTCTCTTGAATTAATTTAATATGATATACTTAAATTTAGATATTTTGAAGTTAAGGCAAAAATCTAATATTTTCACCCAAACAAATATATATGTATATATGATAAATTATTATTTTGCAATTTCTAGATTCTTTTCTATTTATTTTCGTGTTTACTTTGATTTTTTTGATTAATTCTCAAAATCAACTCTTAGATAAAAATTGTTGCACAGTTATTTCTTGTCCAAGTGATCTTAGAACTTTGTATATTTGCTCCATCTAAAGTACTAAAGCATAGTACTTCTACTTTAAGCCTTTAATTTAAGTTAAACTTGATTAATTTTTATAATTCTTAATTCACCTTTTCTTTTGGGAAGTCTTTGGGCCAACAAAATTTAATTAAAAATTGATTTTATTATTTGAGAGAGAGAAAGAGGGAGCACATAGTTCTTCTAGTACTTGATTGTCTATCAAATTCCATAACACAGTCAAAGCAAGTTTCAGAATGTAGGAGTTTATAAATTTAAAGCTACAGCAACATGCTTTACCTTAATTTTTGCTCCTCTCAATCACATAATAACATAATCGACAAATCATAGAAAGGTGGTTACCATGTGAGTATGTAACTTCAAATCGAAAAGAGTCTTTGGATGGATTAAACAAGTTGAAGCAGTTTTAGACGATATGTGTGGAGACATTTGCTAACTTAGTTCTTCATCTCCCTCTCTAATCAATGTTTATCTGGATGTAGATCAATTAGATATTAGCTTTGAAGAGTAACAAGTGAATGAATAATATTAAATAAAAAAATAAAGCCTTTGAATGAATACTATTATTATTGAAATATGTCCTTTTTATTAAAAAATGGGATCTACCTGCTTCTTGGACAATACTATGAACTTCTTTAACTAGTGACATGTATATGGCTCAAGCTAATTCTCACGTTTTAAGATAAATATTATCCTTTACCAAATCCCTTTCTTCTTCTAAATGTGTGAGTGCATCATTTATGGTGGCACGAAAAGAAGTAGGCTAAATATCAAATCCCACACAAAATTTATAATTTATAAATTAGAGTGCCACATGAGTTTCTATTATTCATTGTTTAAAGTTGACATTTCCTTCTATGTCGATTAGAAAGGCTGGAGTATCCTACCTTATCCTCCAAAAGATGATGATGTTCATTTTTGTTACTCAAAAGATATTGAGAAAGTATCCTTTTCTTTCGTTTTCTCATTTTATGAGCTTAGAGATTAGATAAAAAGCCTAGAATGTAAGTTAGGCAAGGCTTATTCCAATGCTAATATATTCAAAAGAGAGTTATACATCTTGTAAGGAAAAAACTTGTGAGCTAGATGGGCCAAGTTAAGGACATGAGCACCTTAATTGGTGAGAAATGTCGTAAACAAGGTAGTGTGCTAACCAAAAGATTCTTATTCATGAATACTAAAGGTTTACTAGGAAGGAGTGTCGGACACTATTTGGTTCTTGATTTATATGACTAATGAGTGGAGAATTATGTGCGCTAGATTCTAAGTTAGCCCAATTGCTTAGTAGATGAGTAAATTTTATCAGACATAGGTTCATCTACTCAAGAAGGAGAAAGAGTATAAGATTAGTGGTATTTCTCTCTTTATTTATGATTTTTTTTTATAATTCTCTCTTTATCTATAATTTGAACTTTTAAAAGGAATGAGTTTTTATTTGATAAAATTGTTTATCTCTTGCTTTTAATGGATGCCATAGAAGAAAAAAGTACAGATGATAATGGGACGAGTTCAAGCTAGGTTCAAGCAAGCTCCTACTAGTTGTAATTATATATCTTGCCCTATATTCTTTTTAAATTTGTGAAAGGATTTAAACATTAATATGTATCCATTTTGTCAGAAAATTTACCCATGATTGAGTTTTATCATGCAAGACAAGTTTATTTAGCTTTCATGTGATGAAGGTATCATAAATTCAAATTTTTTGTCAAGGTGAGAAAAGAAAAAAAGACTAATTTGAAGGAAATCAAAATAATTGAATGATTTGATGTTTAACATTTACATTTGAAAATAATATTAATTTTTTAACATTTAATATAATCTTTTAATTATGTGTGTAATTATTATTAGGGTAAATTGCATCCGATCCCTAAGATTTGGCGAGTATTATAATTTTTTTTTACTTTTAAAAAATCTTAATTTTAATCTCTGATTTTGTAAAAAGATCAAAAAAAAAAATTTCCGATTTTGTAAAAATGCTGTAGTCTTAGTCCTACTTTCAAAATCTCACTTTTTTATTGACTTTTTTCAATAAAAAATATTAAATTTAATCATTCTTAAAGTAATTTGAATAATTTACATATTTTACATGATCATTATACTTCTCTATTTTCATCTTTTTTATAAATTAATAAAAATTTAAAATTTAATTTCTCATATATCTTCTTTTATTTGTTTTAAAAATTTAAAACTATAAAATATAAATATTAATATTTCAAAATTATATTCTGCTAAAATATTAATGTTTAGAAATAATATTGCAACATAATAATAAAAAATTAATAATCATGTTTTAATTAGAATCAAACATCACTTTTATAATCTCAAGGGCTAAAATCAAAGTTTTTAAAACTTCAAACCTATTTGTAATACCTTTTTGATTCGCATGATAGTGCGAGATCAATGAGATTAATTATGTGATGAAATTGCATGTCAACAAAAATATAAATAGGTTTTTTTTAGTTTAAAAATAGAGATGGAGTTTTTTTACGGTAAAAATATAGATAAAGTTAAGTTGTTTATAAAGTAGATATGTGAATAATTTCATTATGTTTAAATTTAAAACGACTGTAACAATTCAGGGAAAAAAATTAAGGAGCATTTAGTTTAATATTATCTTGATGTTATGTCATGTTATCTAAAGAAAATAATTATTTAGTTTAATGACATCTACAAAGAATTTTTTATTATTATATTATAAAATTATTAGTCAAAAGATAACATCTAGTATCATGACATCTGGATTACATAACATAACATTAAGATAACATCGAACCAAACGCTCTCTAAATTATTATTTTAAACTTTTCATAATTTGCATCTCTGTTATTAATTTGTAAAGATATTTACATAGATGTTATAAAAACAAATTTTAAATAAATTTACATATTATTTATTTCATAAAATTTAAATTATATGAGAAAATATATTTAAAAAATATAATATTTAAAATTTTATGTAATAAATACTTCTTATATATTTAAAATTTTCTTTTACTTTTATTATTAGATTCAGATGCCTAATCATGCTTAATCATATCGAACGTTTATCTGCCAATAACGAACAGCCACGCAGATGAGCGGCTCCTCTTCACGCATAATATCGCAAATGACATTAAATTGTCAAGTGACTGAATGAACTATCTGATTTGCCTGCAGGACAATCTGATAGCCAATTGGATGGTCCGTTCACTTTAATCGAACAGTCTATTTGACTACTAAATTAAGCAGGTATTTATCCAAAAAAAATAAGTGTTCGTCTGAAATAATAAGTATCACATATAACTATATTTTTTTAAATTAATACCGACCTGATTTCAAGTCATATCTATTTTTTTAGATAAATACATACTTAATATCTACTTATCTGGTAGCTAAATAGACAATCCAGTTAGAGCAAATAGACGGTCCAATCAACCGATCAGGCCTCCCAGTTGGCTAATATGATAGAATTCATTTTACTGCTCAGTAATTTAATATTGTTTATAATATTATATAAAAAATAAAATTTGCTCATCTACGTAGCCCATTGTTATTAACAGATAGAATAATTAGATATTTGAACTTAATAATTTTTTTTGAAAGACTATTTAAAATTCTGTTTATTTGAAAATTAAAAATTAGTCTGGTTTAATTTTAAACTGACATATCATATCACACATAAAATTTAATATTAAAAATAAATTTTATTTAATATTCTACACACATTACTAAAATAATAACTAACTTGTATCACATCTCTTGTATATACTAACATAATAATTAATTTTATATCGCATTTTTTATGTATCTCAATATAATAATTAATTTTATTTTACATTATTTATAATTTTTAATAAAAAAAATATTTTTATTTAAATTTTGTTAAATTAAATCATGATTTGACTCGTGTTGTCATTTAATTTGACGTCGAACTTTTTTTTTTTTTTTTTTGAATAGAAGCGGATCAAGGGAAGCCGACGAAGGAGACGAAGTGGAAGGGAAGGAGACGAAGTGGAACGGAGCGGCTCCATTCCTTGATGGATACCCTCTCGTTCCCTTCCTCTTCTTAAGCACAACTGCACACAAATCGCGTTTTCCGATTCTTGTCCTCTTTGTCGGTTTCCATGGCGGATCATGGCAGCTCCTCCCCACTGGTCGCCCCCACCCCGGTGCCGGAGCCCGGCGTGATTGACCTCGAGGCTGGCCCCGGCGAGCAGTTTCAGTGCCGAATCTGCCTTGAGACAGATGGTGACTCCTTGTCCGTCTACACTTCTCCCATCTACCGCTACCCGCAGATACCTCTTCTTGAAACTTTTCACTTTAGGGTTTTGCTTCCCCCCTTGCTATGGCAAGAATTTAGGGATTTTCTTTTGGATTTGGCGTTGTCTTGGCCGGTGATTACGCTTTTTTTTACTGGTTGCCTGTTTTTAACTTCCTGGTTGCCTGTTTTTAACTTCCTGTTTATTATGCTTGCTTCGATTTTCAGGAAGGGATTTCATAGCTCCTTGCAAGTGTAAGGGGACTTCCAAATATGTTCATCGGGATTGTCTTGATCACTGGAGGTCTGTGAAGGTAAGCTATTTTTCTTCATGTCGGCATGTGGGTTTCATTCCAATGCATTACATTTTTTCTGGCATTAACACGCAGAGAGCAAGTTATAGGAAACCTTAGCAAGAATTTCCGATAGTAGTATATTTAGGAAATAAGGAGGTGTTATTACTTGTAATTGTAAGTCAATTATCAATGCTGATTATCTAATGTTGGTTGTATGCTTAGATATGGATATTCCTAATGAATTTGGGATTGTTGATGGTTCTGGGAGAACTTTTTCCTTTGTTGGATCTAAGGATGGGGATACTGAAATTGGCGGCTGTCGGCATTGGCTAGATTCTAAACTAGAAGCTCATGGCTAACATGATTGTGTGGATTAAATTGCACAGTGATGATAAAGCGCCTAAGACAAAAAAGAAAAAGCAACGTACCAAAGAGGAGACAATAAAATAGAGGAAGGGAGCTGGTAAAGGATGGCTAGAAAGAATGTAGCAGCCTCTGGGGACTGTCTAGGATTTATGCAACCTTTGAAAATAAATGACAAGGGATTGCAATTTGCAAATCTTTGGGGTAGAAAATGGGGATGGAAAGGATTATATGGTAGAGGTGTCTTCTTTTCATCATGATTTGATATAGACCTGATAAAGGCATTAGGAAGTTTAAAAACAAAGGTAATTGTTTGAACAGCTCAAGAACAGAGACACACCTCTATCAAGAAGTGTAGGCAGCAAGCCATTTTTATTTATGTTGGTGGCAGCAGCTAACTTTCCTTCAGCCGTCTTCCTCCTTTCTGAGCTTGGGCAGGGTGTCAGAGATTGTAATAAGTATGTAGATGTGCTGACTGAGCGCCACTCTTTTGATGCTTTATTTTTATTTTTACTGTTTTTCCCTATATCAGCTGTTACTTTGAAATGAGATCTTAGTTTTATTAATATGAAAGATGCTATATGGGATGTTTTATTTGGTTATTACAACAAAAAAATTTTACGTGTTCTTAGTTGTTTTTGCTGGTTAGCTATTTTATCAGCCACATGAAGTGACGCTTCTAGCAATAATTTTTAGGATATTGCACTGGTATCTTCCTCACAGGAAGCCTTTTTTGGCTTTTAAATACTACTTTCTTTTCTCATTTCTCTATTCAGTTTGTAATTGTCATTTATTCAGTTTGGCTTCTATTTTCTATTTATTTCAGAACATTTTTGGATTCTTAAATATAGCATTCAAATTGCTTTACATAGATGCAGGCTTAATTATAGTATTCCAATTGCTTTAGGTTCTCAAAAGCTTTATTGTAACCTTTACATTTTTTTCTACTTTTAACGATTTGAAGAACTCTGAATTCTGGGCAGAATGATTAACAGTATGTGTTCAATATTCTTCAGGAAGGATTTGCATTTGCTCATTGCACGACATGCAAGGCTCCTTACTACTTGAGGGTACATGTTCATGCAGACAGGAAATGGCGAACCTTGAAGTTTCGTTTCTTTGTAACCAGAGATATCTTATTCATATTTTTGGCTGTTCAACTTGTAAGTCTGGAGAAAGCGTTTTAGCAAATTTTAATTGCTGAAGAATATATTACCTCCTTGACTTAGTGTCAACCTTATCAATATTCAAGAGCAGGTTATTTCTTTGTTGGCATATTTGGTGTATTTGGTTGATAGTTATCAGCAATACTGGTTGCGGGTAGCCTGGGGCTTTGACAGCAAACTAAGTTTCTACTATATATGTGGTATGTTCTTTGACATATGATCTAGTGGTTATCAACTTTTTATGTTGATGCTTAGTGAGGTAATTTTTGTGCTTTACTGTTAAGGGCCGTATTCACAACTTGTAGGCCTTGTTTTTTACTTTTAGGAGAAGATCTTGCTATGTTTCCTTAAAAGTTATGAAACAATAGATGTAGCCCTAAACAGAATGATTGTCTGCTTGATTGTTCTTGGGGAATCATTGGGCTTTATAGTTGTTGTATTTGTTATGATTGTTGTAGCTTTAATCTTTTCTTGGTGTTGGACTTCTTGCATTGTTTTAATGCAAAATTTCTTTTTAAATTTCATTGGATGCCAGAACCAGTTCTGCTTGAAGTACTAATATTGTATGATTAATATGCATTTGTTGATGTTTCTTTAATCTGTAATTTGCGTATAAAATAGGATAAGATTGTGGTGAAGATATGGAACTTTCTTGAATGCTTTCTAATGTGATCAGGGTCACTGCCCCTGGCAAGCAGTATTATCCGCTTTTAAGAAATACAAACTGATAAGGTAAGAACGTATTTTCGAAATATGCATAATGGAGGAGCTCAAGTTTGGTGGTTTTTGTTATTTTAGCATGAACATTAGCAATTAAATCTGGTTTCCTGAAACAAATAACTGAAAGGAGCTATGATTAAATTTTATGGGTTTTCTTTAGCACAAGTGAAATGGATGGGATAGTAAACTAACTGTATTGCTATGCATGTAATCATGTTTAACATGGGAGAAAATGGATGAGAATAATATTCTTTCTTTTTTATTTGACAAGATTTTTTTATGTTTCAAATAGTGTTCAATTGGAGCAGAATAACCACAATGGAGATGATGTAAAATTTGCTTCTTGATTACTTATAGGTTTTTTATGTTTCTTCCATTAACTATTTAAAGTACTCGACAGTTAATCCTGGAGCTATTTGGAGAATGAAAAAAATGAATAAAGCAATGTTTCATTCAGTGATACATTATTATTAGGTTTTTGTCTTCTAAAGCATTTTTCTGAGGTAGAGCAAAAAAAGGTTAGAGAAGGAGCCCTACCTTTTTTTACTTTACTATATATATATATATATATATATATATATATATTATGTAAACTTTACTATTAATCTAGGTGAAGGGAAAATATTGGTAAAACATATGTGCTTGCTATTTAATTGAAAGTCATTTGCTTTCCATCTTGTTACCTCTTACCAAAAGGAAGCTTCTGGAGGTTGATTTAAGGGGATTTTCCATATCATTGTATGTTTATGAAGTCTTAAGATCACTGCTTGTTACTGTTCTGTTAGGATATCATTTTCTTGTTTTTCCTGTAATAGTTATGTTAATGGAAAATTACCAGATTCTCCATCTATTTAATGACTTTTTCTAGGGGCCCTACTATTCTTTGCTTTGCTCGGACTATCTGGATGCTTCATAACTTGTTATGATCGAAGAGTGCGCAATGACTTGGCTCAGCCATGTCAAGAATTGTGTCTTTGTTGCTGTCATCCTGGGTATGTATCATTGTGTTGTTTTACATATTGGATGTCTTAATTTTTTTCCCTTTTTTTCTCTGCATGTGATAACTGGAAGTATTATTCTTTTTAAGCTGTTGGTATAGCTTAATGGATTTTTGTTCCAATCAAATTCAAATTAGTAGCCATCAAAAAGTAGTTTTCAAATACCTTTCGAATAGATGGTTTGATATCAGCAATTCTTGGTGTTGTTGCAACATACTGGATAATTTTCCTGAGTTCCTTTCTCATGTTCTAATCTCTTGATATCTTGATCACCACGTGTATGTTTATTTGGCTTGATTATTTTCAACTACTTTTTTCTGGTGCGTCCTTGAAGAAAGGGGCCTTTTCTACTATATTGCAAGAAAAGAAGAAAGGCGAGTGCATATGTACTGCATCGTTTGTGTTTAGTTGAGATGTCTGATTGTGTATATCTGGATTAGTGGATAACTATTTCTACCTTTTTCTGGTAAAGTTGATGGTCATTAGATGACCAGATAATTGGGTACATGGAGAATAGCATAAAGGCTGATTCTGACATTTTGAAAAGAAATTGTTTATTTCTGGCTTTATAGATTTGGAGTGTACAACGGACATCCTTCATTTACATTAATCAAATTGTCAGCAATTGGCTGGAATGCATGTGCTGCAGAAGCCTTTAATAATGCACACGTTTTCCATTTCAACTTGAGATTCATGCTTTTCATCGCAATTATTGTTCCTTATTTAAAACTTAGAATTATAATCTTCCTGTATTGAGAAAGCTCTCTAGCAGAATGTGTGCAGATTGCCATCTTCCAGGCACACTCTGCATGTGGACAGATTGTACCACATGCTTTGAAAGTTGCGCAACTGCAGCAGGGGAATGCGGCTGCTTAGGAGGGGCTGGTGAAGCAGGCCTACCTCTTCTATTCATCATGGGACTTATTGTGCTGGGACTTTTTACCATCATTGGCATATTCTACAGTGTGCTTGTTGCCACTATGGTTGGCCAGAGAATTTGGCAGCGGCATTATCACATTCTAGCTAAGAGGATGCTAACCAAAGTAAGTCTTGGCATACATGCATACATACATATATATATATATGTTCACTGATTTGTTTCCTTCTTTCAATTTCCTGCATTTTTTTTGATAACTAATTTCCTGCATATTGATGGCTCTTTATTGAAGTGGGTTTATCACATACTAGCTAAACTGCCCAAAGTCTTAAAAAAAAAATTTTTTTTTTTGATATCCACAGATTTGTTGTTTTTTTCCAGTTTTGGCCTCCCTTGATAAGATATCATATCCACAGCTTTGTTGTTTTTAATGTATCAGCCTTTACCTTTTCAACTCTTTTAGCATTGTCTCTCCTGTAGATGTTTTTGCTACCACTAATCAACCATTAATTGTAATTAGGAATACGTGGTGGAGGATGTTGACAGTGAGATGACAGAGGGAAATTGGTCCCCACCACCTCTTCCACCCGAGCATGTGCAGCAATTGAAATCACTTGGACTGCTGTAAAGCTGTGAATTCCATTAGTATATTATTACTACTTACTGAGTAAATAGAATCTAGTAATGCATCTTCCTGCCTGCATCCAGCACCAGGGAAGGGCTGAAAGACATTCGCCTGATACGCTAGAGCATGATTCTGTGCTACTTCCTGTCCTTTTAGTGATCTTTATCATCTGATATCTTTTGTATACCTGGAAAACTTACTGCTGTCTGTAAATGGTGATTTTATTTGTATCCAATATGTATGCAGGATGTACTCTGGTAACTTGTGGTGGTGTTCTGTATTTTTCCTTGTTGTATTAGTTCAAAGTTTTAATCTTGTAGCTCTGCAAATGGTTGCGGCAGTTGCAGGATAATGCAGCTTTGAGGGAATAAGAATTCACATTATTGGTGATTATTCACATCTGGAAATATATAATAAAGAAAATCTGGTACGTTGCAACTATAGTCTGGGTGTTGCCATTGGGATGTCATCATGTTTTATAATCTTTTGAGAATTATGGTATATGGTAGTATTTAATTCTTTGATTCTGCTTGAGAATTGTGGTCTACTTTATGAATCTGGATTCCCCATGCTCTCCTTTGAAACTCCATTTTGGCTTTGGTATCAGTTACAATTACAAGTTAAAAGTATTAATTTTGATATTGTTGATAGTTTAGGTCATTTTGGTTTCCTTAATTCCAGTGTACATGCTTGTCATAGATTTATGGTTTTATCTGAAATTGTTAATTATAAGGAATTTTTTTTTCTAACAATGAGTTTTAGCTGAAATTAAATCAAAATTTTGGAGTTAAATTGGAGCTGATAATACGTTTAATTTTTGAGCACTTGCCTACCAAAATTAATTTCAATCAATCAAAACGAATAGGCTTTAGCTGACTTAAAACAATACTGTTTTTGACATTGGAAACAATATATAAATCTTATCTTTTGACGTTTTAATTCTGTTCAATTCTGATTATCAAAAAAAAAAAAAAAAAAACTGTTAAATTCTAGAAGTCTTTTTAGAGCACTTGAGCCAAATGAACTTGAGACCTGATCCTCAACCATGATGCAGAAGTAAATCAAGAAAACATTCTAACTTCTTGAACATATACTAAGAAAATAAAATAGCATAATCAGAAGATCAATGAATCAATAAAAACTCATGGAAATAGAAGCTGTACATCAAGCTTTAAGTAAGAGGCCAAAATTTTTGCATCTGACCCTTGGATATACTCGCGAGGGTCTATAGTTCTCTTGTATCTCAAGGCGTGGTGACTTGAAGCCTTTTGAGATAAGTGCCTCACGAATGACATCACAGAAGGGGGCATTACTGTAAAGCCTGAATGCCAAGAAAAAGAGGATTCCCGCCAGCCAAAAAAGGAGGGAAGGATGGAGGGAGGAGAGCAGGTTGTGAAAGTAGAGAACAAGGAGGAAGAGGTGGAAGAGGAGGGAGATTGGGTTGAGCCTCCTGGCGAGGAAGATCTCGCTTAAGAGGTTGAGAGAAGCCAAAAAATTCAACAGAGGGGGTTCTTGAAGAGAGGATCCTCCCTCTGTTCTTGCGGAGGTGGTGGAAGAACCACCACAGCCGCAAAGGATTCTGACCTAGGACCGTCGCATCCGGCGGTGGGACTTGAACAAATCCGCTGCAACTGGTGGAGGTGGAGCAGGAACCGCCGCAACCAGCGGAGCAGGAGCCGCCGCAATTAGCGAGCAAACTGGATCAGCAATGGCGTTGACTGCTTGAGTCCATTGAAGGACTGCAACCTGCTGCGCGATGAATCCAATAACTAGATTGGTGAAATTTGCCAGCATCTCATGCAACTCTATCATCCTGGTACTTCTTGATGAAGAAGTTGATCTAGCGTGACGTCTGGAGACAGAAGTTGAACCCTCTTCTTCAGGAGCCCTAACAGAAGGCTCTCTAACAACCCAAGCATTCTGGGCCCAAGGTTTGGTCTTGCGCACTCTGTCTATTATCTTTTCCTTCTTAATTGAAGCACTAAAAAATGTTGACAAAGATAGACGGATCCCTAAAAATTAGCGGCACGCAACTTTTTCAGCCCAGAACACTGACACAGAGGAGCCAAAAATCATCCAAAAAATACACAAGAATGTAAGGTGATTCAAGGATAGCTTCTCCTATGTCCATCGAAAAGTCAAAAAAATAATGTTGCACTAATGCTCAAGAAGGTTTGGTCAGAGGACCAATATAAGACGAAATAAGAAAGAACACAAGCTTAGTGTGTTTGTGATGATCGTAAGCTTGATCGTCCCCTACTCTGGAGCTCTATCCAGAGGTATTTATAGATAAGCTATAGTAGAATTCAGCGAATTTTCGGGCCAAAATATTATAGCTGTCGGCTCCATATTGTCGACCCCACACTTACTAGGTTCATGAAGACCGTTGATAGTGGTAAGGGCACGCGGATTCTTGATATGTGTGACTGAAGAAAACCGAATGACCGGCTATTGATGACCGAGAACTTGCAACTTAGTGAAAATCCGTGTTGACGTGGCAGTCTCCATCAGGCTAAGACAACGATAGCTGTGAATGATTAAGTATCGTAGCCGATGTTACAAGAAGTTGTGAATGGCTAAATATCATGACCGATATTACAGAATGCTGTGGATAGCCAAATACCATAGCTGATGAATAAAACATCGTGCACGATGGTAAATAGAGTGTGAAAGCCTTTAGATGCCACGTGTCCGGCTAAGATTCAACGCTGAATCCAAGAGTTAACAAGGCCAAAGTGAAAGACGAGGACCTACTTACAACTAGCATATAGTTCATGTACATGAAAGAGAAAAGACAACTCCAAGCTATTTCTTCGTGGCATCTATAAACATAGCTCGCGTCCAATGTTCAATGTCCTCAGCTTGTGATGGAGGAGGAAGAATTGGGTGTTCAATCAAGTCCCATCCATCCACCAATGTTTCTGATTTTTTAGTATCAGCTGTGTCCGCTGTGTAAAGAAAACTAGCAGCAGAGCTTGAGAAGTTGCTCTCACGAATGTTTCCCTGATTGATAAAATGAAATATGGTTAGCAAACTGAAATAAGTAGATTTCAGGAATGCTTGCAAAAAAGAAACAACAGGTGAAGTCATACGATTATCATACTGTGCACGCTCTCAAGTAAACTGCTCGTTGATGCAACTGGATTGGCATTCCAGGTGGATTTGTTCAGTGGCTCTGCTCGATCATCTGATCTACAATTGAAAGTACCAAAGCTATAATAATAATCATATCAGTGTTATTCACATTCAAATACATAAAATGATTCAGAGCATAATGTTTTGCCACTATAGCATTTACAATTGGACTGTAGCCAAATAAATTCATGTGGAATCACTATAGGCGCGCACAAACATGAGACTCAGGTGCAGGACTTGTTAAAATAACTTCCGTGATTGATTTATATTCTTAGTGAGATATAAGTTATGCTGCTAGTTATTGTCATTATATGCATGCAGTCCATCCAACAACTTTTTCTAACACTCCTATTATCGTATATGGGCGTGGCATTGAGATAGTTTTAACACTTTTTTGTACCCTTGAATATGAAAGCTTAGTAAAGAACTAGAAAGTAATTTAGTGTACTTATGAAAGAAACAAAACTAAGTTCACTTAATTTTATCTAGGGTATCCTAGTATTAAAATAAGGCATTTGGGTGCACCATCATATAATTTTATCCAGGGTATCCTAGTACTAAAAATAAGGCATTTGGGTGCACCATCATAACGTGTGTTTTTGAATACTTCTACACCACAAATCCACTCAAAAGCTCAAAGCAAACAATAGCTAAATTTTTATTTAAAAAAAATAGAAGCATAGTTGTGATCCAGCAGTCCCAGGTTTCAAGAACTCCCTGCTCCGAACCAAAAAATAATGGCAAAATGAAGTAAAATAAAATATAAACATAAAGATGCTCTCAGGGAAACTGTAGCAACCAGGTCAGGGTGAGAGTGATCGCCTGAGCCCAAGGACTTAGATAAGCTGTGGCTTCAACAAACTTCTATGATGACAAAGGCAGCATAATTGACTGGTCCGCATTGGAAAATGAAAAGGAAACTAATAGACCTTATAAGTAAGATCGCATGAGGTGCACATTTGAGCACCAAAAGAAGGGGAACAAGGGTCTTGGTGGTTACTAGACCAGACAGATTTCGAACAAATTCAAGCGGTTTCGATTCAAGCGCTGGCTGAAACTGGTTTTGACCTGGTTCCTTGAATAAATGGGGACCAGTTCCAACAATGCAATTGTTAGAACTGAGGAATCAATTATATTTCTCAAAAACGGTTCTAAAATAGGTTCCAATCAATTTGTGCTGTACTAATTTATTTTTAAAAAAATTATGTCTAAACTCAAAAAAATTAAATTAATAAATAAGAGATGTTGCTGAATAGCAAGCAACAGTTATATGACTATTCCTAGTTTTCTAATTAGCACCGCACTTAGGTCACAAGTGCACAACGCTTTTAACTAAGAGGGGGCCTGCCACTAACTAAAAAAATATAAAATTTAAGTGGGCTCCACTTAAAAAGTAAAAAAAAATTCAACAAGTTCTGAACTGATTCTATATTGGCTTCTTACGTAAAGCAAATTTGTCTTAGGGGAGGAATTAAACCGACCAAAACATTCTACCGGTTTTGATTGGAACTAACTTGGCTAAAATTAGTTTTGGTTTCAAACTAGATTTATCATATTAATTCGAGTTTGATTTCCAACAACATAGGTTCTTACCCATAGCCATGGGATAGTAGGGTCAAGGCGAACAATATCTTAAGAGTATTAGGCTAAACCATGATAAATCATATAGAAACTAGTAGGCCTGTAACCACTTACTCTAATAAGGGTATGGAGTGATCCCTAGGCCAATGGCTCAAACAATATGTGGCTCCTAGCAGGTTTCTAAGTCCGGAAGACAAGAGGGGTAGGAATAAATTGTCCCATATAGGCACGGGAGAAAAGTTTCTAGGATTTATAAGAGTCAAGACATTTGAGGACAAAACAAGGCCCAATCGAAGCTGACAATACCTTGTAACACTGAGCTTGTCTGTGATATATAATTCTTTATGTTTCTTATGAAATTTCTGTTAGCTATCATCCTGGGGACTGATAAGACAACAACAACATTCTAAGAAAAAAATTAGTTTACAGCTTACTGTGGACTTTTCATCTTCGAAGCAAACACAGTCCTCATTTCCTTTGAAGAAGAAAGAGTGGTCAATGCTTTTGCAAAAGCTTCAAAAGTAGATGCTTCAGAAGAGATACCCAAGCAATACAGATTATTGCAAAATGCTGTAATGCATGCCACACTTTTCTTGAGCAGAGATATCCCTTTCTGCAGATCCTTGTGATTCTCCCCAGAATGTGGAGAGGTAGCAGAGTAGTTAAAGCTACTATTTCGAGTAAAATCTAGCAAAGGCTTCTTTTCAGATGCCACCGAAGCAACACCAAAATTACTGGAGCTTCTTTCAGACCATGAGGTATCTCCAGCTGATGAACATAAATTTTGCCGCGGAATAAATAGTGGATACTCCTTACTGTAATTAAGATATGCATTTGTCAGTATAACATGAATTTAAATTCTTCCACAAAGATCTCAGAATTCAACCTTTGAGAGGATGGTCGTGCCGCCCAGTAAGAATCTCGTTGCCATATGCGAGAGCTTGAACCCTGAGAGAAAACATATGCAAGATCTTACAGTGCACGCATACAAGGGTCATAAATGTAAAGATATGCAAACATTGTTACCATCATGTCAATTGACAGCAAAGAAAGAGGTCATTTAGCTCAAAAATTGCAGGTGTACTACCAAGATGCAAATAAACTAAAGCCTGTATTGTGGAAATGATCGGATTTCGTCTTTTCTTTTTGTTTTATTCATTTATTCTAGTGAGGCAGAAACTTAAAGAGAGACACGCATGCATATGCCTTATCTAGATTAGTAGATATGGATTCAAGTCACAGTAATTATACTATTTATATATTAAAACTCGTTTGCATCAAGCTAATTGTATGAGTCAAAATTTAAATTAAAACTAAACCTAACATATTGATATGTATTAAAACCCTTATCTTACCTAGATGCTTTGCGACTAATCAAAAAGTAACAAAACAAACTTTAAGATATTATTCTAAATTTAGAATTTTTTTAAATTCAATAGCCATTGAAGGATATTTTATTTTTATTTTAAGAATATCGCTTGTAGTAGTATCAATAATGTTAAAATGTAATTAAATTCAAGAAAATTCAAAATATTTTTTTGAAATTCATGTGCACGAGTTATTCTTTTTTTTTTTCAGAAAATAGATGTACAAATTATTCTGCTGTATCATATGAGCTACAATTTAAACATGATAATATTACACATCATATGCATATATATAATTAATGTATTCTAATTATTCGTATCATACTTATTTTAGATTTTTTGTATTGTCACGCTCGTATTATATCATATCCGTATCGTCATATAGTACATAAATCTCAATTTTTAATATGAGAATTTTTATTGTTGGTTATTGGCTATGAGAACCTTATTCAGTTTATCCTAGCTATTATTTATTGAAGTTTGCATGCCCTAATCTTAGTTTGGTAAGTCCTATTAACCATTGATCATATTTTTATAAGAATTTACATTACAAACTATTTGCAAGATTAATGATTTCTTGATCGTCATGTATTATATTTTCAGATTTTATCTTCCCTTTCCTGTAGACCTATACTCTTAATGCTAATCACAAGCATCAATAGTATCATGCATCTTGTTCCGCATAATTTGGGTACACGTTGAAATGACACATTCCACCTATGGGATAAAGGCTTAATTATTATTGTTGTTGTTGAAATGACACATTCTAATCATGCCCATTATTCATCCAGGAAGCTTAGCAAAATTTCCAAGAGTCATAGGCGAAGATGTTGGACAAGAGATAAAGTATTACAGCGATGGCACGACTTAAGAAATCATGTCCCCTTGTTCATGCATTCAAGGCCCATTAATTTAGTTGTTGATATTTTACTCCTGGATGTTCATGCACATATGCTCTTTGGGATGATCTTTTTTGTTCTCTCACTATTACTCTATCCTTCAAAAATTAATAGCTGCAGGGTATCAGGTATATGCTCTCCTGCTCTGTCTGAGTATGATCTCTCTTGTCCTCCCCTACCTTTCTGTAAGATAGATTGTCTAAGAGTGAGGTATAGTCGTATAGTGGTTTAGTTTTTGTTTTATTTTATTTTTTTTTTCATTTTATTTTATTTTATAATTCTGTGCAACGCCATCTACATGCTAGTGACCATTCTCAGAGCTGCTTTCACTATATTCTAGCTTCTTAGAATTCTTCATAATATAATCATCAAAACCATAATGCCTGTTACCTATAGCAAATCACCGGCAACAATACTTGTATCTTACCGCAAAACCTGATGTGTGAAGTACAGGCGCAGCCAAAGTTGGAACAACAAGATTCAGGAGCTGGATCAAATATCTGTCAACAATAAAAACTTAATAAGAACAATAATATCGACACATCAGATTGATATAATAATGAAATAAGATTGTGAAATCAACAAGTAGAAGTAAACCAATAAATAGAAACAGAGATTATGTGTGTATGCATATTTTATAGGCTAAATAGAAAATGTGGATGCTAGTTTGACAGCCTGATTTTTTTGAAAGTCAAAAAAAAAATCAGGCCTGATTATTTGAAACCATGCCTTTATACTGAATATTGAAATGTTTTTTCATTAATATGCTTCATCGGCATGTAATATGTAAAAATCAGAGATTATCTCAAACTTTTAATAAATTCCATTTTAGGTACAAAACTAATTAGAGGAACTAGGTTCATGGCAAATGCCATAATTTATAGATAACATCGCATGAAACCACACCAAGATCTTCACTTCTTCACTATGAAGGCATTGCCTAGATCCTTTATTTTTCAACTCTCTACTCTACAGGCACTCATCACAAGATCTTCTCTTTGATTACACATTAACACTTAAAAAGTATTGCTAACAGGGAGAAAATTAGGTGGATTTATATGCCTGCCACTGTTCAAAAACATATATTTACTCATTAAACACTCTATTCTGACTGTGAACATGGAAAGAATTTTTAATACAACAAAAATCAGATACTCTTCTCTGAATAGTAGGCATACGCTGTTAAAGTTTTGACTATAGTCTTGTAGTGTACATATTTGCTACGGAAAAACAATAATAACAGAAAAGCAGCATAAATATCTTGATATACATACAAAACCATGATACTTACAGAAACAAAAATGTGACAAGTGTTAAAAGTTCAGTGAAATAAAGTTTAGCTATGTGAAGATTTACTGATGGACAATATAAAAGGTAGCACTCCCATTACTATTTAAATAGAAAAAGAAGGGTGTTTAGGTTTCAAAAAAAAAAGAAAGGTGTTTAATGTGTAAAATAAATCTTATAGAGCCCTGCCTACAATTCTACCACTTTTTTTGCAGCCCCCTTTTGAGGCATTTTCTGAATTAATACTTTTGAGTCCTAAGAAGTGGTTCTTCAACTGCAGCAACAGACCTTATTTGTTTGTTTAATAAGAATAAAAAAATCTTTACAAGAATAAACAAAGCAGTAACTAGAAAAGATTAAAAAGATCCAAATTCACAATGAGATCAAATGCTCTCCAGTCAATGAGGGAAATGCTTTTGGAATCAACACTGTGACATAAGATCCAACAAAGAAAAGCATAAAAAGATTGAAACCACCTTTAGCAAATTCAAGATATTCAAAAATATCTAAAAAGTGGCCTATACATTAAAGTTTTGACAATTCTTGAACAAATAAATAATTCTTAATCAAAAGTTAGGACGTATAAACATAATCTAGACAAATAGTTAACTTCCAAATAAAAGATCACCCCAATGAAGCTGCAAGCTCATCTGGTGGAACTGAATGTGGATCAAGTCCTCTAGGTAGACGAGCATGGCATATTAGATCATAAGGACCACTGTACCCATCCTTCTTCTCCCCATCAAACTTCATCTAGGATTTTCAAACAGGTGATGTCAGAAAGATAACTAAAGAAAACAAAAAACCAACTGAATTTCAATTATATAATTAACAAATCACATTAAAACTACATACAGAAATCTAATAACAAGGTAAATTCAGCTAAGTGAATAATTCTAAAAGCTTTAAGTATTCAAGAACCTGAGCTAGCTTTATAAAAAAATTTCTATTTCTTCTCACGTTAAATTTCATGGGCCAGTCAGATATTAGTTCTGCAAGATAATTAATTCTACCTTTAAATGAAGTATTTATACACACAGAGCGCAAAACTACTACAAGTCTTGAAATAATTTGATCTTTACGGGGGGGCCTGTTCAGTTGACGATATGGAGTGGCTTCAGACCATCTGAAAGTGGATTTGCTGATTGAAGCCAAATCCAAAAAAATATATTGAATCCAATTCAAACCCTTGAAGCCTAAACCGTATAATAGACGACTTCAGCACAATCCAAACTTCTCCCACCATTACCACATTTCTTCCCGCGGATTTGTTTCTTCTTCCCCCAACTCCCTGCTGTTCCCACTTCTCTTCCCGGCTCCCACTGCATTTCTCTTCTTCCAATCTTCTCATCCCCAGCAGCACAATAGGGAACAGCAGCACCTGAAGTTTTCTCCCCCACCCCCCAGGTTGAAAGCCCTTCATCATTTACTATTTTTTCCCATTTCTATTTTGCCTTTATTTTTATGATACGATGTGGGATCAGTCCATCCTTTTTTTTGATGTAATGATCAGTCCATCTTCACTTCTTCTAAGATATAGTTATCAAGCTTAAACCATTTTTATGATATGTAATTGGAAGCTCCTGTTTATAGTCCGCATAGATTTTTCTGGAATTGTAGCTTAATAAAAATTATCCTAGTATGTAATCATGATTAAATTGATCAACTCTATGGGTTGAGACTCGGTATGATATTTCTGATATAAATTTAAATCATGTTTTGTTGATTGTAGCCATAGATAAGATAGAAATTCCAAGTCACATCATCTTTTTTTCTATTCGACATCTGCAGCAAATTGAGTCCATGCTACCTTTACGTTATCTTTTTTTTATTACTGACGTTTTATTATGTGTTTTGAAACAAATTTCGTGAATCTATTAAGCATATTTTTGGACTCAGAAATTGATTCAAACAATCAATGATTCTTCCAACTTGTATTTGTTCCTTTGTTTGCTTACTGTGAAATTATAGCTTATTCTTTGTTCTAAGTATTGCATCTTTTTCATCTCCTTTGTTGCTGTGGGAACAATTTTATGCAGAATCAAAAGAATTATTTGAATATGGTGGACGGTCACCACAAGCAAACTAGATTTTAGAAATCAATTCTCATTCAGTATTCAATTAATAGAATTGTTTGAAAGCTGTTAGCTATCAGCTTATGATGCAATATAATTTTTGGATAGCCAAAGAGCATATGTAGAATTGATATCAAGGTCTTAAACACATACACTTTCGATGTTTGATTCATAGAATTTCACGCTTAAACCTGCTCTAATTTTCCTGTTAAACTTTTAGAGCCTGTTTGTTTGTAAGGTTAAAATTAAACTTAGATAAAGATATTAATTTATTGAAAGTTGTGAATGATGTGAAATAAAGTTAGTTATTATATTAGGATATGTGAGGGATGGTATATAAACATTCTTAACGAATGAAATATTTTGGCCTAGGATGTAAAATAAAATTAATAATTTTATTGAAGACGATTGAGTATGTGAAAAAAAATAATTTTTTTTATATTAAAATTTGTATAGAATATAATAAAAATTTATTTATTCATATATTATTATTATTTAATTTAGTACCATTTTGGTCCTAGGACCAAAATAATCTTGGGGCCAAATAGGCCCTATATGTAAATTTTCATTGGTATAAGAGATGCTAGGAACAACTATTGAAAGAATAGAAACTTTATATTCAGGAAAGAATAACAACTTTCATATCAACTTTCATTTGAGAATGTAGATTTACATAACTTTCATTTGAGAACGTAGCTTTGCATGTTACATATGGCATACCATCGCATAGGTAGATTACATGTTATAACTCACACTGTAGACTATAATCAAAGCAAGAGCTTCTTCTGCGGATAATTAAGGCTTAAAGTTAAGAACAGAAGCAATGAAACTAATAGTTAATTGCTGGACTCTTCTATATGCAACAAACCAAATAGAAATATTTAAAAGCTTAGCTAGGATCAAGTTATATTTCATGAAAAAAAAACGTTAAAGGAATTAATAATGTGATGATTTTGAGAAGACTATGACTGCAGTTATTAATGGAGAAGGCTTATAAACTATGCAAATGATCAAGAATCAGAGATAAAACATAAAATAAAATAGAAGTGATGCATAACATGTAAGAGAACAGGTAGTGTATCACTTGGCAGATCGCCATCAAGAAGTTTATACTAGCCTACCCGGTTCATAGGAAAAAGCTTGTAAATCTGTTTCATGACGACTGCTTGTTTATGAAGAAGCTCAGAGCTAATTGCCATCTGTACAAGAACATTCCATCTGATAAGGATAAATAAAATCAAGAACACACAAAACAGATGGCAGCAATATTTAAAAAGTGATACAAGCTAACTGCCTACAAGGACCAACTTAGAATTTTACAATCTTGAAAAGAATACATGTCCTATAATCTGACTAACATTTTTTTGTCTTTTTTACCCCTTTTTATTAACCTACACAGTGCACAGCAAAAGGCACAAAACCAGTCAATAATTGGATAACTTCTTGAATCCAATAAGTTTTTTGGAGGATTTAGGTTTGGTCTCGCTTAAGTATTGTCAGCTTTCCACTAGCATTCTCTATCAATCATTAAATCTTCATGGCAAAAAGCAAGTCATATTGTTACTAGGAAGAAGATTTAGTTTTGGTATTATATATAGACCATTAAGCCAACAACAGCATCCTGATTTTCTTCTTTCAGATAGTACACACCAACTATATTATCTTTCCTTTCAAAAAACCAAAATTACAAATTTCAAACATAATTTTATTATCTTGGACTTCTTTACTAATAATTCTTCATTAAAGTGCAGGAACCCTATCCTCTTTAACACAATACCTAGGCACCAATATGGCGCATTTTTGGGGAATCGTCTGTAGGGTATCTGCACTTAAGGGTAGCTCTAGAATTTATAATTAAAAGGATGTGGCCACCCTCTCATTACTATCTCATGTAACTACTTTCTGCAATCGAACAAAGTGATAGTGTAGATCTTTGAGACATTTATGAGGGTCATTACGAGCGTCATGATTTTGCTTAGTTGAAAGGCTTTCCAAGATAAAGTATTTTCCGTCATTACTTTTATTTTTGCATTTTTATATTTTCCCTAGAAATTTTTATTTTCACTCACCCCCTAAACTTGGTCAATTAAGTCGTTTGACGGCTTCCCAAGTGTGAGATCAACCATCCCTCCTAGGTGAGATTTCACCATCGACAAAGATTAAGGGCATCTCAAGATACCCCTAAATGAACTACACATTTCAATTGAAAGTTAATCATGATCATGATGCCATGCAGATGAATAATGCAGTTTCAGAAATTAGCAAATTATATATAGCAGAATATTCACAAATTAATACTAAAATTTCATAATTCAATTTTGTAATAACCAAGAAACTAAACCCGTAAAACTAATTCTCTTAAAATTTTAAATGAATTAAATCGAAGATAATTGAAAAAAATTACGAACTCAGGTTAGGGTTCAATTTGGTTTTTAACAAATTAGAAACAAAGTAACAAAATTATAAGTTTTCACAATATTTAATCAACAATAATTAAATTTCACTCAATAATACTAGATTGCATAGGTGAAACAATTCGAGCAAATCTCAAATGGACAGAAAGAATCAGAATATTCAATGTAACCAGGTTAGAGGTTGCTGAAATTCATACATGATTCAAGGAATTCAAGGGCCACGGTGTAATTTTTCAGAAAATTAGGGGTCAGGGGTGGCGTTGAGTGCGGCACTAGCACTGCGAGCGGGCGCGGGGAGCGGCATGCTGGGGGAAGTCGCGGGGGGAATAGCAAGCGGGCACAGGGAGCGGCAAGTGGGCGCAAGTGCACAGGGGCAGTCGCGCGAGTGCAGATACGCGGATCGAGGAGCAAGGGGCGAGCGTGCTAGCCAATGACTTGGATGCAAGCGATCGATGATGTGTGCAGTACACTAACAATTAGGTGGACAAAATAATGAAACAAGGCAAATGCTGAGAGGGATGCAATATGAATGGAATCAATATCAGAGGGGGTGAACTTGGGAGGGTAGAGCTTAGGAATTCTCACCCAAGGCCCAAGCCCTTCCCTATCAGAAATATCAATTCATTCCAGAATCAAATAATTCTAAGGAAGAAGACAATAATTTTCATTCAGTATTAAAAAAATAATGATAGCAGAGAAGCGTTTATATAGATCTCCATACAAATTTACTCAATAAAGAAAAATATATAATTCAATAATTTTCTCATGCAAATGAGAAAATACTAGACAACATGCGTAAAATAACAATCACAAAAAAAACTAATACAGAATAAATGTGGGAAATAAAATCTGCTTAAAATGGAATCTCTCATCAATCAGAATGAATAGAGAGATTTCCAATCCACCAAGTCAGCAATCCGTAGCATCCATATTTTCGAACCTGTCCTAATAGTCAATCGATCCAAATCAAAGTAATGTGGCTAGATCTCAACTGTCAATAATAAATTTTATCAGGAATGAATTAATGATTGATCAAAGTGTTCCCACCAGATAATCTTCAAAAGCATCCTTCTGTAAACTAAACAATTGGAAATCAAATGCTAGCACCATAGAATTATTTGGTATCTTTCATAAATGCATTAAAAAACTAAAACGCATTTATCTTACCATCAATAGAAGCCTCAACTATACCATAAGAAAACAAATTAACTAAACTATGAAGTACATGATGATAGCAGTGGCACAACTTACAAGCCTGAACTCATGGGTACACTTGAGACCATAAAAGTATTTTTTAATATCTGAGCACCTTTTCTCCAGCTGAAAATGGGATAGCACCAACAACCCAAGGTGAAAAATATAATGGTTTATACACATAACTAAAGGTACATAAACAAAACACCTACTATTGAAAAAGCAGATTCGAGCAACTCGCATCTATTCTTTAGATCACTGGATTGTTTTGCAAGAAAAGCTTTCTCTAATAAATGAAAAACTACGTATGTGATTAGAAAGAAGCAAGAAGAAAAATATAGTTGGTAGATCGACATACTCAATAATTATTACATATAAAAAGATCAACCTTGAAAGAGCTCTTTCTGCAAGTGTTGTAGTCGCTCCTTCAATTTTCTCGTTCTCTCCTTCTGGGAAAGCCTCCAATTAAGCTGGTTATCCATTTTTTTCTAGAAAGCAAATCAGTATTAAGAGAATAACAAATAAAAAGCTTCAAATAGCATAACTATGTTACAGAAACATCACAAAGGCGAACTTGAAATATAAGCCAAACAAGATATGAATATAACATTCTCCAAAGAATAGTCCTATGAACCATTGTTTTAAATTTCCATAAACGAGGAACAAGATCCATGCAAAAACCCAAACCCGATCAAGAAAGTACAAAATCTAGAACCTCAGGAAAAATAAAATATAATAAAATCATCTTAGGGTTAATCTACACTAGCTTATCTCAGGTTAACCCACCAAACACAATTAGACGACACATTTGTTATCCCGGGTTAATAACCACCCTCCCCAAACCCATAACCCGGGATAATTTTTGCCCCATCCCCTTCCTAGGGTTAACATTCGCAAATGATTCAGAAATACCTCACAGTTGTTGTTGTCCTCATCTTCGGCCACTCCATCATCCGTTCTCCTCCATCATAAGTAGAGGTGAGACTAAATGACCCTTTTTTTATATCTTTTTCATATCTGCTCTTTGGCCAAATATCCTTCCCCTTTGGGTGGTATTTTTAATTTATTTGGAGCAAAAGAGGTATGCTTTAATTTCCTCTTTATTTAATAACATGCATATTTAAGCTTTAACTAGTTTCCATAATTGGTTTCTTTCATGTGCTTGCGTAATGATTTTGACATCAAATAATTCATTGATTAGTTATCCTTAGCTGTTGTTACACCTATAGCTGCTGCCAGCTGTTATATCATCTAAGGTTGTTTCTAATGTTGCAAAATATCATGCCTCTATAACCCGCCTTTTTTATTACAAAAAAAATCATAAGCTGGATTTACTGCTTGATGAACTGTGCTGCAAATTAAAAAAATAAGGTTTCACGCTCCATAAACTTGAGATTGTTAGAACTTATTTTAGATAATAATTGATTGTCATCATTTCAGGAGCTTTGCTTATGAATGATATCTATTCTGCTTTACAAAGTGGCAATATCATATTTGGAATGATGGAAGTTTAGTGATACTGTCGTAGGTGGCTATAAAGTAAAAGGGTTTTCAGTTGCTTTCAGCATTAATCATATGTGCAGTGGGTGTGAAACTGTGCATGTATATGGTTACAACTTAAGGGTATTCAAGCTGCAGAATTTACCTTTGGCTAATTTCAGCCTCTGAAAGGCTCAGTAATGAGCCTTTCTTAGCTTTCTATCTAATGTTTTAGATTGTTTTCTTTTTTAAACTTTAATGTTTCAGATTGTTATTGAGTTGAAAATTTCGTCATTGACTTTTCTACTCTTTTTAATCCTACACATGCTGCATAAAATTCATCAGATCATTAAATTACCATAAGTTTGTCTTTCAATACATGCTTGTCAAATTATATTTAAAAAGTGTCATTAAGATTGTCATTATGGGTCAATTGTTAAACCTTCTGCTATATAGAACAGCACAATTGATCTGGGCTTCCATTGTATATATTAGTTAGCTTGATACTGGGACTTTGATTGAAATAGACCCGACAGGAAAAGTTTGATATTAGGACTTCGTTGTTGTTATCATTTGTTTTGAATTTTTGTTAATTTACCTAATTCTTTGACATCTGAGCTATAATTAATCAGTTAGCTTATTAATCTGTTCCCTGAATTTTGACTTTAGTTGTGGTGCACATGGATAGCACGATTGAGTGTTCATTAAAATTTAATTTGCATTCTTACAGCCATCTATCTGGCAGTTAATTGACTCTTATGCAAGAAGTTTGATTGCAAATGTTCCTTGTAATACATCTAGTTTGATTGCTTTACATCCAGTAAGTCTAATGACTACTACAATTGTTAAGTTTGTTACTTAACTATGCCCCAATACGCTTATGCTATGAATTTTTTAATGTTTTATGCAATTACTAGTGTTTTGTTTTCCAGTGGACAATTACATAAGTGATTTCTAATTTAAAATGTCATATCTTGGCATCATAATAGAGGGTTAACAAGTGCTTCGTTATGTCTTTCGTCAATCCAAGAGGAATATGGTGCTACATACCTAGTGGAACACTTTGATTTAATAAAAGGATTAGTCCTTTGTAATTATGCACAACAATGATGATCAATTATTACACTAAGGCCACTTTTTTTCTTCTTTAGTGCTTCAAGCAAGATGAAAACTTTGAACTTAGGCACATCATAAAGAGAAAATTCCCTGTTAAGACATCATCCAACATGTCTTTTGATGGAGTTGAGCAACATACGGAAGATAATGTGATACCCCTACCAAAACTTGTACCAACTAAGAAATCATGATCTCGAAATATTTCCCCGCACAAAAAAAAGATTTTAATGTATCTCAACACTTAAAAAAATTTAATGGGAAACCTAATTAATGGCAATCCAACGACCTGCATGGACTAAGGCAAAAATGTTTTTAACAAGAAGACAAACTTTATTAAAAAAAACAATAACTAAACAAATCATGGAAGCTCTAAAAAAATATTTAAGAAGTACCATGAAGGAAGGTCATAATGGCTAGGGTTGGGTTAAGACGAAGAACATCTCGGATACCACTAAAGATGCATGGAATGACATCTTCTAGCTGTGATGAGCAACCTACCATTACTTTCATGCAACATTTGAAACAATTTTCCATAATTCTTTGCAATGATGGCTTTCAATTTTGCAGATGTTAAGTCATTGAAAGGCAAGCCTTTCAAGTACTATAAAGCTGTTGGTAACATAATCAAAAATACTTTCGTGTTGGATAACCATGCCAAGTCTTCTGTCTACTACGTCTTAAACTTAATGACCAAAAGGAAGATTCCAATGTAACATTTGAAAATAGGGAAAGATTTACAGAGAATTGTCATCACTGAAAATGAGAAGACTGCAGACGGACCATCATCAAGGAATGTAGGGTCCTGCTCAAACTTCTACATAGCTAAGATGTTGGAGAAAGAGTCTGACCAAGGAGGGTGAAGTACTTGGTAGATGAAGCAAGGAATAAAACGAGTGTTGCAATGTATACTATGTAGTGTGCAATGCCATATACAATGAAGGATATGATGAAGAAACCAACAGCTCTTAAAAAATAAACAGGCATCATCATACATGTTATAAATGCATTGAATGCAAAGCCAAATAACATTACAATTTTTATAATATTTGATAGAGTACACTTAGAGACGTGAATTGCATCGCTTGTTTCACGGCATCTGCATTTTGGATGACTGACGATACTTACCAAACCCATCCTTGAAGGAAAGAGGTGGAAAAGAACACACATAAAAGCTTATGTAATTATTTGGAAAGCAATCAGCCTTCTGTTTGCATTTTCGTTGAGATATCTTGTTATATTATAAAGTTTTTCTTAAATCAAACATATAAAATCTCTTCTTGTCTATATATCTATGGTTATACTATTTAACCTTATTATGTTACAGATGGACCTTAACTAGTTTACAAGATCACTAATTTGATAGCAAATTTAGATGAGGAAGTGGCAGTAATCGAGACTCTCAATGAACTAGCCCAATCAAATCGATATAATGTAAGAGCTACTTGTGTTTTGTATGATAAGTCTTATCTTAAAAATGTGCACACACATGAAGTTTTAAGTGCCCATGAAGTTTGGGCAAATAATTATCTTCACATGCCGGCACAAGCCTTTATTAGTTTGAGAGACATCATAGTGGAACATAATGTTCTCAGGGACACTCATTTCATACCACCAGCTAAGTCATTGCCTAAACAAATAGCTATCACACAATGTGTGAATTCTTCCGACACTCATTCGAAAGGAGTTTGCGCGAGCGGTTCGGGGTCTTCTCGCGGAGCCGGAGTTCGAGCTTTCTCCTTAGGATGTTGTCTTTTCTCTCCCCATTTTTTTGAACGGTGAATTGTAAAAGGAAAATGGTTTAATGAAATGTGCCTTTTTTTTTTGAATTTCGTGATGTGACCGTTGGGAGAACCGAGATGAGGCGCGCGCCTAGCATGCCCCGGCACCTAGGATTAGACAGTTAGATGCCTCCCTCGGGGAGTGGAACCGTCGTTGAAATTTTAAACAAGTTTTACAATTCAACTTGTCCTTAAACGGCAACCTCATTATACTGCTAGATGCAACTACACCATTTCATCCAAACATTATGAATAACTCTTAATCTACATATATCAAAGATGTTCTAAGTCTACACAATCCTGCCATAGTTTCTTGACACAACCAAGATTGATATAGAAACAAAAAAAAAGTCACAGAATGTCATGAGGATTGTTTCTTTTGATTGAAAACTCATATTTGTTGGAACTGGGTGTGAGGGCTCGACTATTGACATGCACATACTAAAATGGACTTTGGAATAAGGAAATTGTTCTATACTATTAACTATCATTTTAGTTTGCATTTGTCATCATAATGATGCGCTTTTTGTCAAATCATCAGAAAAAGTGTACTTGGTTGACTCCATATATCCAAAAACAAACATATTTTTGGTATCAATGTGGCGCTTTAAATATTACTTGAGTAGCTACCAATCCCAAGCACAACAGAGATACAACCCATAAGAGTTTTATAATCATAGGAATGCTCAACTTAGGAAAGTAGTCTGGTGGACATTTGGTATACTCAATGAACAGCTTAAGGTGTTAACTGATACGAAATTATTCCCTTTTAACATACAGGGGGATATAGCACTTATGTGTTGTATTTTGCATAATTGTTTTGAGCTAAGACATTCTTCAACATGCGAGAGGCTGATATGAAGTATGATCAAAACTTAGGCAAGGTGCCATAAGTTCACAACCCATCGACTTAGAAGTCCATTGGTGAATAATGAAGAGGGAAGGCTATGAGATTAAAAATCATGAAGCAATTGTGGTAAGCCAGATTGTTATTGCTATTTATTCTATACTATTTAAACATATTATCAAGCTATAATGAATAATTTTTACTTACTGGTTGTAAGGATCAATGAATTGGCAACATTTTAAGAATTGTACATGTCATAGAATGGGTATAATGAAAGGTTCATTTAAGGCTCAACCGAAGTCAAGCCAGGGCAAGACTAGACCAATTGGATAACACCCTCCCTTCCTTCATAAGGGAGCTAGGTTCGAGTCTTGCTAGGGTATAAAAATAGCTTTTGTAATCTAAAATTGACCGATTCAATCGCACTAGTCATCCAATTTTTCGATTAAACTGCGGTTTGTGGCAATTCAAGATAATTCAAATTAGGTGGCAGTTTTAAGATGAAATCAAATTGACAAGACCACCGATTCATGGTCGAGCTAATTGAACAGGTCGATCTGGTCCAATTTTTAAAACATTGTAAATCGGTGATACAACAATAGTGTTAGTTGTTTGATGAAGGTATGGTTAATTGACAATGTTATAGTAGTTCATTCGTGATTCAGCGCAGTAAACTTGTTGTAATGAGAAAATTTGTGTTCAACAATTTCTAAATATTTGCTTTGTTTAACATTTCAATGGTTATGATCATTTATTCATATAGAAAAAATTTATATTTAGATCCCTTTGCTTCAATTTTGTGTTCATTCCCTTCTAGTTTGGTATTAATTCTTACCCTAGATAAAGTTATTAAACTGCCAAACAGGATACCGGGTTAACTGGATTAGCAATCAAACCCAATACAGGTTTAAATCTCTATGGTAAGCTATTGAGAGCATAACCCATGTTAACTAACCACTCCCAATCCAAATGAGGCCTTAACAGTTTATCATTAGCACTGCACAAAGAACATAAAGACTTTTTATCATTAGCACTGCAAAGAGAACATAAAGACTTGCACAAAGAAAAAACTGGACATATACGAAGAACCTAACGATTTAACTCAATGTGACACTATTTGACAAGCATTCTAAGAAAGTGAGAGATTAAAAACTAACCTTAGCCTCCAATGCCCGCTCTACCCTCGCGTAAAGCGAATTCCGCTTGCCATGAAGAGACCTCAAGGATGCGTAACTTTCGCTCAATCTTCAAACAAAAAGAAAAAGAACGAGCCGTGGTTGAAGCTACGAAGCGAAGGGGAGAAGTTGGTGTGGATAAAGAGGTACTAAAGTTTCACCTGTGATTAACGCAGCCTGCGCAAATCGAGGTGAGATTGGATCCATCGCAGATAGCGCAGCAGCTGGATTTCTTCACCGTCGCCATGGCCGCCACCGTTTCTTCCCCTCCTAGTTTCGAGAACAACAGCAAGCTCTGAATGCGTTCAAAAGGGCACAAACTTCATGCAAAAAGCAGATTACAAGGATCAGACTACCAAAGTAAAGTTTATGAGCCATTCCAGGTACCGGAGGATTGAAATCTGAGGATCCTTGCACGATTGATTTCCCAGAGGAGGGACGGTTTCTCCGACGGGGAAGATGCCGATCACACGCCTCGCACGTGCAAATGAAGCCAGGTGGCTTCTCAGTATATAAATAATAAATTCAAGAGATCAATAGAGACAAATTCTCTTTCCGATTTGTTGTTAATGGTAATAATCGTGCTGCCTCGCGCTCCGTCAAGATTCACATGATGCGATCTCGTCCGTTCTTTCCGAGAAACTTTTTCTTTCTTAAATAATTACATACATATATAGTATTAAATTCTAATTATTTTATATATTTAATACTTCAAAATTTAATATTTATATACAGCATTTTCTATTTTAAATATAAATTTACAGTATACTTTAATCTATTTTGATTATGAATTTACTTCCAACTCTCTTACACTAATTTTTATTTGAAAATGTTATTTATAAATATTAAATTTAGGGAGTATCACATATAAATATTTGATCTAAACTGCCTCCAAAAAAATTTCTTTAAAAGTGATCAATTTAAATTCTTCTTTATATATTAGATGTTGAAATCATATAAAAATTATATCAAATATATAATTTATATCACAATATTATAATTTTATTATATATATATTATAATTTTATGATATAAGTTATATAAAAAAAGTAATTTTTATATAATTTTAATATGTAATATTAAATATGTAAAATAAAATTTTAGTAATACGCATATAATTATTTGATATTTTATGCTGTTAATTTTTTTATAGAATTTTATGTACCATTAAAAATATTCAAAATTTGAAATACACTTAGAATTTGTTCGATTTTTGAATCAATTCGAAATCGAGTTAAAATTTTTAAATCAAATCATGAGCTAGCAATAGATTTTAAATTGGCCTTAACTCAATCAAAACATTATTCAAATTATCTCAAAATTATATATATAATATAAATAAATGTAATATTATTACATATAAATTAACTTAATAGTCTAGTAGTTGAGTAAATTAAGTTTAAAATTTATTCTCCTCAAAATTAGGAATTAAATCTCTTTAGTTATATAATATTTTTAATTTATTTATAATTATAAGTTTATTTGAATTATAATTGAAGCTGACTCGAATTATATTTTATTTTAATTTTGAGTTGATTTTAAATTAAGTTGAGCTTAAAATTTTTAATTTCAAATTAACTTCAGTAAAATCATTGTCTGGTAACAGCTCTATTTCATTGTTTCAAAAGGAAAATGATATAAGCCCTCACAATTAATTCTTAAAAATTCTAAGACTTTGGATATTAATTTTAATTAATAATTGAGGTGATGATATAATATATTATTCTTTAAATTAGTAGATAAAACGACACGACTACAGCATCCTTTACCGCCTCAAACTCGGCCTTGATGGCGGGGTTGGTGTGTTAAATGTGATGCAAGATATTAAAAAGCAGTTAAGTTATTTGTGTTAATTTCTAAATATTTTATTTTTTTTATATTTTTCTATTTTTTTGTGTCAAGCACGTCTCCTATTTAGTAGGTGAAGGAGTAGTGGCTTTGCAGTTAGTTATTGGGTTTATATATGTGCTGTATTTTTTTATGTATTTGCGTGAACCTTTTTATGTAATTGTGAAGAAACTTCTTGTTCTATTTTCTCTTGTGTCTCTTTTGTCTCTTTTCTCTCTCTGTTTTGCTAAAAATACAGATAAGGCAGCAACCTATTGCAGAAAAATCAAAGAGAAACCAACATTTTTGGTATCAGAGTCAGGTTGGTGTGCTCGTGGTATAGAAAAAGGATTGCAGGAAGATATTTAAAACAGTAAATTCTGTAAGCTTGTAAGCTGTTGTAAGTATTTTTGAAAGATTCACTTTTGCCCTTTATCTGTTTGAAGAAACTGCTCTTAGAAGTTTGTTATGGCTGCAATGAATCGTAATTTATTAAATGTTTCACAATCGTTGGTTCCAATTTTTAATGGTGAATGCTTTGAATTTTGGAAGATTAAGATGAGAACATTCTTTCAATCTCAAGATTTATGAGAACTTGTTAGCAATGGTTATGTAGAGCCAATTGATGGAGAGTTTCACCTAACTACTCAACAGAGAGCTGAATTAAAATAGACTCGGAAGAAAGACTCAAAAGCACTATCTATTTTACAACAAGTCGTTCATGATTCCATTTTTCCTATGATCGCAGAGGCTATAAATGCAAAGGAAGCATGGACCATCTTGGAGACTGAGTATCAAGGAACAGATAAGGTGATTACTGTTAATCTTCAAAATCTTCATTGTGATTTTGAAAACTTGGTTATGAATGATTGTGAATCTGTACAAGAATTTTCTTCGAGAGTTAAAGCAGTTGTTAAGAAAATTAGGATTTTAGGTGAAATTTTACCTGAGCAAAAGGTAGTAGAGAAAGTCCTAAGAAGCTTGTCTTTTAAATTTAATTTTGTAGTTGCAGCTATAAAAGAATCCAAAGATTGAAGAACTTACTCTCTTAATGAGTTAATGGGTTCTATGCATTCTCATGAACAAAGAATTAATAAGCAACAAGCAAAACCTCCTGCAGAAAAAAATTTTGAACAAGCTTTTCAAGCAAAAACAGAGCCTTCAAATAAGGTGGAATATAGCAACAAATTTGTTGGTGGAGGACATGGTAGACAAGGATTCAATGCTCGAGGCCATGGAAGAGGTGCTCGTGATCGAGGACATGGTAGATTTACTGCAAATCCAAATAATACTTTCAGGCAAGGAGGTAATCGACTCTTAAACATCCAATGCCATTTTTGCAAGAAGTATGGACATATAGAAAAATTTTGTTGGAATAAAGCAAAACATCAAGCAAATTTTGTTGAAGAATAGAAAGAAGAAGAGAATAATTTATTTTTGACTTGTTTGAATGAGGAAGAAAATTTTACGGATATCTGGTTTCTCGATAGTGGTTGTAGTAATCATATGATAGGAGGAAGTTTTCCCTTGCCACCACCCTTTCCTGTACCTTTCCCACCTTTGCTCCATCCTTCTGAACATATAGCATAAGAACTACATCAGCAGGGAACCTCTTTCAAGATTTTAAACTACAGCAAATTAAAAAATACCGGTTGAAGTTTTAGATGTGGAAAGGAAGTATCAGATAGGGTAAAAAATGTAAACCTTTATCAAAGGGCGTCTCAGATGAAGCTTTACCACTTTTCAGACCTGCAGAAGGTGTCTTAGCAGATTTTAGGTCAGAAAAACCTTTGCCATTTACCTTTGCTGGACTAGGACTTTTGTCATCCAGAAAACCTACAAGGATAAATCATAACCTATTAGGCTCAGCAAGCCACTACAATTAATATATGCAGATATTTGTGGTCTGATGCAAACACCATCTTTGAACAATAGCAAATACTTTCTTTTGTTTGTTGATGATTGAAGTAGAAAGAGTTGAGTTTATTTTTTAAAGCAAAAATCTGAAGCATTTTCAAAGTTTTTAATCTTTAAAGCTAGTGCTGAGAAAGAATGTGGTGAGCCAATTCATATTCTACGAACTGATAGAGGATCTGAATTTTATTCTAATGAATTTACAAAATTCTGTCAATTAAATAGTATCAAAAGACAACTTACAGCAAGCTACACTCCCCAACAAAATGGCGTGGCTGAACGAAAGAATAGAACGATTGTGGAAATGGCTAGAAGTATGCTTAAAGCAAAGAATTTGCCAAATTCTTTTTGGGCGGAGGCAGTAGCAACTACTGTTCATCTTCTAAATATATCCCCAACAAAGGCAGTATAGAATTGTACGCCATATGAAGCTTGGTATGATGTGAAGCCAAATGTAAGTAATTGAAGAGTATTTAGTTGCATTGTATATGCTCATGTAAATACTAAAGTTCATCAAAAGTTTGACAGCAAAAATACAAAATGTATTTTAATTGGTTATAGTCAAGAAACAAATGGTTACAGTCCAATCACTAAGCAGTTATATGTGAGTAGAGATGTGATTTTTGATGAAAATGCATGCTGGGATTGGAATAAATCTATAAAAATTATATATGTAGCTGAGCCAGATGTTGTGGAGCTTTCAATATTTGAAAATGTCCAACTTCAACCTCAGACTTTTCTTCAAACAAAAGCAAGCAAAGTCTCAATAATTGGCAATGAAGAGGATTTATCACCTGAAGTTCAACCAACAAAAGTTAGATCACTAATAGATATATATAACTCATGCAATTTTGCTGTGATGGCTACAGAACCTACTTGCTTTGAAGAAACTATTCACAGAGAAGAGTGGAAACAATCTATGGAAGAGGAAATTTCAGCAATTAATAAAAATAAAACATGGGCTTTGGCTGACTTACCAAAAGGAAAGGAAGCAATTGGTTTGAAATGGGTCTTTTGAGTAAAATACAATGTTGATGGAAATGTGCATAAATACAAAGCCAGACTCGTTGTTAAAGGATATGCTCAGGTAAGCAGATATTGATTATTTTGAAATGTTTTCTCCTGTGGCTAGAATGGAAACTATTCGTAATGTTTTATCACTTGCTGCACGCTATAATTGGAATGCTTATCAATTTGATGTCAAGTCTGCCTTCTTGAATGGACATTTGTTTGAAGATGTGTATGTTGAGCAGCCACAGGGATTTATCATTCAAGGGAAGCAAGAAAAAGTTTATAAACTCAAGAAAGCACTCTATAGATTGAAGCAAGCTCCAAGAGCTTGATATGGAAGAATTGATTCCTATTTTTGCTCAAATGGATTTCAACGAAGTGCAAGTGAGCCAACACTTTATGTGAAGAAAGTAGGTATGGGTCATATTCTTATTGTATGCTTGTATGTTGATGATATCATTTATACTAGTTCATCGTCCTCTCTTTTGAATGAGTTCAAAGAAAAAATAAAGCATGAGTTTGAAATGACAGACTTGGGTTTACTTCAGTACTTTCTTGGGTTAGAAATCAAGCAGACATCTAATGAGATTTTTCTTTCACAAAAAAAATATACAAGTGATTTGTTAGAAAAGTTTGGAATGAGAAATTGCAATAAAGTTGAGACTCCAATGAACACTAATGAGAAGCTGCAACTTGAAGATGGAACCAGCCTTGCAAATTCAAAATATTTTCGTAGTCTAGTTGGTGGATTGATGTATTTAACACATACAAGGCCTGATTTATTATTTGCTGTGAGCATGGTGTCAAGGTTTATGCATAAGCCTACAAAGCAACATCTAGGAGCTGCAAAGAGGATATTATGATATATCAAAGGAACAAGCAATTATGATATATGGTACTCTCAAACTACTAACATAAAACTATTTGGCTTTTGTGATAGTGATTGGGCAGGTTCCTTGGATGATCGAAAAAGCACATCTGGATTTCTTTTCACTTGGATCTGGAGCAATAAGTTGGACTTCAAAGAAGCAAGCTAATGTTGCCTTATCTTCTTCAGAGGCTGAATATGTTGTTGTTGCATCTGCATGTTGCCAAGCAATTTGGATTAGGTGTATACTGGCTGATCTTCACCAGCCTCAAGAAGAAGCAACAAATATTTTCTGTGATAATATGGGGGCTATTTTAATGGCAAAGAATCTATGTCAACATGGCAGAACAAAGCATATAGATATAAAACATCACTTTATATGTGAAATGGTTTCTAAAAGGGCCATAGAAATGAAGAGTTGTTCAACTCATGATCAAGTAGCTGATATTCTCACCAAAGCTCTTCCATCTCAGAAGTTTATAAATTTCAGAAAGTGCTTAGGAGTTTGTGATTTTGCATCAAGGGGGGATGTTAAATGTGATGCAAAATATTAAGAAGCAATTAAGTTATTTGTGTTAATTTCTAAATATTTTATTTTTCTTATATTTTTCTGTTTTTTTTGTGTCAAGCACGTACTCCTATTTAGTAGGTGAAGGAGTAGTGGCTTTGCAGTTAGTTATTGGGTTTATATATGTGTTGTATTTTCTGATATATTTGCGTGAACCTTTTTTATGTGATTGTGAAGAAACTTCTTGTTTTGTTTTCTCTTGTGTCTATTTTGTCTCTCCGTTTTGCTGAAAATACAAATAAGGCAGCAGCCTATTGCAGAAAAATCAAAGAGAAACCAACATGGTGTCGCTGCCCGCTGGTTTGTCGGTCCTGGCGCCGTGGCGCGGTTGCTGAGGGTTGGAGTTGCAGCGGCATCGGAGACGAAAGAGAAGACGGCGTTTGATGTGAAGTTGAAAAATTTGATGCCGCTGCTAAAATCAAGGTGATCAAAGAGGTGAGAACGTTCACTAATCTGGGGCTGAAGGAAGCGAAGGTGATGGTTGAGAAGGCTCCGGTGGTGCTCAAAAAGGGTGACGAAAGAGAAGGCCAAGCAGATTGTCGCCAAGCATAAGGAGGTCGCCCACCACAGTGTTTGAGTGAAGAAAGGTTAAATCTTATGATTTTTCTTACAAAATTGTCTTTAATCCCCAGTTTTAGCATTAAATAGTGGAAGTAGCAGATTGATCTGGCTATCTGTTATAGTTTTGAGACATATTAAGTTATTAACTAAATGTTTACACTTGGATTTATCGTCGCATTTTGGCCATATACATGGTATCCAGAGGGACCCTCTCAAATCTTACTATCTGTCATACACGTGGCACCCAGAGGGACCCTCTCAAATCTTACTGTCTGTCATCAATAATGATAATTGACTAATCAGATTTCTCCTTTGTAGACCTCAAACCTTAATCCTGCTGATTTGGTCCCCAACGACACCAGCCACAATGCTTAAGCTACAGCATCCCCATGACATCAGGCAAGATGCTTGCCCTGCTCCGGTTGTCGCTGTCAGATCACTACGTCAACATAACTTTCACTGAATAAAGATTCTCACGGGTCTCGAAAACCAAAAACTCGCGTGCTCCGACCACTATTGATGGTTTTTCCGGAAGCCATTAGTGGTGGAACCGCTGGTATGGGCTCGATAGACAAAATACTCAGCATTCTCGCCTGGAGAATCTACTGAGTTCCACTACAGCCCGCTTATAAATATCTCCGAACAAAACACGCAAGAGCAAGGGGATACATACATGCAACAGGAAATAAGTTTGGAGAGATTCCCGCAAGAAATGTCGGGGTCGAAGCTTGTAACCCATCTTGTATTGGTCCTTTGATCAAACCATTTTTGAGCTTTAGTGGAACCTGCCTCACTGACTCTCAGATGGACGTAGGGGAATTCATCTCTGAACCACCTTAAATTTCTGTGTACTATTCTGGATGACTATTACACCTCTTAACAATCACGCTCCTAGACCCTTGGTTAAGCATGCTGGGTGCCACTGATTCTCGGGACTTCTGTCTCTTTCTGTCAACACTAAATTAAATTGTTACCATGATGTGACACATGTTTATCGACAGGAATCAAAAGAGTTTTTTTTCCTGACTATGCGTCAACTTTATTCGGGAATAGACTTGCAATAGACTTGCAATGAAAACTCTATATTTTAAATGGTAACATACATACATACCTACACATATTTATACATACATACATACATACATATATTTACACCAAGGATTTTACTATGTGAACCAATTGGAAACAAATTCAAAAGGTCCTTGTGCACCATAAACAAGTTCCACGAATATTTAGCGGGAGGCTTACAAACTGAAGGACCATCACCTTGCGATTTCCTTCTTTTTGTGGATCAGAGGACTTGATCTATTCCCCATCACAATGAAGACTTCAAACAAATCACCTTCATCTAGTTCTGATATTGCATGACTGCTCCAATGTCAACTTCTTTGTGGATGACAACAGCCCTTCGGCCTTTGTGTTTTAATAGAGAGATGAATGTCTCCTCATTTCTTGTGTCAGTATGGCCAAGCTGCACTTTTGCTTTGTAAAATTTGAGCATCTTCACCTGCCATAATGATCATAGAGTTGCCATACTAGCGTTGAGCTCAAGGCTTGAACCTTCCGCTTTCGACGACCTCTTCGACTTCCATGCTATGTTAAACAACTCCTTTTTCAACAAGCCTCTTCATCTTGACTTCATCTCCAACGGATGCCATCTCTAATCCCTCTTCAAGGCATTTCTTTGGTTTTGTCAGTTGTTTCCCGATCCTTCTCTTTGCTCCGATTAGGAGGGAGTGAGGGACAACACTAATGCGTGTAGTTTCTTACTCATGGTGCTTTATTGAGCGAATCCTATCAACATAAAGCCTTTTTTTATCTCCCTAAATAAGATTATGGAGGTTCATACTATTATCTCAAGCTGGTGATGGAGGATAAACTAAATTAGTTGAAGCATGTAATTTCCTACTCATGGTACTAAAATTGAGCCTATCCCATCAACATGAAGCCTCTTTTATTTGTAATATTATATATGACGAGAGCTTCCATTGAACCAAGACATTAAAGCCGGGAATTAGGATGGATCTCTTAGCTTGAGAAATCATATGTATTCTACTTTGGAGAGGGGAATATATTCAGGAATATGGATAAGCAGCTTACAGCTTTCTTGGAATCCAATATGATGCTACTTTGACTGAAAGCTTGCTTAATAATGATGGAAATTCAATTGGAAGATTTGAAAGTTCAGCCTGTCAAGTTTCCATAGTAAAACTGAAACAGGACTAACAAGCCTGAATGCCAAAAAATTATCAGATATCAACATCTTGTAATTTATCACATATGCAGATGACTGAATCAGATGGAAAATGGATTAATTCAAAATGCAGAATTCGCGGGTTATGCGGTTATTTATTGATATTAGAGAGAAGAAAATGCGGTGCAACGGTTAGAATATCATTTCTTTCATAGGGAAACCTGTTTATTCGTGCTGAATCTATGAGCTTGAATGATGATTAAAAGAGACGATCATCTTTGCTCGAACACAATAGTGTGTGGGCTGCAAGTTATAATTATTTACCATCCTTCATTATTTTACATGATGCCATATTCGTGACCACCTATGCATGTCAAGTAATATTAGAAGAACATTGAACATTGCCTACTATCTAGTTGTTCAAGATAGCTTGTGATGTAATATTTGTAGAAGTTCGTCGATAGAGTCCCATAAACACAGTTTAGTAGTGTTTCTTTCTACAAATAAAACTCTCTTTAATTTTTATGTTGAAGCTTCCTTTCTCTTGGTGTAGTAAACGAAGGAACATCACAAGACTAGCAGATGTCCACCGTCATGTCCGACACTTCAGTTTATATTACGTAAGAGATCGTATGAAGCTCGCCCCCTCTTCTCGGAAGTTTTGAGTACATTAGGGATAATAATCACTACCAAATTCTATGCGTCTGTCTCCTCTAGATATTTTTCTTCGGTCGTAAGGGTCATACAATAATAACATACTATTGTGAAATATAAAAAGCCTCTAGATGGGAGTTTAGTCCGTCAATGAAAAATATTACTTCTTATGTTCCAATGTTTGAAACTTATCACAAATGGCTAATTTTATCTAACAAGAAAGACAAATCAAAAGATAAATAAAACACAGAAAAACTTGTCTCGTATTATCAGTAACATGTATATACATTATAGTCATTATTGATGTGATTCATTTATTCGATGATGTCTCTTTACAGAAAGATTTCAATTTTATGCTCTTAATAATCATCGTTTTTTATCAACATATATTAAAAACATCTCAAAATATCAAAATCTAAAACTTAATTTTTGTTGGGCTCAATACATCAAACATGTAGATCTAATTACCGAGAATTATTATTGTAATTTTCTAATAATTTTTTCTCCGTATTTTCTATTTTAAAAATCCTTATAATTATGTTCTACAGTATCAATAGAATATTCAATTGGATTCTCTATAATTTTTTTAAGTAATACTATAAATTCTCAATAAATGACTCTCTTAGTTTGAATTCAACTATGATTTAAATAAGGGATAATTACTTACATGCCATACAATTTAGTTTTATTTATATCTTACTCATCTATTTTTAGTTAATTACGCTATGCACACTCAAAACATTACAAAATCTTACATACACACATTTGAGTTAAAACTTAATCAAAATCTATTTGAAAAAAAATATTTTGTCAGTAAATCATTAAAATTATATTTTTATTCTTAATGGTACATATTTTTCTCTTTCTCAATACCACACTAAAGTGTTGATTTATCCTAAAATCAATTCACGTCGCGGATGTCTCTTTCCTTTGCCGCCACCTAAACATTAAAGTTTTAGGATTTTCACTCAAAATATATTTAAATATCCTTAAAATAATATGACGAACGACTCAGATTTTTTGTAATCTAACTATAATTAAGTTATTGAAAAATTATGATTACTCATTATAATAAAAATAAATTAAAATATGTATATATAAGATTTTGTAATATTTTGAGTGTGCATAGCATAATTAATCAAGAATAGATGAATAATGCATAAATAAGTAATTATTTTTTTAAATAATTATCATGTAAATAAAAATAATTATTTTGCCCATGTGATAAATATTGTAACATAGAAATCTTCACTTATTGGAAAATGTAATATTACTTTTCTTTAATGGCAATATTTGGCAATGCATGATTGGACCCCAAATGTCACCTATAACCTTTGGGTATGGTCTGATGTCATTGTCAACTTTTATTTTGTATTTTTGCTGTTTGATTAAATCACAGCTCTGATTTTTATTTTTTTCTTCAATTATTGGGAGGCTTTAGAGCTTTCAAGGTGGATGTCTCTTTCTATTATGTTGTGTGTTATCATTCGATGTATAGCTAGCGGTGCTCTTTCCACCTTATTTATTTGATGAGTCTTTTTTTTTTAAGATGTAAAAGAAAAACTACATTTATATTTGATAAAATTGTATGTCAGATTTAAAAATATATAAAATTTGAAATAAAACTAATTTTTTTATTCTAATTTAAAAAGGTGATTTTTTAAAAATAAAAATAATTATTTATTTATTTTAAAAAAAATAGCAAATGAATCTTGTTCTAACACCGCTAGTCATTTTTTATTAAACAACAATCACCCGAACGACGAGATGAGCAATGAATGTCATTATTAAAAAGTCATTAATTTAAAAATGGTTGTCATTTTTATGTCAAATTAGCTTATTGGTGTTTCTGCAGTGGCTTTGGAAAAGCGGAGAATAAGAGTGAATCTTAAGCTGAGGTGGAAAGACGTTCATGGTCAGTACTTTAAGTTACGCTTAAACAATGAACAATTCAAAAGACAGAACATTGTAAGAGAGATTAATCAACATTAATTCAACAGAGTCAGTTACCTTCCCGCCTTCCACCTACCTCTCCCTGGTTCTTATTTCTTAACTTCGACATTTCCTAAACATCATCTCCGGAAAATTACCAGTCACGCACATGATTAAACAGAGCATATCTAGAAAATGAGATACATAAAGCGTTATACGGAGAAATTATTGCATTCGGATGTAGCATCATTCTCATGCAAATCAAAGGCCGCCACATGTGCAATAAAGGTGGGTCTAGATACATGTAGCAGCCTCTAATTTGCATCGAGATAGTGCTCCATTCGCATGCAATAATTTCTCCCTCCTCACATGAGACGAGCAATGGAATTAGCAGGAAGAAGCTATCAATGGAGGGTAGCTAGCTGGAATACTTTTATATTTCGAAAACGATAAACATTGGCATCAGGCAGACTGTGAACAATTTGGGGGTTTTGCCAAATATTGCACTGCAAACTTTAGTCTTGATATAGATTTTTTTAGCCAAGATTATTATCATTTAGTTGATGATAAGTTCAACAATCTCAGAACGAAAATAATTACCTATAAACTTATTATTTAGGGGGCGTTTGGTTCGATGTTATCTTGGTGTTATGTTATGTAATTTAGATGTCATGACATCTAGATATCATCTTTTGACTAATAATTTTATGATCTAATTGAAGATTCTTTGTAGATGTCTTTAAACCAAGCAATTACTTTCTTTAGATAACATAGCATAACATCAAGATAACATTGAACCAAACGCCCTAATATATTACTTATTTATATTTAGGGGGCGTTTGGTTCAATGTTATCTCAATGTTATGTTATGTTATCTTTAGAAATTAATTGTTTGGTTTAATGACATCTTTAAATAATATTACAATTAATTACAAAAATGTCATTACATGATGACATCTAGATGTCACTCCAAATTGGGCGACATCTCAAGATAACACCATCAATTTGTCATTATAATGTCAATAACTTCCAACTAAATAAAAATAATTTGGATAGCATTGATATTTTCTAATATCATAACATTGAACCAAACAAATGTCTATTGATGAATAACAATGACATTTAGATAACATGACATCTTTAATAACATTGATATTGAAATAACACTGAACTAAACACCCCCTTAATGATTTGTATTTCACACACTTCAAATCATATAAAAATTACATTCATGCTATAATTTTAGGGTGTTCAGTATAATATTTTATTAATTTATAATGTACATAATATAACAAAAATATGCATAATATAATTTATTAAATATAACTTTGTAAGATTAAAAAGATAATACAAACTGATCTCAATATTAAAATTATTCAAAACACGCCCACCGGGTATATTTTGTATTAGCATATTTAGTCTTAAACATAATAGGCTTGTTTGGCTAAAACTAAAAAATGAGGCAAAAATTATATCTTAATAATTTTTTAAATTTATTATAAATTTTAATAACTTTATTTAACATTCAACGTAAATTTCAACTTTAAAAATTAACTTTATTTCATATCCAATATAAATTTCAATCTTAAAATCAACTTTATTTCACATTCTACATACCTCTTAATATTAAAATAATTTTTTTTCATTAATTCTATAAAATAAAATATTTTTTTTCTTATTACAGTCCTATAAAATGAGGTAAGTGATTATTTTATTTTTAGAATTGTTACGTCATTTAAGATAATGAGCTTACTTTTTAAAAAAATTTAAAAAAACACTAAAAGAGTATTAAAATAAATGAAAAATCAATAAATTCATTAAATATTTCATTATATGGCAATAGGATGAGAATAATATATATAGAATCTAAAAGAGCCAAAAACTCATCTAATTTTGGAACCATGTAGGTGAAACATATTCTTCTGATTGTCACTAGAGCTATTTTTATTGTTAAAAAAAATTTGGTAATTAAATAGAGCTGTGAAAATGATTCGAATTTTTTTGAGAGTAATTAATCATGAATGTGTCATGTAAAATAAAAATTTTAGTTGCATCACTAAAGCCTCATTTATTTTGAAGTTAAAAATTAATCTGGTATATCACATCACACATAAAATTTAATATTAAAAATTAATTTTATTTCACATCCTATATATATTACTAAAATAATAACTAATTTATATCACATTTCTGATATATCTCAATATAATAATTTATTTTATTTTATTTTATTTATAATTTTTAATAAAAATATATTTTTATTCAAATTTAATTTTAATTTTATTAAATTTAACATTATAAACAAATATTTTGATAACCATTGCTTCAGCAAGAATTCCGTACTACATCCCCACTGTTGACCGTTCAACCATCGCTGAAAGAATCCGAAAAAAAAGTTAGAAAAAGAATTTATATTTTTAACTCTCATTTAATTACATGATGTAAAGTTTGTTGATAAATTGAATTTTTTTATTAATAGTTGTAAGAATTTTATAATTAACTTATAATTATTATTTAATCTATAAATTTTAAAAAATTACTAAAACAAATTTTATTTAAAAATTATTATAATACTAAAAATTTCTGTAGACTATGATTATTACGTAACATATCTCTATTAATAATTTTCATTAATATCTTAAAAATATTTTATTTTATATTTTTGAAAAATTCATTTTTATTTTTTCTTTCTTCTCTCTCTCCGATACTATCTTTTTTCTCTCGAGCATGCGCGGGTACGCGCGTGTGCCTACAAAGGTAGCGTACACGTCCCTCCCTCTCTCACTATCTCTCTCACACACACACTCCCGACTGGATGAAGTTGACATGACACCGATGACAACGAGTAATAATGAATTTATAATAATAAAAATATTAAAAGATAAAATTAAAAATGTATATATTAAATTAAAAATTTGGAAGATATTATAAAGATTTTTAGTAAATTTTTAAAAATTATTAATTTAAAATTAGTTATGAATTAAATTATAAAATATTTGAGAAATTAATTTTTCTTTTTTGGACCCCATGAAGTAAACCCAAGTCCCACCACTTTGAAAAAATTATCAACACATAAATCTGCGTTACTATTTATTCATCCTTTAATAATTCATATACGCAAATAAAGATGTCTACGATGAATGATGAAGTTGAAGTGGGCCCAACCCTGTCTCTCACAGCAGGTTCCTTGCGCCTCAAGGATTCATTTCCCCTTTGTCAGTTGTCACACACAAAACACAATCCCAATAAAAATGAAATCAAATCGTTTGATTCGAGTTTTTTTTTTTAATAAAAAAAAATTAATTTTTAAATTTAATGAGAAAGAAATTTATTTTAATATTAGAAAGTGTGTAAAATGTGAAATACTTTAAATTCTAATATTCGTATTTGCATTAAATGTGAAATAAAGTTGATTTTTATAATTGAAATTTGTGTTGAGTAAAAAAAATAGCTTTAACCAAACGAGGCCGTTAACTGCTACCTCTTCTCTTCTCTTCTCTTCTCTGTGAAGCCCAGTAAACTATCAAGTTTAAGTACCTTTCATGCTTCTTCGTAGTCCAAAGCAAGTCAATCCCCTCTTTAACGTTATATAAATTAGTTCTCTCTTATTATTAGTATATATATTGATGCAAAAAATATATCAAAATAAAATGAAATAAAATAATAAAAAATTACGATACTGTCTAGGTAATTTAAACCTACTAATTGAATCCCTTCTTTTACAAAACTTGGTGGTCTCTAAAATAGAGACGAATAAGAGAATAAGTACAAGAGAGAGAGTTTCTCTTTCCCTTTTTGGTTCATCTTCTACCCTTATTTATAACTTTGAGAGGAGGGAACATAATGAGTATAGTCTGTTACGTCTGACACCTATTATTACAAAGGACGATTAGGTAATGGACCTTCATGCTGTCTTAAATGTTAAGTTGATATAATCGTACGAAAGGTACGATTTGGTGATATTTCCTTGAAGAGCTATCCGACTAGGGCTGTTCAACTAGGGCTGTTAGAGAAAGTTCTAACAATATATAATTAAAATCTATGAGCTTTCTTAAAAGTAATTTTACTTATATTATATATTTGTAATATAATTCTTTGAATTTATGCCATAAGATTGAAATTTCTACGTGATCATTTTTTTATTATTGTGAGTTACCTAATTTCAATTTAACTTAGGGCGTTTGGTTCAGTGTTATCTCAATATCAATGTTATTTAGATGTCATGTTATCTAAATGTCATTGTTATTCATCAATAGACATTTGTTTGGTTCAATATTATGATATTAGAAAATATCAATGTTATCTAAATTATTTTTATTTAGTTGAAAGTTATTAGCATTATAATGACAAATTGATGGTGTTATCTTGAGATGTCGCCCAATTTGGAGTGACATCTAGATGTCATCATGTAATGACATTTTTGTAATTAATTGTAATGTTATTTAAAGATGTCATTAAACCAAACAATTAATTTCTAAAGATAATATAACATAACTTTGAGATAACATTGAACCAAACGCCCCCTTAATGTAAAGTAAATTAGCTTCAATTTCTCATAACCAAAGATTGGAGTCAGTCCTCACTCTATCATAAAAGTTCAATACTTCACTCTTCATATAATCTTCTTTATTCTCTCTCATATGGATGTTTTTCATAGTGAAAATTTTGTTCTTGAGTTGTAGTTGGTTGAGTGTTTAATTTAGTTCAAATATTGTAATAGATAGAGTTAGGATGCTTGGTGGCTTTAAAAATACATTGAAATTTTATGTTAAATGAAATAAACTTTTTTTTTGTCGCATAAATCAATAATAAAAATAAGATAATTTTGTGTGTGAGAAGACTGGGGAAGTCATTGCATAACTTCTGAAAATATGCATTAAATACTAGAAAATTTTTTTAAATGTTTTTATTGGCAGCAACCTCTCACCTCATCAAACAGTCTTCTCCACTTCCTGCGTCTAGATAACATCACCATGCTCATTTCAAGAAAAAAAGTTGGCTGTGGTCCTTTTCTAGGACTTCTCCGGTGACATCCCATCGGAAATATAACAGGCTGTCCTCCTACTTTGCTTCCTTGTTTCGCCCTTGATAAACCCAGCCACGCTCCTTCCTATCATCCTCCCACATTCTCTTATCTCCTATTACCTATTGCCTACATAGTTGATCTCTGCAAAATATGGGTCTAGTTGGAACATTAGAATTCTTCTCAGACTTGTTTGGGAGTGGTGGTGGTCGCCATGAGCACAAGAAGAAGAAGAAGAAGAAGCAGCTTCAGACGGTGGAGCTTAAGGTGAGAATGGACTGCGAGGGCTGTGAGCTCAAGGTCAAGAAGGTTCTCTCTTCCATGAAAGGTGAGCTCTTCTTCTTCTTCTTTGTGCCAGAACTTTTTTAGGGATTTGATTTTTTTGATAAGTAAATGTGAATCATTTGAGCTTTTCTTCAAAGTTTTGATTCCAAAATATATTTATTAGTTGAGGTGATCGAGATTTATCTTCTCTGCCAAACTGATGATTACTTGCTTTGTAGGAGTTAAATCAGTTAGCATAAACTTGAAGCAGCAGAAGGTGACTGTGAGTGGTTATGTGGACCCAAACAAAGTGCTGAAGAAGGCTCAGTCGACAGGGAAGAAGGCTGAGTTCTGGCCTTATGTGCCTTATAATTTGGTCACTCAACCCTATGCTGCTCAGGCTTATGACAAGAAGGCGCCTCCTGGGTATGTGAGGAATGTGGAGGCTGTCACCGTTACCGGCAATGAGGGCAAGCAGGGGGAGCCAATCTCCAACATGTTCAGCGATGACAACCCAAACTCCTGCTCAGTTATGTGAAATATTGAATCAGATTTCTTCTTCTTCTTCTTCTTCTTCTTCTTCTTCTTCTTCTACTATTACTACTATGATGTAATATTCTAAAGAGTTTGAGAAGGTTTAAGTTTTCTTCTTCTTGTTCTTCCTTTCTGATGATTGTCTTTTTTTAATGTTTTGAGGTTAATTAGGAACAGCCATGTGAGATCTAATCAGAGTTGATTAGCTGCGTTGTTTAATGAGGTTGCTACCTAATTTTAATGCAAGCTGTGACAAACGAGGAGTCAGCACAAAGTTATGATTGGTGATTAAATGGTTAAAAAATACTTCTTTGTTATTTAATTTTGTTTGGTTATTTTTTTTTGTCATGCTATCATAATAAATTATTTGGCTAAATATCTTCTTGATTTAGCTCTCTCAAATTTTAAAATATTTCATCATCTAGCAATGTAGTTTAGTTTTTGTAGTGGGTAAATTCAAATTAAAAGTTCTTTTCAAAACGTTAAAAATTCAAATTAAGGATTTGTAAAATTTGATTTAAATTTGGATAAATCATGTGAAATAAAGTTAGTTATTATATTGAGATATGTGAGGGATAGTTATTATATTGAGATATGTGAGGGATGTGATAAAAGTTAGTTATTATTTTAGTATGTATTTATGATGTGAAAGTAAATTAATTATTTGATATGTTTATTTAAAATTAAATTAAGAGGGCATTTGGTTCAACGTTATTTTGACGTTATGTTATGTCATCTAGAGAAAGCAATTATTTAGTTTAATGATATTTATAAATAATTTTTCAAAAGATGATATATAGATATCATAATATTTAGATTATATAATATAATATCAATATAATAATGAATTAAATGTCTCTTAAGTTAATTTTAACTTCAATTAAGGTGCAAAGCTATTTCTTATTATTCATTATTCATTATTATTATTATTGTTATTATTATTATTATTATTTGATAAATATATTCATTATTACCTCTACACCCGTTTTGTTAATTTATTCATTCATTAGCTCTTTTCGTATTAACTTTGACTTACATTAAAACTTTGTTTAAAATATCTACAAAATTTATTTTTGCTATACACTGTTTTGCTTCAGTTTCTTAATCAAAATATTATTTCGTTACATTATTTGTATGCCGATGATCTTATTCCAAATGTTTTTTTTTCTTCTTTTTGATCAGTTGTTCCAAATGTTAATTCTAATTGTTTGATGAAGTACATAAATAGAAACCATTTATTGAATTGAAGGCCTAAGTTGGGCTCTACATGGGCCGTAATGATAAGCAATGAAAGAGTGGCCCATGTTCATTGGAACGCATTCATTTATCCGTTCCGTAAATTTGACCTGAGCTCAACTCAAGAATTTTATATATGAGTCATATATTTTTAATTGTTTATAAAACAGATCAAATCTAGATTATACATAATAAAGTCGGGTTGAATTTGATTTACCCTTTTATAAACTTTTCTTCTTTAAACGGCTCGAGTTGAGCTCACGCTAGTTACACACATTTACTTACTGATGTACATAATATATAAACTCTAAATCCTAATCTTGCCAAAATAAATTGGCCTAACAACATATAAAGCATCCTAAAGTTATAAATTAAATGTATAATGCTCAAAAATTGACAAATTTTGAATATAAACTATTAATATAAAATAGTTCAATTGAAATATTCCATTGCTTTGAGGTTTTTTAAAAAAATAAAATAAATATATTAATATATTTAATACAATTATATATCAATAGATTTGAATACAATGATAAAAAAGTAGATCAAAAATTGTAAGTACACTTGTTATGTTAAGAAACACAACATCGCTTATCTTGTAAATATTAATTAATATTTTTTTTTAAAACACATTAATTAATATATTTCTAATCATAGTCTACGAGCTTCAAGTGCCCTTCAAACACTAATAATATTGAGAATTCAGCTACTAATAAGAAGCACATTACAAAATATTAGCTATTGGGAAAAGTCATTAAGAAATCTTTAGTTATTTTTTTCTTAACTATATCATAGGAGGCGTATAATAAAAGCCGTTAAAAGAGTATTTATTTTAATATTATCTTAATATTATATCACAATATTTTAAAAATAATTATTTAATTTAATAATATATATAAATTAATTTTTTTAAAACAAAATGAAATTATTACTCAAAAAATAATATCTAAATGTCATTTTAATATCTAAATTTTATAAAATAACATCAAAATATTAATCAACAAAACACTCCTTAAAATTAATCTTTAGTTGAGTACTGCATAAAGTTATTTGGGTACTAATTATGCATTGAATATTTTTATAAAAAAAAATTATGCATTTGAATATTATATTAAATGGGAGATTATTGTAAGCATTGATTATGCAATCCTAACTAACACCCAATCCATTTAAAACACACAATGTTGATTTACATTGATAACAACTTTTTCCATCAAAATGATCAACATTAATTTATGACAAGTGTTGTGATAATATTGAATATGTATATATGTTAATGTATATATGTTAACATATATACATATTCTTAGGTCCATCTATCTCTAAAAATATTAATTAATCTTTTGGCTCTTTAATTATTATTTTTTATTATATTTGACCAATAAAGCACTGTTGAAGGGGTCTCAAATATTTGATGAAAAATAAGTAGAGTTGCGTTAGGCAGTTGACAATTAGCATAAGATTTGTTGAATGAAATGACATAAATTATTTAAGAAATTACTCTAAAATTATGATGTTCTCTAGAAATAATGTATTGTATTGCTTGAATACAAGCCACAGTATCGGCTACCGGGCGTAATGATAATTGAATAAGAGTTTCTACATCATGAATCGTGGGTAAAGAAGTTACTCTAAGACACTAGAATGAGATTAGGAATTTGAAATATAAGCACTTTAACATGCGAGTTAATGAAATTAGTGAATATCATGGTTTATAATAGGATTAATATTTTATGCTTTCAGAAAATAAAATAGGTAGAGGAGAAAACTAAAAAAATTGATAGCTTAAGCTTCATACCTTAGTACTCTCATAAGAATAGAACTAGGAATGAAGTGAGAATAATTCTTGATAAAAATTTAAAAGATCATGTAGTAGAAATCAAGAAGAATGAAGATAGAATTACATAGCTTTAATAATTATGGGATAACTATTAACATTAAAAGCATATATCTTAAATAAGTTTGAATGCGAATATAAAGAAAAAAAATTTAAAATTATTTAAAAAAATTGGTATAAAGAATACCTCATAAGAGGGAATATTTATCGGAGAAAGTTTAAACAAATGTGATGGAAGCATTATTGAGAAATTTAATAGCATTTAAGGTGAGTATAATTTTAGGGAGACTAATAAAAAGAGTAAAATTATTGTAAAATTGTATTTAGCTTATGATTTTTTTGATTGCTAATACTTTATTAAAAAAATGAACATATTATCACTTATAAGAATGAGTCTTCACGAACATAGATTGACTTCTCTTCTATCACTGAGCATCAGAACTAGGTTCAAGTGAGATCAAGCAGCATATGCAAGATGCTCTCATGAGCTTCCTCAAGTGTAACTGGTTAAGAAAATTCCGAAAAAAGGTAATTACATTGCTCGAGAATGGAATACAAAATGTGTAAGTAGTTCATGCAAAGATTTCTATGAACGTGATCGGAGAAAGTAATTCTAATATTCCCTAATATAAAGTAGTGCTCTTGCAAGAAAATTTGTAAAAGCAGAAGACTACCATTATGTGCAAAAGTGGTTGAGTAAGCTCTTACTGGAATTCAATTGATAGAATTAGAGTGGCCCATTAGAGGAAAAATAGAATTCAATGTAAAGAAAAGAAAATTTGGGATGTACATGAGAATTATCCTACATTATATAATCAAAAATAAGTTGAGGTGTAGTATAAAAATATTGAACTTACTTATTAACTTAAATTTTTAAGTTGAGTGTCTATGTTTATAAACATGGCTCAACGTAGTCTCTTTAAAGTAATTCCCCCCCTCTCAACCCCAACATTTAAAGTTCATTATGCCATGACAGCTCAAGTTCAATAGTTGCTTAGTAACACTATGGGACATATAATGCCTTCAAATTATTGATGTTGTTAGAAATTGTTCTTGAGGGTTGCTTCCTTCTAGACACCACCTTATTGACTAGACAAAGATATTACTATTTGGGCATTGCAAATTGAAACAATGCCTTCAAACTCGATGGTGAAATCTATAAAAATGAAAATAGAATTATCTTTAAAATGAGGATTCTAGAACATCGGCAATTGGATAATGAAGGGGAAGCTTGAAACGACCTCGGCTGTTACCCTAATTTTTTTTCTTCAAATAATTCCACTATTTCTTAATATAAATCTGTCCTTAATATATAATTACTACATCACACCATAAATAAATATAAAATCTTAAACACAAATAATCTAAAATAATCTTCTAATTGTCTGTCTGTGAAAGTTGGATAATATATAGTGCATGTAAATTATTATGAATTAATTGCTGACTCTGTTTGTTTATTCAATAAAGAGATAAATATATAATATAATGATATGTCTCTTTTTTTTTACTGTGACTCCTACGGGAGGACAAGTGTATGGACTTGTCGTCACATTCGATGAGAATATATTGACTTTTATTTGTGACACCTACGAGAGGGCAAGTGTATGAACTTATCGTAATATTCGATGTGAATATATTGACTTATGTTTATGACACCTACGGGAGGGCAAGTGTACGAACTTGTCGCCACATTCAAATATATAATATGATATTTAGGCAAGTGTATGAGCTTGCTATGTGACTAAATTTATAATCAAGATTTTAAAAGCGACAATGGATTAAAAGTTAAATGTGATTTCTATGAGATTACGCACCTGTCTTAACTCGAGCATATGATATATAGGCACAACGACGTTCATTGCCATTTTGAGCCAGAGGGTGAAAACTCCCAAAACTGATTGAGGACCTCATATTTTAGTCATTATAGGCCATAGCCTACTGGGCCAGAGGATGACGATCCCCAAATGTGTAAAAAATAGCTGAGGCGTGTACGAGAAATCACGGGCCCAAAAGAGTAAAATAAAATTAATTAAAAAAAAATTTACTTGTTAATCATATTTTTATATTTATTCTATTATCATATTTACATTATAATTATTAGGTAAATCATATCGCACTTATTTATATTTAGTATTCGTATTGTGTAAATTCTCTATCATGCATTTATATTATTCAATTGTTCATAAGAAACTCATGATATACATGCTCATCTATTTCATAATATTCATATTATAAATTCTTATTTGATATCTTCTGTTATACATTTTAAGTACATATAATTATCATAGTCATTGTTATCATGTTATTTATTTATTTGATATAAGTTTATGAATGTTGCTGTGTATGCATATAATAATTCTCTTAAATCTCAAAATAATAAATTTATGATCATGAAATCTTATTAAATATTTTGTGTGGCTTATAGCTAGTTGATATCTCCTACTGAGTTCTGTTGGTGGACTGACGCCTTTTTAGCAATATTTTTACAGGTTTAGCACAAGCATAAGAGGCCTTGATCATTTAATTTTATGTTATCTCTCTTATTTGAATTAAATTTTTATAGTAATTCAGCAATCACCAATAAAAATAATCATGATATCTCCAAAGATATTTTAATCTAAATTAATAAAAATCATTAACTCTCCAAATATAATTTGTGAAACTTCAATCAAAGTTTGATGATAGTATGATTAGAGCTAATAATATAACTATAATTCACATTTGAGCCTCATATTAAAGTGAATTAATTTGAACATGATCAATTCCAATTTCACTTTTTTATCACTATATGATTATAAAAATAACATCACTATTCGAATCAAATCATCCATTAATAAACCTATTTAGCATAAGTTTTAATCAACAAATTTATCAGAGATTAATTAAATCACCAATCCTCAATATTTCATAATATTTAAAAGGGGTAATTCCACTGAGGCCCCTGAGGTATACTCGGCTTGCCACGCTGGTCCACAATTTTAAAAACATGCCAAACAGGTCCAAAAATTTACTATATAGGTCATTGTGGTCCTTAACATTTACCAAAAGCTTCCAATAAGGTCCAATTAAACAGTTTCCTTTAAACATTTCGTTAAATAAAAATTTTAATTAAAAAATTATAATTTTTTTAATGTGAAATTACAATCGTACCCCTCACCCTCACACGCACGAACTGCGCTCGAGCGTCGGCGATGCAGCGCCGTCGCCGGCGCAAACATCCTACGTGTCGTTGCCGGCGCGAACTTCCGACGCGCGCTCTGCGACGAGCGGGGCCGTGCGCCGACGCCCTGCTCGCGCGCTTCCTCACGTCCGGCGGCCGGCGCGAGCGCGGACGCCCGCGCGCAGGCGCCGGCGCGAGCGCGACGCCCCGCGCGCAGGCGCCCGCGCGAGCGCGGACGCCCGCGCGGCGTCGCGCCAGTGCCGGCGGACGCCCGCGCGCTAGTGCCGGCGCGCGCCGGCGCGAGCGCGGACGCCCGCGCGCAGGGAGCCGGCGCTGACGCGCGGACGCGCGCGCAGGGCGCCGGCGCTGACTCGCGAGCCGGCGCCGGCGCTGACGCGCGGACGCGCGCAGGGGCACCACCAAAAATTTAAAAGGATATAAATGATATTTTCGTATTTTTTGATAGTTTAACGAAAACTGCACAGAAAGGACCACAATGACCTATATAGTAAATTTTTGGACCTGTTTGACATGTTTTTAAAATTGTGGACCAGCGTGGCAAGCCGAGTATACCTCAGAGGCCTCAGTGGAATTACCCCTATTTAAAATCAACTTCATAAGTTCAATTTTTCTAAATATAATAACTAGTACTTCTACTAAAGTAACTCAATTGTTTGGACTGCTAATAATAAAATATATATTTCTAGGCTAATTAATGAAAGCACTATATAAATATGATAAATAATAAAATAATCTAATAATCTCCAAATTTATATTCAATAGCAATCATTCGACGTAAGAAATTTTCATTTAAACTACATGTAATCAAAAGCTCTTTTAAAAATAGATTTTTATGCCAAATTCCTCTAGCAAACTCTCATCCAAATGACTTTTTTAAAGAAAGATTTATACATAAAAGTTGTAGTATAATGTGTCCTATATCTTTATATGAATTTTTATGTCAATTCGAATTCATTTGGTACACCAAATCCCCTATGAATTAACTCAACTAAATTTCATCAAAATCTGAGATCATTTGATACCCCAAACTAATGCTACAAAGCTCAGATCCGAAATAGAAACATTATAGCAATATACAACCGTGTGTATATCTAAACAAATTCTCTAATAAAATAATTTGAACCCATAAACGAAATTTACAGCCATAAATATAAAAAAATATTAGTAATACAATAAAATAAAATTTTATAAATAATTAAATATTAAATTTAATCAATCCTTATCAAATTATTATAAATCAAATTATGCGAATTCTTATCTTTGATTAATTTAAACTCTAATAGTTAGAGAAATCTCCTACCTCAAGAAATTATGAAAATATTTTCTTTTTCTTCCTCCTTTTCCTCTTGCCTTTTCCTCCGAATCTTTGAAATCCTTTTTTCGTGGTTGCCGATTTGAAGGAGAAAGGTTGTGATGCCTCGGATCTCAAATTCTCTCTTCTCATTTCTCTCCCTCTCCTTTCTCTTTTCTCTATCTCTCACCCTCTCATTTTCGGCCAAAGAGGGGGCTAGGGCCAGCGGTTACGAATCAGGAGAGAGATGAATCGATGTGTGAGATGAGAGAAATATTATTTTCTCTAATAATTTAATTTAAAGGTAAATTTGTTATTTCTTCTAAGGCTAAATTAAGGAATAATTAAATCTCATAAATTTAAAATTTAAAAAGATGATAATAAATCATCTTTTAACTCATAATCATATCCCTTAAATATCTCCAATTTTGATAAATATCCTCATGAGAATTTTAAATTAATAAATATTTAAATAAATTATAATATTTTAAATAAATTTAAATTTAAATCAAGAAAATAATTACTTAATATTTCTCTTAATATTTTCAAATAAATACTAGATCTTATAAAAATTATTTCTACATCCAATATTTTTTTATCATTCTTTTTTGGTCATTTTTTGATATTAAATAAATCAAAGTTATTACCTAAAATTTCTTCTATATTTTCTATACCAAAATACAGTAAATATTATTTACCACTTAAATTTGTACATACAATTCTAATTTATAGTACACATCAAAATCTAAATTTTTGGGATGTTACAAAGCTGATCTTATATTGTTGGAGGTTGCTAACTACATCCGTAATGTCGCAAAAAAATATATTTGCAGAATCTAAAGGAAAAACTCAAATAATAAAGAAACTTTAGAGTGAAAAGAAGAAATAGAAGAAAAGATTAAAGAAAAGAAAGTTAGTTACAAAAATTAGTTTAAGTGCAAGAGTAAAAAAAATTTAGAAAAATATAAAATTGCTTGACGATAATCAAAGAAAATAGTCAGTAATGCAAAGAAGGTAGTTTTTTATGATCGTTATAAAAAATCAGATACTAAAAAAGGAAAAGATATATATACAAACTTGTTAAAATAAAAAATAAGTAAACTAAAAATCTTACTAGAGTATAATATATTAAAGATGTAATCACAAAATATTTTTTAAAAATAAAAGCATTCAACATAAATGGATGAGCTATTTTAAAAAGCTTTTAATAATAATTAATTTTACCAATTTTAGCATCTTAAAAAATATAAATTACTTTTACATTCAACATATAAGTAAAGCTGAAGTTAGAGAGGCTTTAAAAAAGATAAAGTATAAAAAAATAGTTGAATAAGATGATATTTTAATAGATATTTGAAAATACATAAGAAATAAAGGAGTTTCTTAACTAACTAGATTAGTTAATATGATTTTAAATATTAAAAGGATATCAAATAAATAAAAAAATAATATATTGATACCTATTTATAAGAATAAAAATAATACACAAAATTATGCTAGCTATAGAGAAATTAAGTTAATGATATATACTTTAAAACTTTGAAAAAGGATAATTAAGCATACATTATGTCGTGATATTAGGGTATCACATAATTAATTTAGTTTTATGATGTGAAAGCTATATATTCATTTATTGAGAAATTTAATAAAGATGTTTAGAGAAAAAATACCTACATTTGATTTTATTAATTTAAGAAAACACTTGTGACATAAAGTACAATGAAAGTGCTCTAGAAAGTTTTAGAAAATAAAAGAATTTGCACTGCTTACATTCAAATTATTCAAATCTTATATAAAAGAGCTATTATTTGTTTTCAAACACAAGAGAGTTTGACTAAATATTTTTCAATTTTAGTTGGATTAGATCAAGGTTTAGCTTTATGCTCATATCTTTTTCATTGATTATTGAAGTTTGACTGGACACATTCAAGGAGAAGTGTATTGGTGTATTTGTTTTTAGATAATATTCTTCTTATTGATAAGATTAAAGAATGTGCTAAGATAAAACCCATGTTATAGAGAAATATATTAGAATCTAAATATTTGTCTTAGTAAATAAAAAATTGAATATATATATATATATAGTGTAATTTTAATTATGAAAGAAGCACTTATAGTGGAAATATAATAATTAATGTTCAAATTATTAAGAAGAGCAAACGATTTAAATATTTTGGATCACTCATACAAAATAACAGTAAAATAGATAATATTATTAAAAAAATCTAAGCAGATTGGATAAAGTGAAGGAGTGTATTTGACGTATTATGTGATAGAAAAATTTCATTTAAACTAAAAGATAAATTTTATAAAACAGTTGTTAAGTAAACAATATTATATGATGTTGATGCAAACCTTCGAAGAAGAAAAATACAAATAAAATAAGTGTCGCAAAAAAATGAAGATGCTAAAATAGATTAGTGGGTACATGAAAAAGGATAAGATGAGAAATGAGTATATCCGTGAGAAGATTAGCATGACTTCAGTTGAAGATAAACTCAGAGAGAGTTGACTTAGATGATTTGGGCATATAAGTTGTAAGCCGATAAAAATCCTAGTAAAAAAAGTTGAATTATTAAATCTTACATATTTATAGTGTAATAAAAATAAATGACTTAATTTATTATTATTACTGTTGTTATTGTTATGTCTTACCAATCGTGATTTAATAACATCATAATTAAGCATTTATCTTTTTTTGTTATAATGGCATCCGTTTTCATTAACCTAATTTGATTGCATTTGATTCAGCTTGATTAACTCAACTCGTCAATTAAATAATTGTGTCAACTATGAATAATTAGTAGCCATGCCAAATTATTAATCTCTAGTTGCTCGTTTCTTATGCTGAACTAACATCAATGTATATATTCTCTCCTCTTATTAAAAATGGTAATAGAAAGTTTTTTTTTTTTATTTAGATAAAACGTAATAGAAAGTTGCTTAATTCTCCAATTAAATAATTATGTCAACTATATGTAACTGTTAAGTCACTCACAAGTCACATCTTAAAAAGGAAATTGTGAAATCTATTTAATTATAACAGTAGTTTAACTTATAAGTATTTTAATAAAGAGTAATAACATAAAAAATATTAACATATTACCTGTCAAAATACTCAAAATTTTTTCATCGGATTTTACATTACAAAATTTGTGTTTATCCCAATCGACATCCGGAAAGGAAGCCATCGAAATCGTAATATGATATTTTTGCATGAGAGGCGATATTAATCGTTCGATTTCATTCACTCGCAGATCAGCTTCCAGGTCTGCTTCGGCCAATGGTGCTGTTTGAAGCTTTCTTTCTAAGGAACCAAGAGAGGTGGCCAAACCAACCCAAGCTAAACGAGATGTTCCACAAACATCTTACTTGAAGCTCTGGGCGTCGAGGGTCCTTATATGAAACATCAAATTGTTTCATGAAATTTTGCTTTTCCATTTCTATAGCGAAGAATCTTTCGTTTCTTATGGCAACGATCTTGGACGGAATGATTCGAACCTCCGAGTAACAGGACCAAAACCCGTTGCCTCACCGCTTGGCCACGCCCCATTTTGATTTATGTCTCATAAAAACAAAGCGGTTATTTATAGTACTATAGAAAGAAACTTGTCCAAATATTACGATGGTCTTCTAATTTATATCTCAATTAAATCAAAAATATGTTAATTTTATGCAGAATTGATTATCAAATATACAGAGAAACCAACAAGTTTGCATTTAATAAAGAATTTGTTTGAATAATAAGTATTCTTTTGATGTATATATTTTTTTAACTTGAGGAATGGCATTTTGGTGACCACGTAAACTTGGCGAATAGTCTGCACATAAGTAGCCGCAGGATCAAAAAGGAAAGGAGGTGAATACTTCTGTCTGGATTCATTGAACCTGGACACTCTTGACTTTTTATTTTTTTTTAATTTTTTATCTGAGAAAACACAAAGGCGGGCCTCTGCCGGAGTTAGGATTTAGGATTGCAGACAGTGGGGGCCCATTCAGACGCGGCTTTTAATTGACTTTTTATTTTACTCCATTAAAATTTTTTTTATTATTATTGTTATGACGAGAAACAATCAAAGAGTTTTTACGTGGAAAACCGACTGGCGGGAAAAACCACGGCTCCTTTTCGAGGAGGCTTGAAAGATCACTAGAAATACGTTTTGGTTACAATATTTGAAAAATTCTCAGCCCGTTTGAAGGCTGTGTACAGGAAGTATATATACCCTGAACCTGTTATGTCTAGTCACTTCTAGCTGAGTAACCTATGATCTTAGCAACGGCCCAATCAATGCCTGCAGATGGCTAGTATGTGACTCCTGTACGATGTGTCAGCGGTCATGCCCTGTCGGCGGGAAAACCGCGTCTTCCTCAGAGAAGTACAAAGCCCCGACGCGACATCTGACCGTTGGGGGATTGTTCTTCGACATCTTCTTCGGCGTCTGCTTTTCGGGATGATACTCCTTCTGTTCGACTTGGGTGCCTTACTCACGTGGAGATCACGTGAGCAACCACGTGGACGGCTCAGATGGAGACGCGAATCCAATTACAACAATTATTATTCAAATTTACATTAATTTTCTTATGAAAAAGAGTGCCACATTAAAGGAGGAATAGACATAAGAATAGCAGCTCTTTTGCTGTTTGAGCCTTTTGAGATGATCCCATGCCCTTGCTTTCTTTTCATTCCTTTTCATTTGTTCTTACCTTTTCTGAAAAGAAGGCTTTTCTCGATGTTTAAAAAGGGAGATGCATGGATTTTTTTTTTTTTATATATTTTTTTTGCATGGTGTTGGTTCTATTCTATTTTATGCTAATTTTATGTTACAGATAGTAGAGTAGTGAACTCCGGATTTTAAGGATGTTTTTTAACTTGTTCTTTATGGTGTTCTTCTTGTTGGAAACGGCAGAGAGTGGGAGGGAGAAAATTGCAGGCAAAAGCGTGCAATTTTAGATCAAATTCCAGCAAAGCTTTTCGGAGAAATCCGCGAAAAGGGAAAGACATGAGAACCATCAAAAGTACCGTCTGCTGTTGAGCTGATGCGGGGAATGGGAATTGCAAGAGCCTTCAGGCCTTCAATCCCAACCACCAAATCAGCAGAGCCAACCATTTTCCTAATGTTCATTGTGGTGGATATAAAATATTTAATCAAGTTGGAGATAAACGAGAAGTTTGACCTCCCTTCCTGTTGAAATCTATATAAATCCTGCCTCCAGCTTATGCAAAGGCTAGCTCTTCTTCCTGAAACTTGTTTTTTTTTTCTTGAAACTTGAGCTAGAGCTTCTTCTGGGCGATGCATTAGCCATCACCTTCCCTTGTTTTTCTCCTGGTATGCTTCTTCTTTTCCACTCAACTCTGCCTCAGCAAACTAGCTTGACCCAATTGCTAGCTGCCAAAGCATACAACATTTGAGGTTCTGTTTGTTTGCAGGCGACAAATACACACAATTATTGCTTCTTTTTTTTTCTCCCATATCTGAACTTCGTGCTTCTTCCTCCATTGATAATATCATCTGAACACAGATTCATATTCTGACTATCTGGCCCTCTCAGGTGAAGAGTTTCAAACAATGAACAATTCTGTTGCTGCTGAAGATGAAACCAAGGAGCTCGACATATCTAGCAATATTTCATCTTCTCATAAGCACGACAAAAAACTTTCATCAGTCTATACGGTCGGGTTCCCGCCTAGGAAGAATTTAGTGAGTGAGTTCAAAGAGGCTCTCAAAGAAACCTTGTTTGCGGATGATCCTTTGCGAGCTTACAAGGATCAGCCGAGATCAAGGAAATTCTTACTAGGAATTCAGTCCTTTTTCCCAATTCTCAGTTGGGGGAGAGAGTACAATCTCAGAAAGTTCAAAGGAGATATTATTGCCGGATTGACTATTGCAAGCCTCTGCATCCCTCAGGTTTTGTTTCATTCACTATCTTTGTTTTACCTTGTGCTGGATAATCGGATCTTTCTTTGGAAAATTAGGATATTGGTTACTCTAAGCTTGCAAACTTGGATCCACAATATGGGTTATGTAAGAACTTACATGCAGTTTGTAACCTGTTCCTTAATTCCCCCCACGCAAAAATTTGAATCTCTGATTTTCTTGCTTCCTCGTCGGCATTGTGCGGCAGATTCCAGCTTCGTTCCACCCTTGGTTTATGCATTTATGGGCAGCTCAAGAGATATAGCAATTGGCCCAGTGGCAGTTGTGTCTCTCCTGCTTGGTCATCTTCTTCAAGACGAGTTTGATCCTAAAGCCAACAAAGAAGACTATCAGAGGCTGGCTTTTACTGCAACGTTTTTTGCAGGTGTCACTCAAGCAGCACTTGGATTCTTGAGGTGAACTAAATTTAGCATCTTCTTTTCTGTCTTATGATTTTGCTCTCTTTTTTTTTCAAAGAATCTAATAACTTATTTGCATAATTCAGATTAGGATTTCTGGTGGATTTCTTGTCTCATGCTGCCGTCGTTGGGTTCATGGGTGGGACTGCAATTACGATTGGCCTTCAACAGCTGAAAGGGTTTCTTGGGATACAGAACTTCACCAAGAAGACAGACATTATTTCTGTGATGAAATCAGTCTGGGGTTCTGTTCATCATGGTGTAAGGAATCTGTTTCCTTGAAATTTCTTCAGATCAAAATTACTTATCCTTGATGGATTCACTAACTCATGGATATATGCTTATTATCAGTGGAACTGGCAGACAGTAGTGATTGGGACAGCCTTCTTGGCATTCCTTCTATTTGCTAAGCACATCGTAAGTGCCTCTCTATATCTTTAAGTTGAAGACTTTTATTTTTCCATGTATTATTATGTTCATGTGGATCTCCTCATGCACAGGGAAAGAAGAAGAGGAGCCTATTCTGGGTGCCAGCAATTGCACCCCTGATCTCTGTGATTCTCTCCACCTTCTTTGTGTACATCACTCGAGCTGATAAACATGGGGTTCAAATTGTAACTACCAAGAAACACTTTTGAGTACTAATTTGTTGTTAAGAGTTTGAAAGTCCATTATTTGATGCTGACTATGACATCGTGAACTGTGCAAGGTGAGGAGTATTAAGAAAGGAATCAACCCATCCTCTGTTCATCAAATTTTCTTCAGCGGACCAAACCTTGTCAAAGGGATCAAGATTGGCGTTGTTTCGGGGATGATAGCCTTAACGGTGAGCTCAAATTACTCGACATAATACTAGAAGCTGAATTGAATGACTTCCATTGAATCAAGCAATTTTTATTAATGTCCCAGGAAGCTGTGGCCATAGGAAGAACATTTGCTGCAGTCAAGGACTATGATTTGGATGGGAACAAAGAAATGGTGGCTCTTGGAACTATGAATATGGTTGGGTCCATGGCTTCCTGTTATATAGCCACGGGTAAGAAATGGAAATCTATGAATCACATATTTAACTTGAAAAAGCTAAATTTTGCATCAAGATATCAACAAATCTTAGAAAATATACTTATATTCTTCTCAGGGTCTTTCTCAAGATCAGCTGTCAACTATATGGCTGGGTGTCAAACAGCTGTCTCCAACATTATCATGTCATTAGTAGTACTACTAACGTTGGAACTGATCACTCCCCTCTTCAAATACACTCCAAATGCAATCCTTTCTTCCATTATCATCAGTGCTGTGGTCAGCTTAATTGATTATGATGCGGCCATGCTTATCTGGAAGATCGATAAGCTGGATTTTATTGCTTGTATGGGAGCATTTCTTGGAGTGGTCTTTGCTAGTGTAGAAATTGGACTCTTAATTGCAGTAAGGATTCACTTTCCTCTTGTTCAGAGCTTCAATGGACATTAAATATTCTAAGCTGTGCTCTTCTCATTGGCAGGTTTCCATATCATTTGCTAAGATCCTTCTACAAGTGACAAGACCAAGAACAGCTTTACTTGGCAATCTCCCAAGGACTACTATCTACAGGAACATCCAGCAATATCCAGACGCAACCAAGGTTCCTGGAGTTATTATTGTGAGAGTTGATTCTGCTATTTACTTCTCAAATTCCAACTATGTCAAGGAAAGGTAGAGTTATCAGTCATCCTTTCTTGATGATTCACTTACATAAGTTTAATTGTCAAATCTGATTCTTCATGTCGTGATCGGTGCAGGATCCTAAGATGGTTGAGAGACGAGGAAGAAGCTCTAAAGCAGAACAAACTACCGCGAATCGAGTTCTTAATTGTCGAAATGTCTCGTAAGATAGTAATTGCCATCTAAGCTCCTCTTTTTCCTTTTTGTTGAATATATGCATTAGTTTAAACATCCACTCTTTCATTTGTAGCTGTTACTGACATAGACACCACTGGCATCCATGCGTTTGAGGAGCTCTACAAGAGCCTCCAGAAGAGAGATATTCAGGTTACATGGCACAAACTACTAATTTTTCTCATTAGCTGACAGATATATATATTCAAAATAAAAGTATTCTTACAATTTGGGCATCTTGTAGCTCGTTATTGCAAACCCAGGGCCAGTTGTCATGGAGAAACTACAAGCTTCCAGCTTCACGGAGATGATAGGCCATGAGAAGATCTTCCTGACTGTCGGTGAAGCCGTTATGAGCTGCGCCCCTGAAGCATGCGAAGAGGCTTGAATACAAGTAAACAAACAAAACAGTGAAGTGATAGCTGAAAGATTGCAGCTAAGTAAAAAATCATTTGGTAATAGTAGGTGGAAGAAGCTTAGAGCAAGATGAGAGGGGGGGGGAGAAGGAACCCTTAAGTAGAGGAAGAAGATGCTGATATTGTGAATTGACGCATAACTACTTCTGGTAGGGAATCATGCATTATACATTATACAGCGCACTGATAAAAGTTGGTGGGGGTGCGAAGCATGAAATCTTATCCAACAGTGTAAAATAATGCCCCAGGTGCCTATCTTTTTGAATTCAACACCTTCTTGTACTGGTTTCATCATAAATTGTTCATTTTCTCATAGAATGAAGTTTCATTTGATCATCATTAAGTGCTACGCCTTTGAGATTATTGGCAACTTAGGCCCTGTTTGGCAATAGACTAAAAATCATGGCTAAAATTACCCATGGCAAAAATCTTAAATTTATTTTAAAAAAACTTAAAAAATTATTTTATATCTCATCTCACACAAATTCCAACATTAAACAATCACTTTATTTCACATCCAACACAATTCTCAATAAATCAATCAACTTTATTTCACATCATACACAATTTTTAATATAACCAACTTACTTTATTTCACATCATACACATTTTTCAAAAATCACTAAAAATTCCAAACAAATCTTCTTTTTTTTCTTATTACCAAACAGAGTAGAAAAATGTCCTCAACAGAAGCATATATTTTGCTCTCAATTTTAGATTTGTATCTACCTCAAGTTTTGGCAAAAGCTAAATATAAGGAGAAATATTTACTCCCAGTATTGCAGTTTTTGCTTCAAATGTGCTTCATAAGCAAGAATTTTAAGTTGATCGTAACCAGAGTTAAATTTAAACCTGTTACAAAATTACTCGAGAAATCTGCCTATAAATTGTCGATCCATTCTTTTTACAATATCACCATCCACAACTGCAGATGCGGAACGAGAAAAAAAATTACAAATGATATTTTATATTTATATTCAGCAAAATTGATTAGCAAATTATTTTAATTAAGAGAAAAATATTTTCTAAATTTATATGATAAATAAGATTTTTGAATAATGTAAATTAAGATATTTTAAAATTAAAATTAAACTGAATCGTATGATCCAACAGAATTTATCAATTTAGATTAGGGCGTCAATTAAATTCAATAAATTAGATCCGAGGTTCAGGAATTTAGGACATACGTCTCAGTTAAATTCAATAGTAATTGACACACAAAGAAATATCTGGTCACATAATTAGAATCAAATAAATAATCAAAGTCAAGCGAATAATTTGTGTTGAAATCAAATAATCAGCTTAGTTGCGTTCGGGAAAGAATTTACCAGCGATTTAAATCGGAGAAGAGTCACTGGCAATGAGGGTTAACTGATCTGGTTGCAGAAGGCCAAACATCGTGCACAAGGTTTGAGATGACCAAATCAGTGTGCACGATGTTACAGAAGGCAGAACCAGCGGGATCAAGATCAACGTCTTGGGCGATGACTGCTGGCCGGATGTGGGCAGTGGATGGCCGCACGGCTGGAGCTGCGGCGACGGTGTTGCCGGCTCTCGCGGGTAGCTGGCAGGTCGACGGAGGCAAAGGCGGTGCGAGCGGAGCGAGCTTCAGAGGTAGGTGAGTGCGCAAAGATTTTTTATTTTTATTTTTATTTTTTTTTTGAAAAGTGGATAACTAGGCTAATTTGAGGATTCTCACCAAAGGCTAACCCTGCCATTTCTTTCACCGGAACATAGACCCATTAACCCGGATCTAGGCTCTGAGAAAACTCAAACATCATTTCATTCATCAAATGCTATTATCTTTTACAATGCAAGACGACCTCTTTATATAGAGAGATCCCATATAAAAATTTGAAAATACAATATTAAATGCAAGAAATAAAATACCAAATAAATAAAAGCAAATATGGAACTAATTCTATTACAATAAAATAAAATCAGCTCCAAATGTAGTGAGTCTCCAAATCTTTCAAATATGCTCTGAATCAAATCAAATCAAATCTAAATAAAGCTAATATGGAAATCTCTAATAGCTCTAATTAATTTGAATTTGAATTTTAATTCAGCACATGACATCATCCTAGCCATCCAATTCAATGCTGATCTGTGTCCCCACCAGCTGTCATCCCAGTGTGCTTCCTACATCTTTCGTTTGAAGAGTGAGTTTAGTATGGTGTGAAGGTCAGGTAAGTCTATTTCCACCAGTTTTTACTAAACATTAAACACAGTCAAAATTAAAAAAAATTTCAAACATAGGAGGAAAAACCATAAAGAAATTAAGTTATTTTCAACATAATTAAGTTGGACAAATGATTGAGTCTGAGCAATCCTAACAATACTTGGAAAACAAATGCTAATAGATCCCACAAAGAAAGCCACTAACTTCCGACAAGATGAATACAGAAAAATTACTACGAGAGACTAACAAATATCAATGCATTTTTAACAAAAATAATAATCATATTAGTGAGTTTGAAATGACCAATTTTACAATATTAATGTGAAAATTCACCCATTATTCTGAGCCCTAACATTAGCTTCAAGAGTTAATATAGAAGCTAAGAGTCAATAATCAAACAGAGTAGATGATACCCAATACCTATATTGTGGAGTTTACACGAGACAACACAACAAAACCACAATGTGCCCTACCAACATGTCTATCACATGAGTCGGGTTTCAAACATAACTAGTAGTGCTGCCACAAGATGGCTCAAAGGCCTACCTCGTGGAACTCCCCCCACAAAATAACTCACAAGCCAACCTCAAGTCCCAACTACAATGAAGTCTTGTAATAGCTAGAGTAGCGCTGTCGCATGAGTCTCCTCTACACAACTATGGGCATCATAGCACCTCCATTCATGTGGACAACGCATAGCAATCATCTCACCTACTCTCTAGCATGAAGGCGTTGGTATTTCTCCAAATCCTAATAAAGCAACCATCATCGTACTAGTATATACTGGCGTTATAGTTACCTTATAGTGGAGATTGCAATGCTCCTTTCCAATGCAGTGGAAATCCCAGTATGACACCTACAAAGAGCTTTACTTCAGCATTAGGGACACCCTGTCAGTAATTGTGTATGCTCAGGATGAAGCAAAGACTGCTATCAGAGAATGGTGTCAACCCTAATTCAGAGGCCACACATTAGCAAATCACAGTACTCCAATAAATCTTAACTGCCTCGGCATGTACCAAAGAGGAGGTGGCCGTCGGATCATCTCCCGCTCGCAAGTCTGCCCCCTCCCCCTACGCCGGCGGGCTGACCCCCACCTGCGCCGGCCGGTTTGCCCAGGCGGGATCGAGGGAGAGAAAGAGAGAGGGGAAGGGAGAGGAGAGAGAGAGAGAGAGAGAGAGAGAGAGAGAGAGAACACAGGCATAAAATTGGTATTTAAAATAATAATAATAATTAAAAAAATTACATGATAATTATATGAAAAGTCATGACCTAAATATTTAAAATTTAAAATCATTAATATTATATTTTTAAATTTAACAATTTGAATATAATTTATTATAAATATTAAATATAACTTTAGATTAATTAAACTCATTTTTAATAATGCCAATTATAAAAGTCCAATGGAATTGTTATGAGATTTAACAAAGAATACTAGAGAAAAAAAAATTATGTATGTGATTATTATCTATTGACAAAAAAGATAAATATCATATAAATTTAAGTTTGGGTGCAATATCAAATAAATTTATGATTTTAAAATTTTATAATGAATTGTGAAATTGAAATTAATATTTCAATTAAGTTAATTTTATTTTATTTAATATATTTTATTTTTAAATAAAATTTGTATTTAAATTAAATATTTAAATATAAAATAATAAAAATATCATCTCTACCCGCCTCGCATTTGGCTGGCATCGCGACAAACATCTGTGCTCTGACATTGCCTACGATGCACACCCACTGGATTGTTAGGATTGTTAAAGACATATATATAGGATTGTTACTCATATTCGAGCATAAGTGTAACATCCTAGATTTGAATCAACTCGGAATTATTCAAACTCGAAATCAAAGTAGGGGGAATAAACTTTATATGATTTATTGGTTAAATACTAAAAATATGTTATATTGTTTGCTCATGATGATCTGTTGTTTTCTATTGCATATTGATTTGTTGTTTTATTATCATTGATGCAATTGTTGTTCTACTATTTAAGCTGATTCATTGATATATTGAATTGATGGATGATATGTTGAATTAACATGAGTAATATTTATTACTGATTATGATATAAATAATAGTTATAGAATTGGACTAATACTTTGTAATATGATGTGATACAGATGAGCTTGTATAATTAGTACCGATGAGAGCAGGAAGTTGCCTACAATGAGTTAATTAAATAAAGACGCGGAGTTTTCACCTAGTAATGTCTCAAGAAAGGAGAATCACTAGTGTAAGGAGCAATTCCGAACAGACTTTTAAGATGACAAAGTGACAGGAACTTCTGTTAAGCTTTTAGGTGAAAAATATAAGAATAATAATTCTATATTATAATACAAAAAGGTAAATTGTGATTAAAAAGTAAGAATTAAGATTTAAAAGATATTATGATTTTACATGTTATACTAATGTGTCATGATATTTTTATTATGCATGCGATAATATTATAATGTGAAGATGTACACTTTTACGTATTTTATAAAACTGTATGCTGTAATGTTACTTGATTTCATGTGAAATTAGTAAAAACTAGATTCGTAAGAACTTAATTCTTATTTATTTTTCAGGTACATTACAGGCTCCATTTTTTATGGGTATGAGAGCGATCATCTTAAAAGATAATTGTGATTTAAATTTTTTATTTAATTGCTCTTTATTAGAAAATAATGTAGAATTATTATGGTAAAATTAGACTATTCTTTATGATTATTGATATATTATACTAGTTATTGAATTTATTTTCTTTAGCGAAAAAAGATGTTTTAGAATTACTCCAGACTTAACTAGTTGATTTCCTGCTTAACTTTACATCAATAGGTTAGGACGTGATAATAAGCTAAAGTAAAACTAAGTTATTAAGAAATACTTTAAAATTTAAAAAAAATTATTTTAATAAATCTAAAATCAAATATATAAAATTTAAATTTAGTCAAGGTAAAATCATTTGTATTGGGAAGATGACGAAGTAATTTAGATAATTTAGATCAATCATTCAAAATGATAATGAAATAAATGAAAATATTATTAGTAATATGCAAACATGATAGATAAAATAAAAGAATATATTTAATATATTGTTCAATAGGAAAGTTTTACTCAAACTTAATATTAATTTTATAAAATAATTGTATTAATAATGTTATATGGTATTAAATTCTGACCTACAAAGTAAAAATTAAAATAAGTATTACAAAGATAAAGATGTCAATATAAATGAGCTAGTATACAGAAAAAAAATATAATATAATGAGAAATAATATATTCGTAAGAAGCTTTGAATAATCTCAACTGAAAATAAATTTAGAGAGAGTCGACTTATTTGAACATATAAAATATAAGACTATAGAAGTTCAAATAAGAAAAATTGAGTCATCGGATCACATTCATATACAGAAAGATGAATAGAAAAAAAAATGACAAAAAAATATAAAAAATAATTTTACATAATTTAAAATATCTTAAAGGCCTTGTTTGGTTCGAGGCAAAATTTTTACCCAACAAAAATTTTAACTATAAAAATTAACTTTATTTCACATTTAATATAAATATGAATATTAAAAGTTAAAGTATTTCACATTTTACATACTTTCTAATATTAAAATAAATTTCTCTCCTATTAAATTTAAAAAATAAAATACTTTTTTTCTTATCTAAAAAAAAACTTGAACCAAATAAGGCCAAAGAATTATTATTTGACAATGAAATGAAGGATTCGTGTAGCATACAATTTTTTATTTATTTTATATAACATCTGTAATTTTAATATTAAAAATAAACTTTTATTTCACATTTTATTATAAATTATAATATTAAAAAAAAAATTATTTTACATCTTAAATTTCATTTCACATTTTACAAAATTCACAATAATGAAATAGTTTTACTTCACAATATTAAAATAATTTTTTTCTAATTTCAAAACAACTCAAATCTACCAAAAAAAATAATCAATTAAATCATTTCAAAATTATTCTCTAATTAATCTAAAACCATAGTGGCAGAAATATATTCAGATACAAAATATTAATTAAGCAAATCTTACATAAACATAATATTGATCAGACAGAACTAGATGAGGCAGAGGCATAAAGATAATATTTATTGAAAAATAAAAAAAAAACTTTTACATAAAAATGTAATCTAATCCTAATTCTGATCTTAAAACTTTTATTAGCTTGCATTATAATTTTGAAAATATTAGTTTCGTTTAAAAAGAAATAAAAAAAAAAAAAAATAACTTGATAACAAGAGCATGCACTTTAGAAAAATTTGATTGCAAATTTTCATAATCCATAGTCACAAAAACCTAAATGGGATATCTTTTGAACACAAAAAGGCTTCAGTTTTCTCAATTTTTTTCATAGTGAAAGAATCACAAGCCAACTAAAACCAATAAAAAGAGATGCTACCAAATCCTCTTCATTTTTTGTGATGCAAGCTTTGATCTTTTTACAGAAGATATACTCCAAGATTCTCTTATTTTTCGTGATGAGAGATTAAAAGACTTCAAAATTTTGATACAAATCCGCAATAGAAGAAATTGAACTTAAAGTCACATGTGATTATGTGAGAAAGTGAGCGCCAGCATTAAACCAAATAAAATATAGAAATTTTTACATACAGGACATGAAATTTACACGAAATTACGCATTTCACCATCAATTCATAAATATTACCACCATATACCACCATATTCATTTAAATCCTTTTACGCATTTCACATATTTTCACATTTCATATTTTTCCTCGATGGTGAACACTTCACATCTTCTAAATTGGCCTGATCCCGACCAACTATATTATTACAACTATATTAATTAAATACTATAAAATAAATTAATTCCTATATAAATAAACAAACTTTAAATATTTATATGAATTTATGTATTTTTAATTTACATCCCTATTTAAAATTTCCAATCTAGAATGTCGAATTTAAATCCATCATGACGTATAATTTTAATTGGAAGTAAGAAAATTGATGTATTTACCAGTAAAAAATAAAAATTATATATTAGAATTTAAATATTAATAACATTTGTGTATTTTAAATTTACATATAATCTTATAAAGTATATGGAAATATGTGAAATGCGTAAAATTTAAATGAATATCTGGCTGTGATAGTGGTAATATTTACGAATTGATGGTGAAATGCGTTATTTTTGTCAGTTAATTTCATGTCCTGATTATGTTAAAACTCCCTAGGAAATATAAAGGTAAAGATTTGGATAAAGGTCCGGTAAGGAATGGAACTATAAGAAAATCTTTAATATTTGGAATGTACTTGTACTATAAATCACTTTTTTGAAAAATAGTTCAATAAGAAAACCCAAAATAAAAAATCGCCTGCCACATATTGCATGTGTCCTTGCCTCGCTCAAAGAAATATTAATCGATTGCTCAAAAAATGTCAAGTATTTTTTTCTCAGCTTTTATTTATTTTAATTAATTAATTTTATTTGATCTTATTCTAGGTTTAGTAAATTTATATTTAATCCAAACTGCACATATACAATTCCATGCACTCGCTCTACAACTCGTATTGAACTTAAAGATAATTCTCCATCATCTATTTCTACATAACAAAAATCCCATATTTTCCATATTCTAACAATTTTTTGGATGACAGGATGAAATTATATCGAAAAAATATTCGGTTCAATTGTTATTTTAACATTATGATATACTATCCAATATTATGTTATTTTTTGAATAATAATTTTATAATTTTTTACAAAATTACTTAACATATATCATCAAATTAAATAATTATTTTCTCAAAATAATAACAATAACAACAACAACCAAGCCTTAATTCCAGTACGGGTCGGGCGGTACATGAATTCCTTGTTTTCCATTGCGCTCTATCAGTAACCAAATCTCTTATCTAAGTTTAAGTAACTAAGATCACTCCTTATAGTTTCTTGCCATATCTTCTTTAGGTCTCCCTCGTCCTCTTGTTCACATGGGTAAAATCCAATAACTCGAATTTTCTCTAACTGGAGCTATTTCAACTCGGCCTACCGATTTAGATGCTCCAAACCATCTCTAAGCCGACTTTTCTCGTAAGTTTATCCTCAATTGCTGCAACGAACCAAGCTTTTCTTTCGGCATATACTCATTTCTCATTCTATCCTTTCATATATATCCACACATCCACCTTAACATCCTTATTTCTGCAACATTTAATTTAACTCGCCGTTGCCGGGTCCCAAGTCCCGGATGAAAAACGCGGAGGGTTGCGTTAAGCAGTCGACAGCCAGCGTAAAACTTGTCGAATCAATCATGACATTTCTGAAAATAATATAACATAATAATAAAATAATATTAAATCAAACTTCCTCCTAGTTTTCTCTTTTTTTTTTATTTTGGTTGACTCCTTACCTCATCAGAGCTTGAACAATAAAGAAAAAAATGAATCATGATTGATGCCTGAAACAAGATACCTCATAATTGATCAAGAAAAATACAGTTGCTTGTTTCAAATAACTCAATGATCTCCACAGCATCAAATAGATCAATACAAAACACTCTTCTGCCAAGTATGTATGTATATATATATATATATATACACTGATAATCTGAAGCAACAAGTAGAATTCGTAGTTTCTGCAAGTGAAATTGTATATATACATCCGGCATTCCAGTTTGAAGTGCAACTAACCATCTAACTTCCGAAGCTCTTCTACTAACTGTGCCCTGCTCGAAGGTTCAATCTGCAAAGCATTCCAGTTCTAAAACTGTCAGCAATTTGTTCTGCACAGTGTGGAAAATCATGAAATGAGCAACTAATACAACAAATGCTTACCTTGGAGAGAAGGGAAGTGAGACCTTGCTGCAGAGCTTCCAAGTCCGAAGCAGATTCCCCGATACTGGATAGCTGTGAGATTAACTTCTTGGCTCGAAGCTCTTTCAGTCGCTTCTCATAGTTGTGTTCATCATCCTTCCACGCAAAGAAAGCTTCATCATCCTCCCAATTAGCTCCGGACTCCACGAACCACTTCTTGATCAGCTCAAGTGCAGATTTATTAGATAACTCCTCCCCCCAAGCATCCCTCACGGATCTTATCAGTGACCCCTCAGAGACTCTCCTGAGCAATCTCTTGTAGAAGAAAAAGCGTGAGCTTTTCCAGTCGACAACCTCTTTGATCACACCTTTTGCAGCCATCCGAAGGGAAGTATCGTGCAGCTCTGCAAACTTTGTTGCTATCTGAGTGTAAGTTGGCAGCAGCTGCTTCTCCCGAGCAACTATGCATTTCTGAAGAGAATCGACATACTCATAGCTCTCTCCTACTTTGGCCTCCTGAAGCTTTCCTTTCAGATTTATCAGCTCTTGATCGAGCCGCCTCATGCACTCAGCAATCTCTTTCGGCCTGAACTTAATCTCAATCATCCCTTCTGGCTCAAGCACATTGCCCTTTGCGGTCCTTTCAGCATACATCTCAATTTGATCAGGATTGATCTTGCTATCCACCACCACCCAAGCTCCTCCACGAAGCTCTCCCATCCTCGGAACATAAACAAAGGCTGGTTGCCTGTATGTCCGCAAATTCTCAACAATGGTAGAACCTGCCTGAAGGATACCTTCAAAAAGGTCTCTTTGACCTCCAGAGAACCCCCTCCAGTTTGCAAGGATGAAGAGTGGTAGTTCCTCCCGGTTGAAATCCATCAGAGCCTGCGCCGTCTTCGTGGCAGAATCCGGAAACCAGACTTGCCCGGCTTGAGGAACCACCCTTTCATGTGAATCGAGCTGGCCAGGATCAGCAGGTATCACTTGCATCACCGTCTGTGTCTCGACAGCGATAACACCAACGGGAATTCCTCCGAGCTTCGCCCTTCCCGTGACCACCGTCTTGGCCCAACCTTCCAGCGTCTCGACGAAGCTATCTTTGTCGAAGATGCCGCTCAACCATTTACCACTGCTGTCCTTAATCCCACATAAGGCGCCGCGAGGGTCGCATGTGCTCTCAGGCATGTATTCAACTGGTCTCTGTGGTGGGTCCAGTGATCTTGATATAGGAAGGGGACCACCAACACTAGGAGGAACATAACTGAGCCACTTCAGGATAGCTGAAACACCCTCAAGATCATCAGAAACTGTCAAGTGAACAACCCCATTGGTTGCCATTATTTTCGGGCCACCAAGCTGCATGTGAGAGCTGTAGACCTCACGGCCAAGAAGTTTATTCAGAGCTGAAAAGCCTGTGAGGATAATGGGATGGTCAACACGCTGAATGCATCTCATGCCAAGTCGAGCTAAATATGCCCCAATACCGACAGTACGTCCGGTGACAAAGGTAAGAGTGAATGTTTCCTTGTAAGCCCTCGAATAAGCACCGGCGATGGCGCCGCTTCCAGCAAGATTCTCAACACCTAAGCCATCCTGTTTTCCCACAATGGTGTCAACAACCCATCTGGTTTCTCCACTATCTAGTTTCAACTCATGTGCTATGACGGATGATTGGATACGAGCATAATCTACAGGGGTGAGATAGATATACTGGACGCCACGTTCTGGATTGGCCTCATCAGACCAAGCAACTCGAAAGCAACCTCGAACTTCTTCAGCAACCCCAATTCTAGCACCAGAGTTGGCCGCAAGATAAATCAAAGGAAGCTTCCTCTTGCAGGCCAAGTCCGTAACAGCATAGAAGAAAGCATCTTCTTTTGGCCCAAAGGAACCTGCTTGGTAGGTGACATCATTTGCTACGATAATAACCTTCCTTCCATTGGGGAACTCGGGTGTCTGCATGTCCATACACCATGCAACCATGCCAACATCGTTAAGTCCAGGGGAACGGTCAACAGGAATCAGAGGAGTATCCCAAGATCCATTTTTTTCAGCAAACACAAGCTCTCTGACTTTTAGAAGATCCTTAGAGCTTTTTTCATTCTTAACATCCGCAGAATCTGATGTCCAACACCTCCACAGAGCTGTTTCAAATGCCTGAAATAGATCAAACTTTCAACGTCAGTATAACACAAATTTTGTGGTAAATTATGGAATAAACACTCACTCTTGTTTAATTTAGTTTACCAGCGGAAAATCATAGCAGTAAGTAGTGTTGTTCCTTCTGGCAGATAAACGCTTTCTATCAATGACACCTAAAGGCTGATAACAAGCACTCAGCAGAACACCATGTAAAGGACCAGACAAAGATGACACAGAATGGTAAGCCACTTCATGGGTTTGGCCGTCCTCGACTTCTCGATAGATCTAGAATAGGAAATGAAAGAGTTGGTTTGAATCAACAAACGATAAGAAAAACAATAGGTAAGATAAAGCTCACGTACATGCACGGTACAAGTGTGACCAGTAACATTAGTAACTACAATCCTCCAAGCACCACAAGCAGGCCCATGAGTAGTCAGCAAAAGCTTGACTTCCCACTCGCAGACAGACAGACGATGCATACGCACGCCAACCAATTCATGAACTTTGAGAGCCAGCTCTTCCAAGATTGTGCACACCATACTTTCCTCTTGGCCAGCAGCCTCATCCAACGTTCTGATAAGTGAAAGGAAAATGTGTTTTAATGTTTTGAACGACTCAATAAATAGATGGCTAAAGTTTTCCCAATAAAAAATAGCAGCTAAACTTTGAGGTTAAAATGACCATGACTGGATGAGAAATATTGAAATCAGCTTTGGCAGTGTACAGAAGACTGACCTTGAAAAAGGCACGAGATCATAAAGCTGCTGTTCTCGTAAGATACAAAGATACATGTGTGAATGTTCAGATCTGGTGGTTGCATTATGCGCATTTAGTTCTATTTCCTCGAGAGCCATCAATATTGACCTCAATATACTTATTGATGTAAAGGACATAGATTTCTTAACATGAGCCATTTCAATGTCCAGGACCTGGCTCACTGAAATCCCATCAGTGGTGCTGGGTTGTCTAACAATTGTTCTGAGAAACATCCTTTGAACTGGTGACGTGCCATCAAGAACAGTGAAAAGGTGCCACTGTCGGTCTCGAGATGGTGTATACTGTATGTTTCTGAAGCCTTTCAGTTTATCCTAAATACAAGATGAAATAGAAATGAATACAAATTTTAACACAACTGGATAGCAGATAAAGTCATGAAATCAGCTGTGTCACAAACCAATTCAAGAAAGGTAGAGAGAGGAGGCTCCAAGTGACGAAGTTGAGGCTCTTCCTCATAATAGAGCTTTTCTGATGACCAATGGAAGGAATGGCGCATTGGCGCTCGGCCTTCATCTCTCTGTATGATACAGCTAATAACACTGATCCCTGAATCACGGAGTTCAGAGCTGACGATGTCTTCTTTCAAAATCTTGGCAAGCTTATGTATCCTCTCCTGGGCCTGATCTTCATCGCCGCTGCCAAAAAAAAAGTTGATGAAAAACTAAAAAAAGGAAAAGGATAAAACCACATACTAACTATGAAAATTCAAAACTAGCAATTAGGCTATTTATAATATACTCAATAATGCAGCAAAACCATCTATAGTTCCCCACAAATTAATTTGAGAATTATGAAAACTGTGTAACATACCTGTCCTGAAGTGAGCTCATTTGATTGTTAATGCCAACCAAAGCAACATGAAGCATGTTTCCTTGACTAGCTTTTTCCGGTAGGCCATTTGATGTCAACATGAAATCAGCTTCAGAATTTGAGCTATTTGTAGATTCCTTCAATGCAGCGCTGATTGCAGACTGTAGGAACTGCAGAGATTTGATGATTACCATGGCTCCCCATCTCTTCTCACTATGCTTCTCTAATAATGGTCTATCAGTCATCTTTTCCTCTGTTCCTTTCCTTCTCTCAATATGTTCTTCGGAAAATTCCCATAAAGCTATGAGGCCAGATCTGTGCCACTGCATTCGAATGCTACCTTTGACAAGGTAAGGCTGACAATAGCACTGAGTTAGATACAGCTGAAAATTCAGACTAGCACAAATTTATATAAGTAAAGGTCAAGCCAAAAGGCAAGTTTGTTTAGCCAGGATAAAAGTAACTTGGTTAATTTTACCTAAGCATTTACATTACACATAAAATTTAATATTAAAAATTAACTATATTTAACATTATGCACATAATTTGAAATAAAAATTTAACTTTATTTCACATCCTATACACATATCGAAATAATAACTAATTTATATCGCATCTCTCACACATCTCAATATAATAATTAATTTTAATTCACAAAATTCTCAACATTTCCAAAAAAAAATATCTTCATCTAAATTTAACTTTAACTTTATTAAAATTAAACTTTGCAAATAAACAAACCCATGGTCAAGTTATAAAAAAAATAGTGGTACAAGCAGAGTCAAAAGAACTAAAATTTAGAATTACCTGATACAACCTGCGAATGTAAGTTTCGACAACTCTCCTCTGAAGTGTGGGATCGCTGTGGTCAAAAAGAGACACAAGAGCATCCTCAACAGCCAGTGGAGCACTGACAAGATCCTCCATTCTTTCATTGATGGCATGTTTTCTCCTTGGTGTGGACACACGCTCCCCTTCTTCTGTAAACATCTCGAGTTCGGAGAGACTTCTAGCAATGCTTGTGCGGAGTTCACTCAGTTTTGTTTGCTCGAGAAGTTGACTTGCCTTTAGTGCCAGCTGAAATGTCAAGAGAAATCTTGTGTGAAACAATGAATGCAAAATTTTTGTTTTGAATAAAATGGAAATCCATTATCAATGTAACTCAGATCCCACACCTCAGAATAAGTGGTGTGATTAAGAGCAGAAAAACGAATCAGCTGTGCCCTATATGCTGCAGGGTTAGGATAAACCAATGCCTCCATTAGCCGTAATACTAGCTTATTCTTGCTTCTCACACCCTGCAATATATTTAGCAGGCATTTATAACATCACAGCCTAGCATTTTGCTTTGCAAAATAAAAGCTATTTTGAGGAAAGCGCCGTAATTATCCCAAATATACCTGATGCGAAAGTACTATGTCCACAATTTTTAATAGATCCTTTTTGTATTGCAGTCTGAGACGTTCGATAACATCAGCCTAAGCAAAAGTGGTGAGAACCAGTGAGGTCTTGAGCAGAAAACCCGATCAACAAAAGCAATAGAAGGAACTAGAAAAGATATTAATAAAAAACAATATACCTTAGAGGACAAAACATAATTTCAAAAGTAAATATACCTGAATTGTGTCACTAAAGAGTTCCTCAACAGAAAGATATTCCTCAAATAAAGACTGCACAATTACACGAGCATGGCTCTCTCTTCCACCTTCATATGACTTTGCAAGACTCATTAGAGGTTCCACGAGCCTCTCCTGTGTGACAGTTTCTTTTTCAGGACAGGATGAGAGGTGAGCCTGTGAGGTTGAACTAAGATTAATAACTCTGAAAATAAAACAAGTAACGGTTTGGACTCCATTATGAGATCCATTACCTCCAGAACTCCCCTCAGTAACTTGGCAGGGAATTCAACATTTTTTTGATAGCTTGATATTGCTTCAAAACCCTTATATTTAGCATCTAGCTGCAATTGTACATCCCATAAAAATGAATCTTTTCAACAGTAAAAATGAGGGAGGGGAATGAATGGGGCAGCGTAAGAGGAAGAGAGTACAGTGAAGGAGCTAATATTTTCCAAACAAACCTCATTTTTTAAATCCTTTGGAAGACGAGTAGCCAATACAGACATGCTCTCTTGCCACTGTAGGAAGGGAAGCTCAGGATTGTCCAAGCAAGTTAACAGATCTTGCACAACCTGAAAGATACCAACCTTTCATGATCAGAGTAAAGCAAAGCAGATGAAGATGTATATAAGCAGAAAAGCAAGGTTAGAATAGTATTGGCATAGATAAAGGAACTCAAATCCTTTCAATCCTATGATCTTGGTTTCTCACAAGGTAAAAGTTTGTAGAGTACCAGAGCTAATCTTGAAAGTGGCAACTAAATTAAAGTTTACAGGAACTAGACTATGAACTCTCATATCGATACTGAATTGCTTAAATATGTTACAGCATATCATTTTTAAAGAAAAGTACAATTCAAGCTTTTCAAGTAAACAGACACCCAAAGAAGAATAGCACCCTCAACTTTGAGCATTCCCAAAAATCCCTCACAAAACAGCATTTAGTACGTTCTACTGATTCATGGGGACATCTCGTTGGCTCCAAAAATTGGCATTATCTTAGGATTATGCTACTTAAAAGTATCAAATAAGCGGAGATCAGTCGCTCCAATAACATACGAAAGGAGACACATAGTAACAGCCTTGTGAGCTGTATAATTGTAATAGAGTTCATTCATCTCGTTGAGATCCAATGCTACACAAATCTAGACATTAAAGAAAACCTTCTAACAGCCATTGAGTCACTGAGTCATATACCTCATTTATGTTGTGCTCATAGCCAGCAAGAATCATTCTTGCAGCATTCAAACTTGCAGCACATCTTTGATGAACTTTATCTGAAACTGCCGTTGGGGGACCCAGCTTTGGGAAGGTCCCATGAAATGGTTCAGCTCTCTTCACAGCCGATGGGTCATCTAGATCCAACCTGGCTATAAGATCACCTGCCTGTAGCAATAGGATATTTTACTTTCCTTGACCAGGCTACAATCAAAGAGCATTTTATAAATGATAAGTACCTGCATAGCCTGGCCTTCAGACATCACAAAGTGAATAACTCCAGAAGCAGGCAACAATAATGGCATGCACATTTTCATAACCTCAACCTCAGCATAAGGTGTATCGGCATCCAAATGGGTTGCATCTGCAACTAAGAAGCGAAGAAGCTTGCATGGTGTCTCTGCCACCAGCTTAGATGGATCATGTTCATTCTGAAAGGAGTTGATGTAACTTTGAGCATCTTAACAATAAAGAAGAAACAATAATACATCAAAGTAAAATTTTCTGGAGAAATAAAGCACCTAGAAGCTCAACACAAAGAAAATGTTTTTTGATAATTGCACGTTCATCATTAAAAATCTTAAACTTAGCACATTCTTAGTGAAAATTTCAACCTTCTCCATACTATTGAATTTTGGAAGCCTAAAAAACTATGCAAATCAGTCATAAGACAGTGGCCCAAGCAAAAAAAAAAAAAGAACAAAGGAGAATCCACGGTCATGCAGGTTTTTAACTCAAAAAAATTGATTTCAATCAGTGTTTCTCAGATCCTTTGCGTTTATCATCATATACCATATTATGAGGCCAGAAAGATGAAAAGAAGAATCAAAATCATTCTTTGCTAAAATACCACAACAATAGCAATTGAAACATGTAAGAATGAAGTACTCTTAGAATTAGAAGTCCTATTAGCCAGCAAGTACAAGGAGGACAGCAAGTCATATTTTCCACCCAGATTCTAAGAATTCACCGTTTTCTGTTAGCTGTTAAACACATTCATCCGAATTTTTTCTTTATTTAGTATATCAACAGAATATACAAAAACTAATTCACCATTTTACTACATATTTTCCACTTCTGCTAACAACTTCAGAAAGGACTAGTATAGTGGTCTATGCTTTACTCATGAAAAGCTATGCATTGATCTTCAAAAAGCTATGCAAATTATGAAAGTTTAGTGAGATTACATTCAGTATCAGTTCTAACAAATATGACTATTAACAAGCAATATGCAAAGGAACTTGACCATCAAGAAACAACCAACTTCTGATTTATTTTTCCAAAATGCTTCAGTTCTGTAGTTTTAATTTATAGAACAAAATATATGTATACCTGCAATAAGCAAGTTCTTCCATCAATGAGAAGGCGAGTACCAGCCGCTTCTTCTTCAGCATAGATCACATGACTATTTCCATTCAACTGCAAGATTCGTAAACCAAAGAAAAGTAAAGCATCCTTCAAAGAAATGATTTTCAAGGTCTAAAGAGCATCATCATTCCATCAAAATGCTAAGAAAACTATATGAAAAAAGGCTTGTGAATGTTCTCCAAATCAGTCTCACACAACATGTATGGAATTTGGAGTGAACTTGATGAATATAATAACGAATATACATGTAGGACACATATCCTTTTATTTAGGTTAGTAAAAGGGATCTTGAACTAAGAGATAGTGCTAAAGAATAAAAGAAGGTATCATGAGCAATTGCTAGAACTAGGTTCATTGATATTGTTAGAAGAGTAGATGGTATCACACATACAGTCATAGTCAATTAGATGGCATTGTTTAACCGTAGTGATAACAGGTACATTGGCCATATTAGCAAGTCTACTCCATTAAGGGTATCGTTTTTGTAGAAGCAGTGTGGTCCAAAGATTGTAAATCAAGCTAGAACCAAGAAACTACAAGTCCCCATCCAAGTTGATACACATCCTGTAATCATTGCTTAGAAACTTCATTTTTGAACATCGAAGGAAGCTCTGCACACAAACTTTAAAGCTATATACTTGACATGTAATGTGCTTGGACTTGTGCTCCTAACTTTGAAGCCAACTTTGAAGCCTATGCTTCCTTTCGTTCTAAGCATCAAAACATTACGCCTCATTATTTTTTCATCATTTTTATACTAGTAAAATGCATATTTTATCCTCTATTGGGTAAAGATCACCTCTTTGTCATTTATGTATTTCTCAAAAAATTTTGATAATGAAATTGTTTTTAATAAATGAGCATTTAATTCCATACAAAATCTGATCTTCAAAGGATAAAATGTACCCAGAACAGCAAGCCTGGCAAAGTCATCTCAGCAAGACTAGCCTTGCTTGATGATTTTTACTATAGAAAGGAAGATGGCGTTGCTTGCCTGCATCAGAAGCCCTCCATCCCGCAATGTATGAATTTCTGCTTCAAGCTCTGATCCGTTCATCCTTAATCTGTAGCTACCAGGTCCACCTCTCACCATTTCAATCTGATGAACATCAACAAAGTGAACAGAGAGGCAAATTTCAATGACATGCTTAAGTAAACTATAATGAAAGATACCGTGTATTTGCTTCCTTCGATGTTTAAGGAAACAGTAGAGCTGACAAGTGAAATATGCTGCAATGAAGCGTGCCAAGTTGTCAAATGATATTCTATCAATCGTCAAAATAGGATAAGCAACTTTCCAGGTTCAGGACTCAAGTACACTTCTTCTAGTGACATTATACCTTGGGCGGTATCTGTCCCTTGACAAGATAACCAACATAATCAGATACAATGGCGGCACTGCTTGTTGATGCTTTCTGCAGGTACAGAAGAACAAGTTATAAAGATACTCTCCTGCTCAACACAAGCATAAAAGAAAATTTTGCTGCTATAAATAATCTGGAATGGCTGAACTTACATTAAGGGCTCCTCCAACAACTGAAAGGTACCAAGGAGGCCTTTCAGCTCTAACTCGCATTGCAATTCTGCTGTCCAGCCAACCAGTATGTATCTTGTTATCTCTGTATTCTGCAGCCTGACAAGGTAGCTATTAAGAATCACAGTAAAAATTGCAAAAAAGTGTCAGTGAAGGGTTGCAGGTTAAGAAACATACATTAAGAAGGTCAATAGTGTAATCAACATTTGTACGGATTTCTCCTCTTATTTGAATCTCCTTCAGCCCAAGAACCATGTTTGCTATTGCTAGGGCTCTAGACTCGCCAAATGCAAAAACATGTCCTGTGATGAGAGGGGCAGAATTAGACGCAAGCATCAGATGATAGGTAACAGGAAGTGCAACCACAAACTCTAAGGGACTCACCAAATTGTGAATCAGAAAATTCATGAATGCCACCTCCAGACTGCATACATGAAACAAGAGGAAATTCCTTAGTGTAAGCACCCAATTACATCATTAATAGGATGAAGGCATCAGCACTAGAAATGCAAGTGTTAGTGCTTCTAGGATACTAACTGCCATTGAATTGAAAATGACAATTGCAGTCAGAAAGATTTACTGCTTAAAGTTTTCATATTTTATTGAAGGTATTAGTAACACAAGCTTCTTTAAGAAAGACATTTTAAAGCATAAGATGTTTTTTCATTTTTTTTCCTCAGGAAACTCATAAAGAATTGTAGTTATTTAAACTTGATGTATTCATAATCATGCTCGAATTAAATACCTTGACAGAAAAGTATGCCCAGACATTTGGCTTGCTTTTAAAAATAAGCTCCTGCAGAATCCACAAATATCCCATCAAGCTTAAAGCCTTTTTGGAAGAAATCTGTTCAAGATTTTTCTTTATCTTTTCTTTCACATGCCAGCAAGTCTCACCTGAACTTTCCCACTAGTGGGCTTGAAGCCATCATCAGGATCTTCACTAGTTACACGAACAGCTACGCAATGACCTTTAGGCCTAGTAGATTCTGCTTTGTCAAAATCAAATGGAGTAGCAGCAATTGATGTCTTCTTCCATGCATCATATCCTCCACTGCAGTCCATCCCATAGAAGCGTCTTATTTCTGAGGACCATATAATGTGAATACAAAAATTATTACAACTACTCAAACAAAAAGGGAATTATTCCAACTACATGGATTTTTCAGTGAACCTTTAAAATATTATACCAGGAATTTGCCAAAGAGGGATTCCCATTCCAACTGAAACTTGAGCAGCAGGCAAGTTAACTTCAGCTATCCATTCAGTGACCGGATGCTCTACCTGAAAGGAAACAATAATCAAAATGCCGCATAATTCTAGACAAATACAAAGTATTTCTACTTGTAGTTAAGTAAAATACCTGCAATCTGGGGTTAAGTTCTAGAAAATAATACTCCCCTGTTTCCATGCTGTAAAGATACTCAACAGTGGCAGCACCAACATAATTCACACACTTGGCAAGCCTCCTAGCTGCTTGTTCCAGCTGCTTCACTGTCTCAAGAGGGGCTATAGTTATTGGGCCCTCCTCAATAATCTGTCAGACAAAATCAGTAGATTCTATTATAAAAATGATTAAACACAAGTTACAAAAGTGAAAGAAGAGAATTTTGCCCATCAGAAGAAAGAGAATGAAAATTTTTTTAACTTTGATTCTCCTCATCAGGTCTCCTGCTTAGTTTAATATTTTCAAAGATTAGTGTTTTCAGTTTTGCCGGAAGGTAGAATGAAATTTTAGTCAATTTGATTAATAATACAACATGAAAAATTGCCCTTGAACAAGGTTTACTGAGAAAGTAAATATAATCATTGTATTCAAGCTTTTGACAATGAATAAAATTTGTTTTATAGCATACCTTTTGATGCCTTCGCTGGACACTGCAATCCCTACTATGGAGAGCAGCGACATTGCCATACTCGTCACATAGTAACTGGACTTCCAGGTGCCGGCTCTTCAGAAAAATATCAAAAAGTCAATTTCCACTATCACGAATGAAATTGAATCACATAAACTTGATCTAAAATAAACAAGAAGCCTTTCATAAGATGGTAAATATTCTAAAACACCACGATCACCTATGGCAAAATAAGCAGCAGTGCACGTGCACAGTAATCAACTAAATAACACATATCAAAGCTGGTTAAAAGGGGAAACATTCACAAGTTCAACCCCTAGCCCATGATACCAATCTAGGTATCTGATATTTTGTTAAATGTACATAAATGAATTTACAAGCTTCAGTAATCATGATTGCAACAACATTCTCACCTGAGATGCAACCTTCATTATGAATATAGGAGATCCTGGGACTTCACCCTGTACTTGCTTAAATAGAGCTTTCACTTCCTCATCATTATGAACCTAAAATAATAATAATAACAACAATAATAGTAAAAATCAAACTTTGTTGAAGAAAAAATAGGGCCCAATCCATACACATCTCCAATCAAATATACACCAATATTTATTGGCCTTTATATTACGAAGAAAAATATAGATAAGAGCTTATTATGGTTAAAATGCAAACCTTCCTTATTCCTTTGCCACCACCGCCCCAAGATGCTTTGATCATGGCAGGGTAACCCACTATCTGACAACTAGCCAATGCCTCCTCCATTGAATAAACACAAGCTTGACGATAGATTTCATCTGGAATAGATTCTAAACAACTTTCTTCCGAAATCTTTACCTGTAAATCCATTTTGAAAAAGAAAATGATGAATATTAGAAATGCCAAGAAAAAATTTCTGATTGTCAATATTACGATTGCAGGGAAAATGCAGTAGAGAACCGACATGTGAACCACTCCATGGTAAGGTAGGTACTCCTGCTGTTTGAGCAATTAACGAAGATCCTATCTTATCACCTAATGCAGCCATAGGTGCTGCTGGAGGTCCAAGAAATATGATTCCTCTTGCTTGAAGAGCATCTGGAAGCTCCGGATTTTCGGAAGCATGACCCCAGCCAGGCCATACAGCGGAAACGTGTGTTATCTCTGCCATCTGACATGTATAGAAGATTCCATTACCATCATGGACATTAAACTAAATTTTCAATCCTAAATGCAAGTAGTTATTCACTATAAAAAAACATTACAAAGAATGGAGAGCAGACCTCAACAATTAGTTGAACATTAGCATAGTTGTTGTTGTTGGTTCCTCCTGGTACTTCAACAAATTGATCAGCAATCCTAATATGTTCTGCGTTTATTCTCAAGTCTTCTGGTGTTGCCATGGCCACCAAAAGAATTGCCTTCTCCGATCCAAAGGTTTCATAAGCCCATGTTCTAATGCTACGCATGAACTTAACAGCTGCCATTCCATTATTTGCAATTAAAATACTATGGATGGTTTTCTTCCCACCCAAAGCCATACAGAATTGATCAACTTCCGCTGATACTGATGCATGCTTTAATGGGCTCATTCCATTTACAACTCCATTCAAATGCCAAGGTTCTGCCATGACTTTCACCTCAGGCTTTATACACAATCTGCAGGATAATAATATGAGAAAAATGTACCATGTACGTTTATATTGTGCCATGCTGTGTAGATTGGGGAAGTACAAAATCACATTCAAATGGATAGTCACAAAGATGGAGATTAAAGTACCTTTCCTCATTCTTTTTCATGAAAGAAGCAGAGGTAATAAGCAAAAAGGAAATGAACATGCACCCATATAAGACCATAAGCTCACATGATTTGAATTATTTGTCCGTGATAAGGATACTAACAAGTATATAAAATGACTTGAAGAGAAAACACGAAATAAATATTGGCTTCACTCTTCAAACTTCAATTGAACATAAAAAACATAAAATTTTACTTGAAAGGAAGATTTCATTAACATTCTAAATCACCTGAACTGCTCACATGATAGAAAAGAAAACCAAACTATTAAAGTTTGATCAGTAGAGTCAGTACCGCTCAACTAACATCATCAGCTTGATTTCATTAGTACAAGAAATACAAGAAGCATAAATCAATTCTAAAACTTCATAACAGAAGGAAACCAAATTTTCATCAATCCCAGTTCTTTCACATTCGGAAATCACCCAGCGTCAACAAAGTAAAGCCCCAAAGAGATCTGCCTCAGAACTATATATAATGAACTAGTCAACACTTTCTCGATTTTTTTTTCTTAAGACTAATAATCCACTGATACATAATCAATACAATGGTTATTTGTAAACTAGGCCGGTTCCTCATACTACGCATCTCTTCAATCATTTTTAAATTTATGCTGAGCAAAGTCAATGATTGGTTTGATTCTAAGTTACGAAGACAAGGAACAAAGGGCTGCAAATAAAACAGTTCCATAATCTTAATCCAGTAAAACCCAATGCCCAATCAACTACCTCCAGACAAAACCCTCAAAATTCAAGCAAAAAACATAGCACAAGCGCCAGCACTTTTTCAACGATCTAGGAGGACAAGTAAGAAGAAATACTTTCACAGTTGTAACAGACGGAATCTCCGGAAGAAAGTCCACAGATCAAAGCGCCGCCAGAATGCCCTCGCCTTAGTTTCACGGAGACGGGCAATTGGGCAAAGCCACCTGGCGAGGAATCGTTCGACGATAAGCGCCACCAAATGAGCTGAAGGGACTAAAAGAAGAGAGGGAGGTGAGAGAGGAGGCCGACACGGAGGTAGAGACCATAGCTAAACGGCCTTAAATGAGGGCAGACGCCCACGTGACACCTGCCCACTTACCTCTTCCATAACTCGTAGCAGCCACGCAGTAGACCCCACAACTACCACCACCCGATCCCATTCAACGGAGAAAGAAGAAGAAAGACGCCGCCTTTTTGGCTCATCCCGACTCTCTCCGTCGGATCAAATCATGGATTTTCTTCAAAAAGCTTTTAAAAACAAAAAAATCGCCTGCCTTCTCCTCCGGGGGAGAAAAAGATTTAACCTTTCCCCATTCTACTACTCTGGGCAAATGTAGGAATAGAACAAAGAGCCAAGGTGCGGAGGACTTGCAAATGCAACCTTGAGCGCGACGCGACGGCGTTTATTTTGACTGGGAGTGAGTTGGGTTATACTGATAAACCAACTCCTTCCGTCCCCATTTCTTCTTCCTCTTCCTTTCTTGAGATAATCAAATGCTTTTGTTGATCGCGTGATTGGTTTAAGTAGGAGAACCAAAATTCTGTCCGGTATGAGTAATTTTTATTTGTTACAAAGCTTTTCACTCCATTTATTCCGTTGACTGATGATCAGTTCATGATGTTGATGTTGGTTGCTCATGAGTTATTCCTTCGGACGATCCAGGAATTATGCAGAACTCTCATTCATACGATTACACTCTGATCGGTTAAACGTATGGTGCTGAAAAATTTTGTGGGTTCCAGTGACGAAATTGGTGGTGTTTTTTGATACATTAGATTGAATGGCATGCAATGAATGATGCCAGGTGTGGTTAGGGAGGCGTTAGGTGGATCATCCATGTTTTTCCACCACATAATTAATTTGGGTAAAAAAGTATTTTAGACTGAAGATGTTCATAAATTTGATGATTTCCATTTTTTTTTAATAAATTGGTCAATTAATTTTTTTTGAACACATCAATTTCATCCTCATAACAATTAATTAATCTAACAATTTTCAAGAGATGTTTTCATTGATTACAACCGTAGACTTGACAAAGAGCAACTCCTTGACCACTGTTTGGTAATAAGAAAAAAAAAAGATTTTGTTGAAATTTTTAGTGATTTTTAAAAAATGTGTATGATGTGAAATAAAGTAAGTTGGTTATATTAAAATTTGTGTATGATGTGAAATAAAGTTGATTGATTTATTGAGAATTGTGTTGGATGTAAAATAAAGTGATTGTTTAATGTTGAAATTTGTGTGAGATGAGATATAAAATAATTTTTTAAGTTTTTTTAAAATAAATTTAAAGTTTTGGCCATGAGTAATTTTGACCATGATTCTTAGTCCATTGCCAAATAGGGCTATTTAAAAGTTTGGCTTCTATGATCGTTAAATTCTCCACTATCGGCTATCAAAAAAAATATTTCTCAATTTTGGAAGCTTTTTTTAGCATAATCTTAGCAATTTGGCATGGCTATTTGTTTTCTTTTTTCCCTTGAAATTAAAATTCCATACATAAATTGAAAATCTTCCATTTGAAAAAATTTTACATAAAATCATAAATGAAATAAATTACTATATAATTATATCAAAACATACGACCAAAGTTCAGATAAGAAATGGTAAAATTTCAATATTTTATCCAAATATTAAGAACACATCATTTTTTAATTGAAAAAAAAATGATTTCTTAGCCTATTATCATCAAAATATAATGCATGCTACCACTTCAAAATAGTGAATTCCAGCGAAAGAGGGGTAAAAGCTAGATAATCAAAAACAAATATAAGAGCATAGTGGTTTTTACTACATTTACATAATTTTTTTGTAGTGCATATAATATTGATTTTTAGAACGCCTTTCTTGGTTCTAGTTGGTAATCACGTGATGACTTCGAGGAAAAAAGATATATTTCTGATGAGAATGACTTTGTATCTTTGTCATAATATAAAATTTTTAGAATTGTGCAGGTGGCATTAGATTTGAAGTAAAATTAAAAGATCTTAAAAATGGTCGGTTAACATGCTATGTGATGACTCATGATTGAAGAAAATCTGTTGATATAAAAAGCGGCTCCTAGCAAACACTTGGGTATTATGAGTGATGAAAAAGATACAAGAAAAAATAGTTTTATATCCAAAAAGGAGATGTGCTCTTAGGCTATATATATAATAATGTGATCTCAATTTATAGAGATATCTTTTGAAAAAACTTATAAAACTAGTGATAAAATTTCTGTAGTTAAGTATGCTTGAGTTGGAGTAGTCATGAGATGAGAAATATTTTGGGAAGTCCTTAAGTCATGGAAAAAAGCTATAAAATTAATGATAAGAACTCTGCAGTTAAACATATTTGAACTAAATTAATCCTAAGATGAAAAATACTTTAGAAAATTCTCAAGTTATGCAGTTTTTTAAATTCAAAGTAAATAATACTTTTGCAATGGGACACATGCCTTTGCAAGATATATAAACACTTAGTTGAATGATTATAAAACTAGTGTTAATCAATGTTGAACCTTTAAAATGAATAGCCTGTAACCCAAATTTTAATCATATAGCTAAAGCATATATGCACATCTCATCCTTTGGATTACATATAGATTTTTCCAATTTCTTTTGACCTTGCATAACCTAATTAGTCATGTGAAGCTAAAAACCAGCTTTCTTAGGTGGTAATAGCTTTCTCTCAAAAGATTCTATGATTACAATTTTTAAAAGCAATGAGAAAAAAATGAAATAGAGGATTAGTAATATCGGTTAACCATAAACCTTCTATTCAAGAGTAGAATCTGTTACGAAGGGTGACTAACAGTTCCTTCACCATGATAGAAATTGACGTATGTGACACGATATATCAAATCCTTGTGCCACAAGTTGGTCCCACTGGCCTAGTGAGTAGATGCATTTGCTCACGAGGTATTGATGTGACCCAACGAAGTCAAGAAATGTGACTCAAACTTTAGATTGACACCAGTCAAGTTCTAAAGCAAGCTATAAGATAAGAAATAAAAATTTCAAGCTAAGAAGAAAGACTCGTGAGACAAAAGGTTTCAGAAAAAATGCACTTATGAAATAAAACCGCAGGAGAAGGCCCAAGAGATGAAACCTAAGAAAACAAACCCACTTTGACATCATAAAGAATCTCGAATTAAAAGAAAAAAGGTCATCTCAATAGGAAAAGTCATAAGAAAGGACCCACAAAGCCCAAAAGTGTTCCTATAAAGGACAAAAAGAAACCTTGAGGACTACCTATGCAACTCTTGAGAGGAAAGCTCTACACACAAGAAAGGCTTCCTAAAAATTCTATGAAAATTTTCAGGCCAAGCATCATCCATAATAGAGTCTAAATAACATCTCACATGTCAACATTTATGTTGAATCATGCTAGAGCAATCTAAGGCTCATCATTTAGTGAAAAAGGAGCCTAGAAAATATAAAGGGACACGAGATTCCAATAGAGTCATTTGAAAAATTGCATGTATTAGAAAAAGCACTAATATTGCCCATTCTCGAGTTCACTTGATTTAATTATGGTTATTAAAGGAGCTTTTGGTTCAATATTATTCTGATATTATGTCATAATATTCTATATATCATCTTTTGAATTATAATTTTATAATTTTAAACAATTATTTATAAATATCATTAAATTAAATAATTATTTTTAAAATAATATAATATAATATTATCATAACATTAAACCAAATGAACTTTAAATACAATTACATGATATGGTACAAATATAAGCTGACATATGATTTATATTTTTAATATTTTTCTTTTCTTTAGAATTCAAATTTTGAGATATTTATTTACAAATCATTTAAAACCTGGCCCTGTTTGGCGCAAGGACAGAACCTTAAGGACAAAAAAAAAACCAAAATAGTACTAATTTAAAAAATAACAATAATAATAAATAAATTATTTTAATTATTCTACACAAATTTTAATATAAAAAATAATAATTTATTTCACATACTCAATAATTTTTAATAAAAATATAAATTTTATTTCACATCTAATTAGATCAAAATACTCGATTTGAATATTTTGGTCTAGAATGTGAAATAAAGTTGATATTTTTATTTTAAATTATTGAGTATGTAAAGTAAAAATAATATTTTTTATATTTGAATTTGTGTAGAATGATTTAAAAAATTTATTTTTTATTATTATTATTGTTTTTTAAATTAGTACTATTTTGGTCCGGTTTTGGTCCTGTTTTGGTCCTCGCGCCAAACAGGGCCTAAACATTGCCTATTTTAATGCTATATTCACATAAATTTTAAGATCACAAGTAATTTAAAGAAAATATAATATTTAAAATTTTTAAGAAACATGTGCATAAATGTCCCAAAAATATTATCTGACTCCAATTTTTTTCTTAAGAAAATTTAGACAGCTGACAGATATTCGCATTTACACATAAAAAAAATTGTAATAATTTTTTTCATCATTTATAATAGTTTTTTAATATTTCATGAGTCTAAAATATCAAGTTCATATCTGATTTAATAAGAGCAAATTTATGCAATCTTTCCAAAAAGTTCAAACCATTAAATTGATTTTGATGACTTGTTTAAACTTAACTTGATTAAAAATCTTAAATAATAAAAATTTTAATTTTAAATTTATGTAAGAAAAAATAAATTTATTTTTTTGAAAGGCATTTTATGAAAGGTAAAATTAAATTTATTTTTGATATTTGAATGCTTGCTGGAATAAAATAAAATTTATATGTCAAGTTAAACCGTAAGACCCCGTTTGTTTGGCCATTGAAAATTAAATTGGTTTAATTTTAACCAGTCATATCATATCACACATGAAATTTAATATTAAAAATTAACTTTATTTTACATCCTACATACATTACTAAAATAATAACTAACTTATATCACATCCTTCACATATCCCAATATAATAACTAACTTTATATCACATCCCTCGCATATTTCAATATAATAAATAATTTTATTTCACATCATTCATAACTTTTAATAAAAAAATATCTCTATTCAAGTTTAATTTTAATCTTATTAAATTTAACCTTACAAACAAACAAGCAAAGATATTAAACTAACTTTAGAGATATTAAAATAAACTAGCTAAATAGAGAGTTTCATTTTGAAATTGTGACCAAGCCAAAGATTAAAGCACAAAAGTATAAAAAGTATATCATGTTCTATCCTTTTTAAATATGTTACAAAATTTAAGAGGTTGCATTCTACTCTTCCAGTCAAAATCATCTAGTGTAGTTAAATGAGCAAGATAGTCAGCAGCGCTATAATGGCTCTTGTTTACATAAGTAATGCGGCAGAGTCGGATATTAGATATTAATCAAGTAGTGTAACTGGTGTTTCCATTTTGGATCTCTTACAACTATTGGAAATCCCAAATTTTTAGCCACTTGATGTCTTTCATTATGAATTAAGGTTCGATACAGCTCCACCTGCACTGCTTGGAGAGTTTCCAAGGAATCCTCCTTAAGCTAATTGAAGGAGAGCGGTCTAACAATCTTTAATGCAGTTTTTAATCCTTATATTGTAGCATGTTGCTCCGCCACGATAATTGAATAAGTGATCATTTTTCTTCTTCTTGCATGTATAACGTCTACTTCATGGTCCAATATAAGAAAACCAGCTCCCGCAGTCCTATTACCCTGGATCGAGTTATCGAAGTTGATCTTAATACATTCAAAAAGGGGGATCTAATAGCCAAGTGTTTGGACATGGAACCTCGTAGGCACTCTTGGATCCCAATAGCTTCAAAATGGATTAACGGCAAACTCAATTAGATGCAAGATAATAGTCGCAATGGTCTTCGGTGGCAAGGTGGGTTGCCATAGACCATAGCATTCTTGATTTTTCAATAGTAATTGATGATACCTGCCTCAAGAGCAAGGTGCTTGTCATTTTTATTACTTTGATTCACTTATACTAATATCCGAAAATGAACCTGCGATGTTAGTGAAAATAAAGAATATTTCTACTCCAACTCTCTTAAATTTATATGTACACTAATAGGTAATTAAATAAATATAGATTTTTTATCTAGAGAAATTGTACGCACTCTCATTAGGAACATCAAATCTAATTAAGGGGACGTTTGGTTCAATGTTATCTTGATATTATGTTATGTTTAGAGAAGGTAATTGTTTGGTTTAATGACATCTACAAATAATTTTCTATTAGATTATAAAATTATTAGTCAAAAGATGATATATATAATATGAAGATTATATAACATAATATAATACCAAGATAACAACGAATCAAACGCCTCCTAAATCAATATGAAGATTTTTTTTAGTGGAAAAAATGAAGATTATCGGAGAACTGTTTGACTGAAATAAAGAGTTTAATGGGCTTTTCATTCGGCCCATTATTTCTCCAAATGATTGAAAAGAACATTGAAAAGCATAGCCCAATATCGTAGGTGGTTAAATTACCAAAAAAAAGGAATAATTACCTACATACCACACAATTTAATTTTATTTATACTTTACTCATTCATTCTTAGTTAATTATGCTATACACACTCAAAACATTACAAAATCTTACATACACACATTTGAGTTAAAACTTAATTAAAATCTATTTGAAAAAAAAATATTCTGTTAGTAAATCATTAAAATTATATTTTTACTCTTAATAGTACATATTTTTTTCTCTTCCTCAATACCACACTAAAGCGTTAATTTGTCATAAAATCAATTCACGTCGCGGATGTCTCCTTCCTTTGCCGCCACCTAAACATTAAGATTTTAAGATTTTTGCTCAAAATATATTTAAATATCCTTAAAATAATATGATAAATGACCCAGATTTTTTGTAATCTAACCATAATTAGGTTATTGAAAAATTATGATTACTCATTATAATAAAAATAAGTTAAAATGTGTGTATATAAGATTTTATAATATTTTGAGTGTGCATAGCGTAATTAACTAAGAATGGATGGGTAAAGCATAAATAAAACTAAATTATGTGGCATGTAGGTAATTATCCCAAAAAAATATATATCGCTGCTAAAATCAAGGGTTTACATGAGCCTTCGGTTAGTTTTGTTATTTAATTAATTATATCTTGCAATATAATTGTTTCAACAAATTAAAATGAAATGCTCAAAAGTTTAGTTTGATTAGAAAAAAAAATAATTTAAAAATTTTTTGTTACTTTTTTTTAAATATATATAATGTAAATAAAGTGATTTATTTATATTAAAAATTGATTTAAACGTAAAATAATATTGACTAATTTATTAAGATATATGTTTTGAATGTAAAATAAAATAATTATTTAGTATTAAATTTATATAAAATAAGATATAAAATAATTTTAAAATTTTTTAAATAAAATCATATGTCAGTTTGCAAAACAAAACTCAAGATACCCTTTTTTCAAAAAATTATTGCAGTCGGACAGCCTAACACGTGGATTTTGCAGAAGCCATTCAGCGTGCAATGTTATGCATGCGGGTCCCACCATCACGGCTTGACACTAACGGTGAGTTTTTTTAACGTCATTTGCTCGCTCGTGAGGTCGGTGAACCCTAATTCTCCGATGCCGTTCTTCCGACGGTGCAAGGCACGAAGGGTATTGAAGCCACCTTGTTGACAGCAAGGACGACGTGGGCAAAGGGAATCCCAAGCCCCATGTTAAAGTGAAAATAAATATGTCTCCTCTCTCTCTTTCTCTCTCTTTCGATCATCTCTTCCTTACCTTCCTTGCTGTCTGTTACAGAGGAGCTTGGCTTTATTTTGTCGCCGACGAGCAGTTGTCACCGGAAATGCACATGTATCTCAAACATGACAATTTTTTTCACATATGTATCTCAAACGTAGCAATTTTGCTCATATATGTATCATAATATATCTCATACGTTACAAATTTTATACATATATATCATAAAATATCTCATACGTAGCAAATTTTATCATATATGTACCATAATATATATATTTCATGCGTAATAATTTTGCTTACATATGTATCATAATTTATCTCATATATAGTAATTTTTATCACATATGTATCATAAAATATCATATATGTAATAATTTTTATCACATATGTATCATAAAATACTTTATATATAGCAAATTTTGACATTCATGTATTATAATATATCTCATACGTAGCAATTTTTTATCACATATGCATCATAAAATATGTTATACGTAGTAAATTTTATTATATATGTATCATAATAGCCTGTCAAAAAAAATTAGGGTTCACCAGCGTCACGAGCGAGCAACAACAACAACAACAACCAAGCCTTAATCCCACTAGGTGGGGTCGGCTACATGAATCCTTTGTTTCCATTGCGCTCTATCAGTTACCAAATTCTTATCTAAGTTAAGTAACAAGATCACTCCTTATAGTTTCTTGCCATGTCTTCTTTGGTCTCCCTCTTCCTCTGTGTAATGGGCAAAATCCAGTAACTCAATTTTTCTAACTGGAGCTTCAATTGGCCTGCGATTTACATGTCCAAACCATCGAAGTCAACTTTCTCTAAGTTTATCCTCAATTGGTGCAACACCAACTTTCTTTCGGATATACTCATTTCTCATTCTATCCTTTCGTTGATATTCCACACATCCACCTTAACATCCTCATTTCTGCAACATTTATTTTTATTTGTATGTTTCTTCTTTGCAGGCCAGCATTTAGCATCATATTATCATCGTTGGTCTTCTACAGTTTTATAAAATTTACCCTTAATTTTGGATAAGATTTTTCTATCGCATAACACTCCAGAAGCATTTCTCCATTTTACCCAGCCTGCTTGAATCTTGCTAATAACGTCATATCTTATTTCGCCATCATTTTGTATAATTGATCCAAGGTATCTAAAGCGCTCACTCTTCTTGACAATTTGATCACCAATTGTCACATCTCCAATATAACTATTTCTTTTCTTGACTAAATGTGCACTCCATATATTCAGTTTTTGATCTACTGATGCAAACTTTTAGATTCTAGAGCATTCCTCCAAAGCTCTAGTTTCGCTTTTAGCTCCATCTTTAGTTTTCTCAATAAGGACAATATCATCTGCGAAGAGCATACACCAAGGCACTTAAACTTGGATATGTCCAGTCATGACTTCCATAATCAAAGCAAAAAGATACGGACTTAAAGCCAAGCCTTGGTGTAATCCAACTGTAATAGGAAAATTCTTAGTCAAACCTCCTTGTGTCCGAACAGAAGTAACAGCTCCTTCATACATGTCTTTAATAACTTGAATATAAGCAGTGCAAAATCTCTTTCTTTTCTAAAACTCTCCAAAGTACTTCTCTTGAGACTTTATCATAAGCTTTTTCAAATCAATAAAAACCAAATGTAAGTTTTCATTTCTCTCCTTAAATTTCTCCATTAAACTTCTTAATAAATGAATGGCTTCTATAGTAGATCTACCTGGCATAAAACCAAACTGATTTCTCTGATACCTTAGTATTATGCTGTAACCTTTGTTCGATCACCCTCTCCCAAAGTTTTAAAGTATGACTCATTAATTAATCCTCTATAATTAGCACAATTTTGTACATCGCCTTTGTTCTTATAAATAGGTACTAATATACTCTTTCTTCATTCATTTGGCATCCTTTTAGTCTTCAAAATCATATTAAACAATCTAGTAAGCCAAGAAACTCCTTCATCTCCTAAGCACTGCTAAACATCAATTGGGATGTTATCTGGTCCTACTGTTTTTTTATGCTTCATCTTCTTTAAAGCTTTCCAGACTTCAGCTTTACTAATACGTCGGATGTAAGAGTAATTTTACTTTCTTTTAGGGTGCTGAATTCTGTAAAATTAATTGAATTTTCACAATCTCATTGAAAAGGTGTTGAAAGTAACTCATCCATCTATTTTTGATACTTCTTCCATAAAAAGTACTCTTTGATTTTATCTTTAATACATTTTACTTCAATTAAATCTTTAGTTTTTCTATCTCTTGCCTTGGCAATCCTATATAATTGTCTTTCTCCTTCTTTATTGTCTAGCTTCTTATATAAATCCTCAAAAGTCATATTTTTTGCATTGCCTATTGCTTTCTTAGACTCTTGTCGAGCCACTTATATTTCTCCCACCTATCATTATTTTTGTTTTTAAACCAATCTCTATAACCAAATCTTCTTCTCCTTAATTTTTTCTTGTACATTATCTTTCCACCACCAAGTATCTTTATTATTTGGAATCATTCATTTGGATTCTTCCAGCACATCCTTTGCCACCTTAAGTTAGCAACTATCAACCACATAAGATCAGTTTCCCCGTTAATATTCCATTGCCCAAGTTCTAAAACTTTCTTCTTAAATATACATTTGTTCTCATTCTTTAGATTCCACCATCGAGTCCGAGGATAGGATTTTGACTTATTATTTCTTCTCAAATACTTTATCTCGGAATCTAAAACTATTAATCGATGTTGGGGTAGTCAAACATTCACTTGGAATGACTTTACAATTTTACAATCCAAGCGATCTCGTTTCCTTATAAGAAAATAATCAATCTGAGTTCTTGAAGTTCCATTTTTGTACGTGATAACATGCTCCTCTCTCTTCTTGAATAAAGTATTAGCAATTACAAGATCATATGCTGAAGAAAACTCTAAAATAGTTTTACCCTCCTCATTTATCTCTCCAAAACCATATCCACCTTGGATATTATTAAATTCCTTAGCAACACGTCCAACATGTCCATTTAAATCTCCTCCAATAAATAATCTTTCCTCCTGAGGTATCTCTTGTATTAACTCTTCTAAATCATTTAAAAAATTTTCCTTTGTGCTCGCATCTAAGCCAACTTGGGGAGCATACGCACTTACAATATTAAAAATCATTTCATTGATTATAATTTTTAAATTTTTAAATTTTAAATTTTTAAAACTTTAAAATTTAAAAATTTTAAATTTTTAAGCGTCACGAGCGAGCAAACGACGTTAAAAAAACTCGCTATTAGTGTCGACTGCCGAGCGTCATGGTGGGACCCAAACGTAAGACGTCGCACACCGAATGACTTTCGCAAAATTCCCGTTGTTCGACTGCAATAATTTTTTCCCTTTTTCTTGCTTTTTCTCTCGTAATTCACAATTTTAATAATATAGGCACACAATTATTAAAAAAATAAAAAGTAATACAGCCAGACGCGAATAGCTTCGCTCAATTGAGAGCTTAATAGTAAGGGCGTTAATATGAATCGAAAATCGAAAATTGATCGAAAATTGAATCGATTTTAGATCGAATGAAAATCGAGTCAATCTAAATAAGCTGACTAACGAGTTAAAAGTTTAGCTCGGTAATAATTTCGAGTCGATTTTGAGCCAGGTAGGCTTGGCTCGATCCAGCTTGAAATTAGCTCGAATTAAAATTTATTTTATATTTATGTATATATAATATATGTATATAATATATATTAAATATAATATATATATATTTTAAACTGAGCCGATCTCGAGTCAAGCTTACTTGGCTTAAAAAAAAATTGAGATTTGATTCATTTTTGAGCCGGCTCGAAAATGAATCGAAATCGGCTCAAAGTATTGAAATCGACTCAAGCCGGCTCGAAATCGAACCCAATCGAGCTCGAGTCGACTTCGAGTCGATCGAAATGTAATCAATCTGATTTCGAGCCGGTATTAGCTCGGCTCGAAATCGGATCTGTAACGGGCCTACTTAATAGCATCCCAAACATTGAGCCTGCTTAATCCTTATTTCATCAAGTCCAAAATAAAAATAAAAATTAATTAAATAATAAATAAATAAATTTTTATTATATTTTACATAAATTTTAATACGAAAAATCTTACTTTATTTTATATTTTTAATTACTTTTAATAAAATTATTAATTTTATTTTAAATTTTTAATAAATACAAAATTTCAATATTAGATATGATGAAAGTAACCACAAAACTAAACAGGCCCTTAATTTAATTAAAACTTATTTTATAAATAAAAAAAAGTTAGACTATATTACTGTATTATATAAAAAAGTATTACACTGTATAACTATATAAAAAATATTATTGAATAAAATTATTTTATATTTTTGATATATTACTATTAAAAATTGCTGTCAAAAAAGAACTATTTAGTTAAAATGATTAAGTTGTCTAAAATATTTTATATTTGATTAAATTGAATATTTAATTTAAATAATTTTTATTACATATATTGATAATAATTATCCAATTCTATAATATAATTAATTTACATACCATTAATTTTACAATATATATTATATAATTTTATAATTTATTTGCATATTAATTATAATTTTTTTAAATAAATAAATTTATTTTATATATTTTAATTATATCTATTATGAGTTTATTTTATATTATATTTACATAATTATGTATATTACTTAATTTACTATACCAATAATGTCATTTAATATATTTTTATATTAAATAATATACAACACAAAATTTTATTCTGCTATTTCTCTTTACAAACAATTAAACCAACTATATAGCATACATTAAAAATATGAAAAATCGTATACACCAATAATATTTTTTCTTAATTTTTTTTCGCCAAGAGTCCAAAAGAATAAAATCATGGATAATTTTGCTATGATGATTTGCCAATGGAGCACCTGGCAGGCTAGAAGATGGAAATGAGCAATTCGTGTTGACGGTGAGTGCATTTGCTTTATATAATGAATTCTGGAAGGCAAAGCAAGCATTGAATGGCAGAGTGTGAGCTGTGGACGACAACGGGCAAGCCCTAAATGACAATGGATGAGCCTCTAATAAAAATCGGCAAATGTCGAGCGCTGAACAAAGGGCACTCCACGGTGATTGTCGATGGCAGAGAGCACTCGAGAGTGGTTGTCGACGATAAGCATTGCCCAAATGATCCTCCAATGGTTGCAGGATGCCGAAGGATGCGAATGAGGAAAAAAATGACGGAAAAAATCAGCCAGATGCATTCATTTAGATAAATAATGTTATATATATATTTATTTATAAATATTTAAAGCAAAATTAATGTTTCAAAAAATTATTTTTTAAATTATTTTTATTGCTGTTTTTTTTTAACTTTTTAAAAGCTAAAAATGATTTAAAAATTAGTTTATTAAATATTATTTTAAATTTTTAGCTACATAAAAAAGTAATTTTTTATTAAAAAAACTTTCCACAGCTTTAATTTTATTCATATATAATAATATAAGTAGCACCACATAAAAATCCGAGTAGCCTTCACCTGGTATGTGTAGCATTATTCCTCAGAGTTCGCCGGCGGAGGAGCACGTCGTTGACCAACTTTTCCAGGTTGACCACAGACGACCCTCCGTGGGCCGTAGCCCTCTCTGCGCGCTCCTTCCACTCTCCCGCCCTCTTCCTCATCTCCTTCCCTTTCTTTCCCCCCATCACCTCCCTCACCAACGCCGCCACCTCCTCCCTTCTCACATCGTTACCGATCTCCATCCCGATCCCCCACTCCCCGCACGCGTACCTGCAGTTAGTCATCTGCTCCGCCAAGAACGGCCAGCATATCACCGGCAGGCCGCTGGAGATGTTCTCCAGCATCGAGTTCCACCCGGAGTGCGTCAAGAATCCGCCTACGGCCGGGTGCGCCAGAACCTCCTCCTGTGCGCACCAGCTTGCCATGAGCCTTCTCCCCTCTGTTACCTCCAGGAACCCCGGCGGCAGAATCGCTCTTTCTCCGACGACGAGGTCTCGCCGGATCACCCAGAGAAAGTCGCAGCCGCTGTTTGCTAATCCCCAAGCGAACTCTGCGAGCTGGGCGTTCGAGACCATGATGATGCTCCCGAAGTTCACGTACAGCACCGAGCTGGGCTTCCGGCCGTCGAGCCAGGCGAGGCAGCCTTCATCTTCCTTCCACAGGTTGCTTCCCAGCTGCTCGAACAGGCCCTTAAAAGGGAAGCGGGTTTCGAGGAGGTTGATGGGGCCGATGGGATAGATGGGTGGGACGAGCGCCGCCATTGCTTGCAGAACAGGACTCTCAAACTCGTCGAAGGTGTTCACGATTATGGCCCTGGCTCTGCTGGCTGCTCTCTGAGCTTCGTTGCTGAGGTAGTTGAAGACGATGTCGCCGGTATCTGTCGGCCGGTGGAACGACGGCATGTCTCTCAGCCGGACGTTCCTCATCCCCGGTATCCAGTCGATGGGAGTGTCGAGGAGCTCGTCGGCGACGTCCTCACCTATAATTATAATTAATTCGCAAATTAAGCAGAGTGGGATTTCATTTTGTGTAAATAATTAAAAATAATTAGTTAATCATGATTGAAGCAGAGTAGTCGCCGAGTGATCAGCCTTTGAGAGGTGCGAGGCCGCGGTGAACGAGGTCTGGGAAGTGGAGGTAGGCCATCAAGCCGCAGGAGCTCGCCGTCCAGAAGACGACGCCGGGGACTGCGAGACGGTCGGCAGCATCCAAGGCGAAGGTCATGAGGCCGTCGCAGATGATACATGTGATGGGTGGGACTCCCTCGGAGGACGTCGACTGGGCGTTTAGATTCGTGAGGAGGTCAAGGAACGGAGAGGGGAAGTTCTTGGGGATGGAATCCATGAGGTGGGGAATGTACTGGCCGGCGTCTGCTGATTCGGGTGGCGGGAGGCCATCGGGAATGGTCTCGAACCGGAAATCGGGGAGATCCGCGGCAGCGGTGGTGGCAGCATCAGCGGCGGCGGAGCGGAGGAGGCGACTTTGGCTGAAGTGGGTGTTGACGAAGGTGATGTAGAAGGCGTGGGAATGGAGGATCTTGGCAAGTTTTAGTAAGGGAGTGATGTGGCCTTGAGCTGGGAAAGGGACGACGACGGCGTGGGGCTTCGGCGCCGGAACTGAACCCATCGCTTCTTCTCCCGATGCCTAGCGGCCAACAGATCACTTGTTCACTAGACGCTCACCTGGGCTCGTTGATTTATATGTGCATCAATTTGATTTTGGGTCGTCACTAATTAGCGTTTGATTTCGGCCACGGTCCAGCCAACTCAAATTTCATAATAAATTCAGTTATTATTAAAAACATTTAACCAGATTTAATTTAAAAAAATATTTAATTCAATATCATTTTAATATTATATCATATTATTTAAATCTCACAACATCTAAATATCATCAAATTAAATAATTTATTTTTTATATATAATATTTAAAATATTAAAATAATATTAAATTAAATATTTAATTTAATTTATAAACCTGCAAAAGTCTCAGAGTCATCAGTTTCGATATGATTGGGCTGCTGTGGGAGCTACAGAGAAGAGCTGTTCGACGAGGGATTTTAGAGAAGAGATTACTTTCTGCAGAGTCGTTAGCTCGTCATGGTTGAGCTTCTTTGTGGAAGCTGCTGAGAAGAGCTGTTCGACGAGGGGTTTTAGAGAAGAGATTACTCCCTGCAGAGTCATTAGCTCGTCATGGTTGAGCTGCTTCGTGGAAGCTGCTGTTCGAGAAGAGGTTTTAGGGAAGAGGTCATCCCTGACTCTCAGTCGCCGAGCTGCTATGGTTGTAAGCTAGGACTTCGAGAAGGGGATTGCCCTTGACAGCCCGTCGTCGAGCCGTCTTGACCAAAAGCTGGGGCTTCAAGAAGGGGATTTAGAGAAGGGGTTACCCTTGACTCTCAATCGCTGAGGCATCATGATCGTGAGCTGGGCCTCGAGAAGAGGATTGCCCTTGACTGCCCGTCGCCGAGCTGGCTTGACCATGAGCCGAGACTTCGAGAAGGGGATTTAGAGAAGGGGTTACCCTTGACTCTCAGTCGCCAAGGCATCATGATCGTGAGCTGGGAGCTCGAGAAGTGTTTGCCCTTGACTGCCCATCGCCGAGCTGGCTTGACCATGAGCCGGGACTTCGAGAAGGGGATTTAGAGAAGGGAATCTCACGTAGTGAGGTATCGATCCTGCGTGAGGACACCAGGGGAAAAACCACGACGCCGTCCAGGCGATTTGAATCCACTAATCTCATCTCCTCTTATAAAGCATGAGGGTCTCTAATAGGAGACCAGATGAGTACAAGAGAGAGAAAGAGAGAGGAAGGAAGCCACCCCCTAAGAGAGCCCGAGTCCTTTTTTATAGCCTGGCGAGAAGGGGATACAATAGGTACTGTCTGTCACATCTAACACCTATTCCTACAAAGGACGATTAGGGAGTGGACTCCCATACTGTCTTGAATACTGAGTTGACATAGTAGTACGGAGAGTACGATCTGGTGATATCTCTTTGAGCTGCTGTTGAGCTGCTGTTCGACTTGGGGCTGTTGTTGAGCTGCTATTCGACTTGGGGATGCTGTTGAGCTGCTGTTCGACAAAGAGCTGCTGTTGAGCAGCTGTTCGGCAAGAGGTGTTAGAGAAGGTTCTAACAATATACAACATAAATATATTTTTGTCGGACACAAAGTTAATTGCCAAAAACACAAGTAAATTGCCACATATTTCTGTCCCCAAAAACAAAAATTTTTATTTTAAAACATTATCAATAGCAAATTAAACACGGCATGAATATATAACATCTGAATTATTGTACTTAGTTCTGGATGATTATATAGAGAGCATAGATTCATTTTTTAGTACGATTTTAAATTTTAAATATTTATTCGATTAAAAAAACGTTATTGCACGTCTTAGTCATAGTCATGTTTGAAAATAGATCAGATGGATGCAATTATTGAATATATATTCACTTTCACAGTACGTTCTTTGACCTAATAATATTTAATTTAGTCTTTCAGAAAGTCAACATTTCTGATTTTTCAAAGGCGTTCTGCGTCAGTTCATATGATTAGTTCCCAACAGACAACAGGTGCACGTGATTAGAGCTGTTACCCATCGCTTTTAAGTTCATCTGACATCACGTGAGATTAAATTAAAAAGTAATTTGATTCGTTATTATCTTAAAATTATTTTAAGTAATATAAATATTATGATATTTAAATATTATTTTTTTATTAATAGTTTTATTATTTAATAAAAAATTATTTATAAATAACACTAAATAAAATAATTATCATTTCTAGATAACATAATATAACATCAAAATATTATGAATCAAGCGCTGCTTAATTTTTTTTTTAATTTAATCTTGATACAATCTAATATATGATTTAGAAAAATTCAATTCAAGCTTAACTCGTCTTTGTAAAGATTTTAAGATTAATTAATATTTTTATTTATTTAATTAATTTAAATTACATTGCCTATCTTGACCTAATATTAGAAATAAATATACAAAAATTAATTTTTAGTAAAGTTGAAAAATATTATGAAAAAATTTCTAATATAATCATTCAGTAAATTATTACATATATTTATATATTGAAGCAAATTATGTATATAAGTATTTATAATAAATTTCTTAAGTTTTTTAATTAATCGGATTTTGAGTTGTGTCGATCCAATTCTATATCGACTTAAGATTGGGCTGATAAAAATTTTGAGTTATAAAATTTATTTATTAATTGACATACTTAAATCAAATTAATTTTAGATCTTTGGGCTAAGTTAATAGTATAAGAAGTTATCCACTAAATTGCACCAAGTATAATTTTTGTTAAATGCAAACTTTAGTTATACACACAAACAAGCACAAATATATATATATATATATATATATATATATATATATACCTTACATAATTTAAAATATTTATTTATGAAGAAATACACGTGTCATATTGGGTGATGAGTTTAATACATAAATCGAGTGTAAAAACATATTATCATATATATAATTTAAGTTTTATGAAAAAAAGGACGCATAGATAATATATAAAATTTTTAATGCTACATATATAAATCTCATTTTCTTTAGTTAACGTCTTGCATTACAATTTTTTTACTCCCAAACAAGTTGGGAATTCTCTTAGAAAAAAGTAAATAATTTTTTTTATTGTTCAATAGTTTAATTTTAGTATCTAGATCATAAAAATATGTTTAAAAACTGCAAAATTTTATCATAATATTTTAACCATAATCTCAAAATAATATAAATTATTTTTTTGATAGTAATTTCTTAAATAATTTTATTTGCACCCTATAAGTTGCTGCATAAAATTTAGAGGGCGTTTAGTTTAATGTTAACTTAAAGTTATACTATGTTATCTAAAGAAATTAATTATTTAGTTTAATGAAATCTATAAATAATTTTTTATAACGTTATAAAATTATTAGTCAAAAGATAATATCTAGATTACATAACATAACACCAAAATAACAACCAATCAAACACCCCTTAATTTATTCTCACACTCTCACACACAAATATATATATAATATACATACATTTATACCTATATATATATATATATGTTTATATATGCATATATTTAATATAAAATTTAATAAAATAAATTAGTAGACATTTCACTAAACAGACTTGAGATTAAATGTTATTAACTAAAATAAAATTAATAATGTTAAATTGTTTATCTTTAAAAACGTTTCTAACCTGTTAAATTACAGATTCAAATTTTCTTTTTTAGTTGTGAAATTTTTCTTATTTAATAACAATAACAACAACAATAACTAAGCCGTAATCCCACTAGGTGGGGTCGGCTACATGAATCCTTTATTTTCATTGCGCTCTATTAGTTACTAAATTTTTATTTAAGTTTAAGTAACTAAAATCACTATTAATAATTTTTTGTCATGTCTTTTTTGATCTTCTTTCTCTTTGTATATTTAATATTTAATATTTAATATGATCAAAAATTTCTCTTATTTGATATCAGAATAAATTATTAAAGTAAATATAATTACAAGTTTACAATCTTTATTTAACACCAAAATTAGTTTAAGTACATAAAATAATAATAATAAAAAACTTGACTCCACTTGAGTTTCCAGGAATGAGTTTGAATGACAAGATGATTTCAAATTTTCAACCAAACAAATGCATATAAGAAAGATTGTGTGGATCCAATGAACAAAAGCATTATAAATATTTGAGATAATTTCATTTAAGCTCCTAGGTTTGTTTACGTGGTCACAAAATTTCATAAATCTCAAAACATGTTGAACCGGAACAGGACCGGTTCTAACCGGACCGGTTCTAACTGGTTTCTATGAATCCAGAACAGGTTGAACCGGACCGGTTCTAACCGGTTTCGGGCCGCAGAACCGGTCCGGACTGATTCTGCGTAAGCAGAACCAGATAATTTATTTATTTATTTCTAAAGGTTGGGCGCGCATGCGGGCCGACCGCGGGCGCTGCAACCATTAGAAGCAGTTGACAGCATTAATGCTGCCAGCTGCTGCAGATAACATAAATCTCAAAACATGTCATTCAGATCCACAAAAAATATTACATGAAACATCGTAGTCAGGGCTGCTTATTGGACCGGTTCGACCCGGAACCGGTCCGAAACCGGTCCAGTAAGAACCGATTCGATCCAGAACAGGTTGAACCGGACCGGTTCTAACCGGTTTCGGGCCGCAGAACCGGTCCGGACTGATTCTGCGTAAGTAGAATCGGATAATTTTTTTTTTAAAAGGTTGGGCGCGGATGCGGGCCGGCTGCAGGCGCTGCACCCATTAGAAGCAGCTGGCAGCATTAGCTGCAAATAACATAATATATATATATATATATTTTTTTGAATGGTCATTTGACCGTCGCAATTTGCAAACGATCAAATGACCGTTTTAAATTCTAAAATAACCATTTTAATGTCATTTTAGACTTTATAATAAGTATTGAACTTCTATAAATAGTATAATTTTGTAACGATAATTTCTACAATTTTTATCAATTATTTTTGTTCTTCTGCTCTGTGAAAAAAAATCTGCAAACACATTTTAATGGCTTCCCAACGTCGATTCTCAGCCTGTTCTTCATCAAGTCGCCGAGGAAATGTTGATCCGAAGTACGTTACAGAACTCGATCGTCTTCCTGGACTCGGTGAGAACTTTGACGAAACTTCTGAACCTGATCTCGATCTATCTGCGGAACATTATCCTGAGGCAAGTGGAGAAGTTGGCACCGGCACTAGCCCGTCAACTCAATCATCAAGTATCTCTAACAAGTCTCGGACGAAAAACAATAAGGTATGGGAGTTTTTTGATTTACAAATTAAACCGAATAGCAACGCAGAGAGACCTGAATATATCGCTATTTGTAAAATTTATAAAAATTAATATTCATACAAACAGGGCGGTACCGGTGGTGAGACTGGTACATTTAAGAAGCACCTAATTAGGTTTCATAAATTTGATGAAAAAACTTGTCAACCTACTACTATAAAGCCAACCCAAGCACAACTCAATTCATAGAGTGGATCTATGCTGTGGGCGTTTAGGAATGATAAAGCACGTCGAGGTTTAATTCGGTTTGTAGTATGAACCGAGTAGCCGTTTACTATATGTGAAAAAGAGAGATTTTTAGAATATATTATTCAATATTTACAGCCTCAATATACCTGTATTTTTAGGCATACACTTAAAAAAGATTGTATGTCAATATACGAAGAATATATAAAATCTCTTATTCAATGCCTCAGTAATATTAGTTATAGGGTTAGTTTAACATCCGATATTTAAACTAGTATTAGCGCGAGTTATTTAGTTGTTATTTGTCATTGGATCGATGGACAGTGAGGAATGCAGAAATGGATATTATCTTTAGATATATTAGATGAGGCCCATACGGGTTCAACTATTTTTTCGTACATTCGCAATATTTGTAAAAGTTATGGTAAATAAAATTTTTAGTATTACTTTGAATATGCTTCGAATAATAATTCTGCAGTTAATTTTTTACAGTAATTTTTAAGGCCTCCGCTTTATGGTTCTCTTTTCATGTTGGATGTGCATGTTATATCATTAATTTATGTGTTTCTAGTGCTTTTAATTTCGAACATTTAATTATCGATAAATTTAAGCATGTTGCAAAATGAATTCGTTTAAATTCAAATATTAGGCGTGAATGGAAGCGTGTTTGCGTAAGTGCCGGAACAAATTGTGTAAAATTTTCATTACCTGTAGAAACTAGATGGAATTCACTTCATCATTTATTCGAATCACTTTTACCATACAAAGATTTGCTAACTGTTTTTTATAATTTATATACACTTAATCATGACCTTCAATTATGTTCTTATGATTAGATTTTTTTAAAGAAGGTTTTTGAATTATTGTCCATTTTTAAGGAGTCTACTAAAAGCTTTTCAGGTTGTTATTATCCGACTTCGCCTATTTTTCTGCCTTATGTTTTTCAAATGTTTCAAAAAATTTTAGAGTTTAGATCAGATCCAATTTTGAAAACTTTTATTGCTGATATGGAATTAAAATTTGGAAAATATTGAGAAAGAATTCCACTTTTATATTCAATAACTGCTATTCTTGATCATCGTCAGGGAACCGAAGCTATTGATACTTTTTACGCGGAATATTCTGATTTCTTGGAGAGTAATACTGATGCCGAAAAAGCATCAGTTTTTACAACTCTCCAAGAGTTATTTTCTCTTTATTACAGTGAGCAGGTTGCAAGCAGGAATGCAGAACGTGTGGAAATTCAAATGGGAACACAGAAAAAGCCTAGTATCTTCAACGTTCTTAGGTCGGCGGCGACAAAGAGATCTGTTGCTACAGATAAAGGAAAAAAAAACTATTGGGGAGCAATCTACACTACAGAGTCAACCCCCTACAAATTTGAACGAGTTGCAGTTCTATTTATATCTCGGGGAGAAATTTGATGATGATATGAGCTTATTGGAGTGATGGAAAAGCTCATCAAAATAATATCCCGTTCTATCTACTTTGGCACGAGATGTACTAGCAGCACAAGCTTCAACTGTAGCTTCTGAATCAGCCTTTTCCACCACAGGAAGAATAGTAGGAGATTACAGAAGTAGTTTGTCTCCTGCAACCCTTTGCATGCTTACCTGCCTACATGATTGGTTTGCCGCTGAGTCCCGAAATCAACAATATAATTTCGTGGACGAATTTAAAGATAATAGCTCAGAAGAAGAGGAGGAGTACTTAAGAAGAATTCTTTGTAATTACGACGAATAAATTTTTTTTGTAAAATATTTGTACAAATTGTAATTTTTTTTATAAATATTTTCGTTAATATTAATAAAATTTTGTAGAATTTTTTATATTAATTTTATCAGAAATATTACAAAATATATAACTTTTTTTTATAAAGTACATAAAAAATATATTTTTTTAAATTAATTTTTACCCGATTGACCCGACCCGACCCAAATATATGGATCCGGATCGGACTTGGACTTGATCAAAGGTAAGCTAACCGGTTCCGGACCGGATCCGGAACCAGTTGGAACCGGTAGAACCGGGCCGGAACCGATAGAACCGGTCTGGATCCGGTCCGGTCGGGTCTGGAACCGGTCCAGTCCGGTCCGGTAACCAGCCCTATTCGTAGTCCTTCCTTGATAGAATCTGTTATGCATTGTAAAAATGACAAAATATCTTTTCTTAATCTATTAATTTTCAAAATATGTCATTGAGACCGTGCGGAAGCCAGCGTGCGGGGACACACATGGACGCCCGCACGCTGGACGCCGGCACATGGACCCCCGCGCGTGGGGCCGCACACAGACTCCCGTGCGTAGGGCATCGAGGCGTGGACACCGGCGCGTGGGGCCGCGAGCTACGATGATCCGCGCGTGGACTCTTGCGCGCATCCTGCGGCTGTGCGCTGCCGGCCGCCGATGCTCGAGGCCACGCGCAGGCGACGCCTGCATGAGAGGGGTAAAATCGTAATTAAAAAATATTTATTTTAATTTGATTTTATTTTTTTATGAAATAACGGTATTTAAAATTATGTTGGACCTGATTGAAACTTTTTAAAAATAATTAGGGGCCTGATGCATGAACTATATAGTAATTATTGTGAACCTGGATGGTTGTTTTGACGTTTGTGGACCTTTATGACAAATTGGATAAACTTCACAGGCTTAACTGGAATTACCCCTAAATATTTTATTTATTTTATAAAATATTTATTATGTGGATGATATTTTTATTCAATGGACTGGACTATTTTTAAAAGATACGTTTTAGCTATATAGCATTTTTCTCAAAAAGAAAAAAAGAGTTTTAAAAGTTTGCCATAATCCTAGTTTTCTTTAGAAATCATAAAATTATAAAAATTAAAATTCTCATGGACAGTGAAATAATCCAGTGAAAGAGCATCAGATTTTTTTGGAAAAAGAAGTCTATGAGAGGAAAAATTATTGGGTTCGGACGACGCACCGTTTGGACGCCCAATCAGAGAATGTCACGTGTGCTCGGACCCAGCTGTATGACACACGTGGCGCCCTCTGATTGGATTCTGGACGGTGCGCCATCCGAACCCAATAACTTCTCCTATGATAGAGAGGATTTGAAAAGCTTAAATAGAAAAGATATGCGTGATGGCTGATGATTGAAGAGGACATGGAATGATCATTAGATATTATTTCGAGAAAAAATCACTAATATAAAGAAAAACCTTCAAGCTAATTCTGTTGAGAGGGACATATGGATAAAATATTTTATTTTAAATACTGAATATAAATTCTTGAAACATATATATGTAAGCATGACAAAGAAAGAAAGGAAGACATTAATTAAGATATGCTTTTTAGGAAGATAACTATGAGACTATTGCCAAAGTGGTCGGTATCTTGACAACTGCAATGCGATTCATGATAAATTAGTGTTAAAGTTGATTTCTCGTAATATTCTGTGGTTTAATGATAGATCATGTGCGTAGAAGATCGTGGACTTATGACAATCTCTGCTCAAGAGAGATAGATTAATGATCAATGGCTATGTCAATGAAAAATAGTCATTTATGTAAAGAGAAGTTCGTAGCGGGCCTTTAAACTTAATGGGAAAGGCAAAATAATAAATTATGTAATACTAAAAAATAAATGAAGTTTATAATTTATGTGTATAAGAGTGTGCTTTAAGTGTTGACTGTTGAGGCACAGTTTGATAATAAAATTCACTATTGGTGGCCAAAGCGAACAATATTTTAATAATATTATACATTTATGATATATAATTTTAGGCAAATTCCATGAGGATATGCATATGATTTAGTCTTACAAGCTAGAATAAATCAGAAAAAAGATGTTGAGTAAATATGAAAATATATTATTATTTAAAATAAATAAAAATATGTTTATATGATGCATGAAGGTATCTTCATTTTTTCAGTTGAAGGTATGATCAAAAAGTATTATTGATTTAGAGCATATTTAGTTAGGTGTTAGTTTTAGGTAATGAAAAAAATATTTTATTTTATAAAATTGATAGAAAAAAAATTATTTTAATATTAGAAGGTGTGTAAGATGTAAAATAAAGTTAATTTTAAGTTTAAAATTTGTGTTAAATGTGAAATAAAATTATTTTTTAAAGTTGAAATGTGTGTTGAATGTGAAATAAAATTATTAAAATTTATAATAAATTTAAAATATTATTTTTTCTCAAAAGTGAGAGACAACCAAACAAAATTTTAGAATTCATTTACCATGAATGAATATTCTTCAAACTAAATGAAGATGTTTAGAGTAATTAAAGACGAAGTTTATTACATTCAAACTCTCGAGTGAAAGATAAGGTGGTGTTTACTACTATAGCTTACATGCTATTGTTGAATAGTAGATTTATGTTAAAGAAAGAATATTGGGATCTTAGAGATTTATCTAACGAGGCGTTTGGTTCATTATTATCGTGATATTATGTGATGACATCTAGATGTCATCTTTTGATCAATAATTTTATAATCTAATAAAAAATTATTTATAGATGTCATTAAATCAAATAATTATTTTCTCTAAATAACATAACATAACGTTAATATAACATTGAACCAAACCCCTCTAGCTAAACCTATTTTTTTGATATTTTATCTATACCAATTTAAAGGAAGTTAAATTGGAATAAAAATTAGAGATTTCAACATTAATACTCATGAATATTTCTTACAGGAACTTGATCGCAATTTTTTTTTTAAGTTAGTGTTAACACCTGGATTCAGCTTTGAATTTTAGCCGTATATGTGGCATCTAAAGGCTTACAAACCGTCATTATCGTCGCACACAATGTTTGATTCATCGGGGAATCTCTAATCATCGGCAACAATGTCTAGCTTTCTGTAACCTTGGCTATGATATTTGTTCATCCATAGTTATCGCTGTCCCACAACCTGATGGAGACTGCCACATCAGTATGATTTCTATTAATTAGTTGCAAATTCTCGCTAGTCACACGGATTGAGAATTCGCATGCCCTTGCTACTATCAATGATCTTCTTGGAGCCAGCAAGTGTATGGCCAACAGTATAAAGCCGATCGTTATAATATTTCGACCCAAAAACTCATTGAACTCCACTACAGCTTATCTATAAATACTTTTGGGCACAGCTCCAGAGAAAGAATCATCAAGGACTCACAACTAGACTTATGATCATCGAGGAAGATCAAGCTTAAGATCGTCACAGAGACACTAGGCCTGTAATTTTTTTTTCTTGTTTCTTCTTGTATTTGTTTTATAATCAAACCTTTTTTAGCATTAATGAAACATTTTTTCTCTAACTTTTTCTTCAACTTTTTCTTCTTGTATCCCTGAACTACTTTACATTCTTGTGTGTTTTTCTAAATAACTCTTGGCTCCTTATTTGTGTCAACATTCTGGAATAAAAACGTCGCGTGTTGCTAATTCTCAGGGCTCCATCTCTAACTCTGTCAATAGTTAGCACTGCCATAACTTGTTTTTTAAGCAAATATTGTTATAATATTAAAAAAAACAAAAATATAAAATTCTAAATCATTTTAGTTCTTTTATGATTAGTTGATAAGTTCAAAAGATTAAATTATCAAATTGTGATGATAGATTTTATCATAAGGTTAGTTTTTAATTAGTAAGTTTTGAATATTGTAATATTTTTATGAAATTCTGAAAGATATATAAATACTAAAATAAGTTATTGCTGTCTTGTCGATGATCAGTACGTGTCAAGAATTTTAGGAAGTTTGAGAAATTTGATGTCTAACCTATGTCATTTTTAACTTTCTAATCTATTATATAGAAAGTGCAGGTCATTCACTAGTGAAAATGGACCAAAAATTTCCATTTTTGTTTCTAATATTGATAATATTAAACATCTAAAAAATTAACCAAGTAGCGGATGAACAACAAGGAAAAGCTGATGGCAACAAAGAACATGCAGATAAAAGTGGAAGAAAAACTACTATGATATCATTGGAAGATATCTCAACTTTAAAAAAGAGACAAAGAACATAATATCAACCACCTCTCAAGTAGTAATTGAATGTTGTAATTGATAATATAGTAAATATTTTTCTCTCTTTTCAGTATTATAATGTTACTCATATGCAACATAGTGTTAATAGAATAATTTTTTTTAGCGCACTAAGTTATGTTAGACGATTTTTGTTGGAAGAGGGGTATTCTCCTCGCTATTATTTTCTGTAATATTATAAAAGAGAATGTTGATTGATCTTTATATTTTTATATTTTAAGTAGTATAATGCTAAGATTATGTCAATTTTCAAAAAAAAAAAAAAAAAAACTTAACCAGCTTGTTCATAACGAAAACAGCGAAGAGAGAAGAGAGTTTTGAAGTACGACATGCATGCATGCATGCATGCTTGGCTTCATCGATCGGCTGGCATAAATATTATTTTGTTGAGCGAATAACATGCAGTGCAGCTGAAGCGCGGCGAAAGGGATCATCAACCTCTGCTGTCTTCATATATGAGGAGGATGACGAGGAGCGCTTCTTCCTCTCCTGCCTCTCCTTCCTCTGCTCTTGGATCATCCGCTTTTCTCTGCACTCTAGACTGCAGAACGCCACTTCACCCCTTAAAAATAAAATAATTATTTCTTATCACATTAATACCTTATATATATATATATATATATATAGTAAGATTAATTTAAGCATAAATTGAAATTTAAGTTAATTGTTTCCTACCATATGTGATTGTTTGGCTATTGGCCGGTCTGATCAGATTAATAATTAATTTTAAAGTATATATAAGATCGAGATAAAAATAGGAATTGGGATTACATTTTCAATTTTAATCCTATCTGATATTTGAAAATTGTAGCTTGAAAAGGGAGCTATTGAGTGGCAAATTGCTATTCCCCCTTGACAGCACCCCCGGGCCCCACCCCCCTCTCCCTCTAAAATTTCAATTTTGTCTTCTTCCCTTTAAGTAATTAATTGTTTATTTAATTTATTTAATATGTTTTTCTTATTTATTAAATTTAATTAATTAATTATTTCTTAATTTTTTTCTACTTTATTTATTTAGATCACTCTCTTTAATTACTTTTTTTTATTTAATTTGAGTATTATATTTTTTTATTCATTAAATTAAATTAATAATTTTTCTTATTTATTAAATTTAATTAATTAACTTTTTTCTAATATTTTTTTTCTACTTTATTTATATAATATTCTTTAGATCACTCTATTTAGTTAATTACTTTTTTTATTTAATTTGATTATTTATATATAAGATTTCTTAAAAAAATAAAAGAGAATAAATATATAAAGACTCTTAAATAAATAAAATAGAAATAAATATAAATATAAATATAAAGAGAGAAATAACATAAAGAATAAAATAATTAAAATCAAAAGTAAAATAAAAGAATAAAATAATAAAATAATTAAACTAAATATTTAAAGTATAAATTTAATAAATAAAATATTTAAGATTAAAAAATTAAAAAATAAAAAGGATCTAAAAATATTAAATAAATAAAGTAGAAAAAATTATTAAGAAATAATTAATTAATTAAATTTAATAAATAAGAAAATTATATTAAATAAATTATACTTAAAGGGAAGAGGGCAAAATTGAAATTTTAGAGGGGGAGGGGGGGTGCTGTTAGGGGGGAATAGCAGCTCCCTTCTGCTATTCCCCCCCCCCCCTTCTGACACCACCCCTCGAGCCCCACCCCCTTCCCCTCCAAATTTTTAATTTTGCCTTCTTCCCTTTAATTAATTAATTATTTATTTAGTTTATTTAATATATTTTTCTTATTTATTAATTTAATTAATTAATTATTTCTTAATATTTTTTTTTACTTTATTTATTTAATATTTTAGATCCTTTTTATCTTTTAATTTTTAATATTAAATATTTTATTATTAAATTTATACTTTAAATTTTTTTTTGTCTTTTATTTATAATAGTTTTTGATTTACTTGTTTTTATTCTTTTATCTTACTTTTAGTTTAATTATTTTATTATTTTATTCTTTTTATTTTACTTTTGATTTTAATTATTCTATTCCTTTAATTATTTTTCACTTTATATTTATATTTATATTTATATGTATTTCTATTTTACTTATTATTTATTTTTGTATTTTTTTTATTTATGCAAATTTTTTTGATTCTTTTATTCTTTTATTTAACATTATTTATTTAAAATAGAATTTTTTTTTGCAATAATTTTTCATTTATGGGAAAAGCAATTATATATATAACTTGCAAACAAACATATTTTTCAAAACAAATCCAATATTATTTTAGCTATATTTAGGGAAGAGTACATGCAATAATATAAAAAAATACACCAAAATATATTTAAAATACAGATTCTAATCAATATTTTCTTCAAATTCTGCACCCGGACCGTTAGGTCCTGTTCTCATTATTTCATACCACAAATTAATACGTATTATATAACGAGCTGTCCATCCTTTAGCTTCGTTAGATGAATGATTCCACCACCATGTTGGAAATGGTGGTACAGAGTAATGAGGGTGTAAGAAAACTTGCACGAAGTGTCGGCCAATATTTCCCGGCGCTCCTGGTTTGGAACTGGAGGAGACCTTAATAGCAAGTGAGTAAAACAATTCCAATTATTCTGACCAAATGTAGTAGTACAAGGTTGTACCTTGATGCGATGACAATTCTCAAAGTCATAGACTCCATCCAATGCCTCTCTGGTGCCGGCTGTCCAAAATAGTTTAGTAAAAATAATAGATTGTCTGTCATTTCCCGATCTGGATAAAGCTGATCATATTGACGCTTATTTTTTTTGAATCTCCTCCATAAGCTCGTATCGTACTTGAAACCAACCTTCTTCACCATACCCGATTAGTGCAGCTATCGCCCTAAATCCACAGTGACCGTCAGGTTCAACGTCAACAGTATGAGAAATATGACGCTGCATAACCATAGGTAATTGCTCAATGTAGGTATCACAGATGGGTGGAATTGGAGAGTGATCATGGGTCGACTGAGTATTGCGAACCTTTGACCCCCTCCCACATCCTCTCCTTCGTGATGTTGCATTCGTTTGAGTGGCCTTAGATCCTGAAGTGATTAAATCTGCAAAAGAAGGTATGCGACGTCTGCTATTCTAATCTTTGCCTATAGGTCGACCTCTATGTTCTGTTTTGTACGAAGGTGCTCGAACTGTGCTTTGAGATGGATCCGCCATATAAAAAAATCGGTCTATCATATGCTCTCGCATTTGTGGATCCATCTCATCTAATATCTCAACAACTTGAGATGTCCGGTCGTCATGGTACCCATGTACGTGCATAGACAATCTCCTCCAATGAGCGTTGATACTCTGTATCGAAATTGGAATGAAAAAGTACCGATAATGTGCAAGATCATGCTTGCATAGCAATCCGTATATTATTTTGATTGAACAATTACATGTGCCGGCTAGTTTGTGACATGCTTCCTCAGCATATTGCAGCTCAGCATAAATTAGCTCTATTGCCTCTAATGAAATTCGACACTTTACTTGACAAAAAATGTAGTCATGTAAATGTGTATGGCGTGGAATGTTGAGAGATCTCTCGAACGACTTTTGAATTTCCCCGAATTGATTTATTAACATCTTGTGTATTTTTTCAAAAGATGTTTCCAGAGATGACATGGTATCTCCCAAATACATCTTAAGCCTCGCATGTGCCCCTTCCGCTGTGTAATAGAAAAATACATTATATTTTAATAATGAACAGAATTTAAATAGTATAACATTTAAAGTTATAAAATGACTATACCTTTGACTTGAATTGCTCCCGAGGTGCATACATGTATCAATCAATGCTGAAACAAACTGCTACTTGTAAGAGTGTAGCCATGTCTCCCAAAGGTAATTTAGGGCACCCTGGAATCGTCTATACTCCTCACACATGACTTCCCACTTCTGATGGTAAGACCATTGTGTCGATGAATTAATGAGTGAGTGCCATGACGCATTAAACCGGTTCCACTCCAGACCAAGCATAGGCCTGCATTTTTTCATTATGCACTGGTTTATGTGCCAAATACAAAGGATGTGACGTGCCATAGGAAAACATGTTTCAATGGCATTAATAAGCGTCATATCCCGATCTGAAATAAACACTGATGGCAACGATGCCCCCTTTTCAAGCATCCACTTTTTTAAGGTACCTAATGCCCATGTTAATTGCTCTTCCCTTTCATTACTAAGATATGTGAACATAAGCGAGTAAGTTCGCAGTGTTGATGTGATACCCACAACCTCCAATAGTGGTGACCGATATTCATTGGTCTTATATGTGGCATCAATGATCAACACAGATGAAAAGTTGACAGAAAGCACCAGACTTTTTGGATGAACCTAAAGAATATTCGTGATTTCGTTGCTGTCTGGATTTGTACAGTAATCATGGAGGTAGTTTTTCTTAATTAATTGTTCCAAGACATACTGAACTTCATTTAGGCCCCCCCATTTGGCGGATTTGTTTATGAGAATGACATTGTAAATACTTTTGATCCCTGTAGTGTTTGACGGGTCTCTTTGCTTCAAAATACTAAGAATTTCACGGGGTGCAGTGCTATTGGCCATGTCGAGCACAAATTATTTTTCTATTGGTTTCAACCTAGACGGGTACTCATGTCTATCCATAGATTCTGCAACTGGATGGTTATGAAAACCACAAACAACCCTTAAACCCCACATCACACCTTTTGGAGGTATTGATATACCTCACAGCTTGAATGAACATTCACATTTTCTTGTCTCAGTATTCCTTTTTACGGGTTGTCCATCAACAAAATACCGTGGCAGTTTGTACTTTCCTCCTCTTTCACATGTCAAATGGCACTTTGGCAACTTGCCGCCTTTTAAATTAGTAGAATTTTTAATCACCACCACAGTACCATTTTCCAGACCAACTGCCCAATTTATCATATCTTCTTTATTTTTAAATATCTATATAAAATAAAATGTAAGGACTTAATTTGCTTCGTTGATTAATATTAGATTTTTTTCCTAATTGATATTATTTTTTTAAAAATAAATAAGGCATATGCATAAAACAACGATAATAACTAACCTGGTCTGTCGTAAATTCGGGTGTATAATCGCGATTGTTGTTGAAGATGCTCTCCCCACTAGGAACATCATTCTCAAATGAGCAATTATCTGAAAATAAACCAAAATTGTAGTTATCCATAATATTAAAAGGAGAATTTTTTTTCTACGAAGAGAAAATGAGAGGCTGAAAGGGAGAGATCAGGGGAAGGATGTGTGACAAAGTATTTTGCAACTTATAACCCCTTCCATTATATAGCCACAACTTATTGGATGTTGGTCTCATTGGTCAACAAAAGCAGATTTGATCAGATTTGATTCTGCTATTTTATTCACATCAATATCTTGAAAAAGCAGATTTGATTATGCTATTCTAATCACATCAATATCTTGGCAGATTTGATTCTGCTATTCTAATCACATCATATCTTGGCAGATTTGTTTCTGCTATTCTAATCACATCAATATCTTGGCAGATTTGATTCTGCTATTCTAATCACATCAATATCTTGAAAAAGCAGATTTCATTCTGCTATTCTAATCACATCAATATCTTGAAAAAGCAGATTTGATTCTGCTATTTTAATCACATCAATATCTTGGAAAAGCAGATTTGATTCTGCTATTCTAATCACATCAAGATCTTGGCAGATTTGATTCTGCTATTCTAATCACACCAATATCTTGGAAAAGCAGATTTGATTCTGCTATTCTAATCACATCAATATCTTGGCAAAGCAGATTTGATTCTGCTATTCTAATCACATCAATATCTTGGCAGATTTGATTCTACTATTCTAATACACATCTCAAATATATCTTGGAAAAGCAGATTTGATTCTGCTATTCTAATCACATTAATATCTTGGAAAAGCAGATTTGATTCTGCTATTCTAATCACATCAATATCTTGGAAAAACAGATTTGATTCTTTAGTAAGTTATCAACAAACGCAGATTTGATTCTGCTAGACTAATCACATCAGTATCTTGAACCCCAAAATTTGATTCTTCAGTGAGTAGAAAATAATTTAATTAATTAAATTTAATGAATAAGAAAATTAATTAATTAAATTTAATAAATAAGGAAAACATAATAATTAAATTAAATTAAAAAAGTAATTAATTCAAGAAAGTGTTCTAAAGAATAGTAAATAAATAAAGTAAAAAAAAAGATATTAAAAATAATTAATTAATTAAAATTAATGAATAAAAAAATTAATTACTTAAAATTAATGAATACGAAAAACATAACAATCAAATTAAATAAAAAAGTAATTAATTAAAGAGAGTGATATAAAGAATATTAAATAAATAAAGTGTAAATTTTTTTATAAAATAATTACTTAATTAAATCTAAAGAATAAGAAAAATATAATAATTAAATTAAATAAAAAATAATAATTAACTAAAGAGAGTGATATAAAGAATATTAAATAAATAAAATAGAAAAAAAGATATTAGAAAAAATTAATTAATTAAATTTAATAAATAATAAAAATTATTAATTTAATTTAATCAATAAAAATATAATAATTTAATTAAATAAAAAAAGTAATTAATTAAAAAGAGTGATCTAGAAAATATTAAATAAATATTTAAAAAATTAATTAATTAAATTTAATAAATAAAAAAAGATATTAAATAAAATTTTATAAATAATTAATTATTTAAAGGGAAGAGAGACAAAATTGAAATTTTGGAGGGAAAAGCTATGAGATTTAATTATTTAAAGAGAAAAGAACAGATTAAAATTTTACAGGGGGAGGAGGTGGGGCCCGGGTGCTGTCAGGGGAATAGCTATGAGTAATTAATATATATATATATATATATATATATATATTGCGTTCTCCGGCATTAATTAATTACCTATACATGAAGGTATCGCGGCCGGGGCCGATGCTCCGGTTGCAGAGGCTACAAGCCGTCAGGAATTGGGCGGCCTCCTTCGTTGCCGAAAGATCCACGGAGAATCTCCTTTTCAAGCTTCGCCGCGAAGAAGGCGGCAGAGTCGGAGTCGGCCGCGGTGGTGCTCTATCCAAAGAACCTGTAGTCCGTCCGAGATCAAGCGAGATCACCGTCGAGCTCGCCGTCCTCCTCATCGGAGGACTTGTTCCTTCCCCCAATCCTGTCAGAAGAAATTCTCCCGTCCTCTCTCTCTCTCGCTCTCTTTCTCTCTCTCTCGATCTGCTTTTTATGTAACAGAGCGCGGACAGCGGAGCAACAGAAAGAGGGAGATTGAGCGTTGCAGCAGGACAAATCCTGGCCGTTGGTTCGATTGTCATAAAAAAATTACTAGAAAAATAAAAAAAAAATTATTTATTTATTTATTTATTTGAGAAAAAATAAAACTTTCGTTCATGCCAAACTTCCAAAAATTCTATCAAGAAAAACAATATTATTCCAAAACGGAGATGAAGCATTATAATTTGAAGTATAATCGGTGAGCGCATCTCGATAAATAAACTTGATTATATATATTTGGTTCATTTATTTGAATAATTCAATTTAAAACATAGTTTAACAATAAATTCTATTTCTCTCACACTGTTGTCATGCATTCATTAATTTAGATGCAGGGTGAACTTAAACACCTCGAAGTCAGCTGAATCTAAATTCATTCTAACATATGAATTACATCTCGATCATCACAAATTATAATGCTGTTCTTCGGCTTCCCTTCTTCAGTGAAATAATTTCTCCTTCTTACTCATGAGCAGCCTCTGTGAAAACATATTGAAGTAAGCAACGCTATCATGAACTTACACTTGAATGTCAATTCAGAAATTGTTTTTAACATTTGATCACTAGCATTAATTGTGATAAATATAAATTACAGTTGAATGTGATTAGCTAGTTTGAATTAAAATATAGGACTTGTAGATAATGTTTGATAGCGAGACATCTAAATACAAAACACATGGGACTAAGTTTCGGATGACAGATCAAACTATTTTTACACGGATCTTAGTTCATAAAAATTTGAAACACCCTACGATCAAAGGCGTTAACTAGTTTTGAATAGAATGACTGATTGCAAACTTTTCTATAATGTTTACTATTCTTCCCTTATCTTTCCCATGATCATGTGGAACTTTCGTATGCTGCCATCTCTGGAGTCTATTTTGGCTAGTGAAGCCGGCCCTTACTGTTAATACTCCTATGCTCAAAGCTACCCCGCGTAGTTAGGCCTCAAACAACTCCTTTTAAGTCTAATATTTTTGCCCTAATTCCTTAATTTTAGTAAGAAGTTATGTTTCTCATTAAACTTAATTCTAGCAAATGGTACTGTTAAGTAAACTCATTCTTTTTTAATATTGAGTAAACTCATTCTAAACAGAAGATGGTGGTGTAATTTAACGACTTTTGTTGTCATGCCAATCATCTTATACTCAAGTAAATAAGCTTTGGATTTAGCACCAATAACTTCACTTGAAACCAATTCCGACTATAGAAATTTTACTTGCAGCAACTGTAAGTTACTTAGCAAAATGACATCAATTAACCTATGTTTTGAGGATTCTTGATGCCACTCTATACCTTATCTTCCAAATTATGTATGCCTGCTTTTACTTCAAATAATCTTCCTCCTAGCTTGGTTTTCAAATAAGAGATTCTACTCAAGATAGAAAGGACTTTAAATTAGACTTTTATTCAATAATTAGACAAGTTGTAGAAGTTCTTGCACCATATTCTTAAGAGATCCCTTCATTTTTTCCTTGACAACTGTAATGCTCTTTGGCCAATTTCATATTTAGAGAATGAACCTTTTGTTTAGCTTGACTTGTACATATATGAATATTTTTCTGAACTATATAAACTTATGTATTCTCTATATTTTTTTGGTTTTTTTTTCTCCTTTTTTTATAGTTCTATACTGAGGGTTAGATCTTTCTCTCATAAGATTCAATTTTTTCTTCATCAACACAAGGCCTACTCACTGATCTAGAATTTTCTCGCACATAGTCCTCACCAATTCCTTTAGAACCAGAGTCTCTAACAATAATACTAGGGCAATTAATTATGTTCAAAACTCTAAATTCGCTCATATTTTACTTTATATGAACTCGACTTAAAGTTAACTTACTCGAAAATAATTAATTTGAGTTTCTAATAGAGGTTTTCTAACTCAAACCAACCCTAAAAAAGTACCTATGTGAATATGACCAACTTGGAACCAACATAAATCATAAATCGCATTCAAAACATGTTTTTTTTAGGATAATTACCTACATGCCACACCATTTAGCTTTATTTATGGATTACCCATCCATTCTTAGTTAATTACGCCATACACACTCAAAACATTATAAAATCTTACATACACACACTTTAATTTGTTTTCATTATAATGAGTAATCACAATTTTTTAATAACCTAATTATAGTTAGATTACAAAAAATCTGAACCGTTCATTATATTATTTTAAGGATATTTAAATATATTTTGAGTGAAAATCTTAAAACTTTGATGTTTAGGTAGTGACAAGGGAAGGAGACATCTGTGACATAAATTGATTTTAAGACAAATCAACGCTTTAGTGTGACATTGAAAAAGAAAAAAAATATACTATTTAAAGTAAAAATGTAGTTTTAATGATTTACTAATGAAATATTTTTTTTTCAAATAGATTTTGACTGAGTTTTAACTCAGGTGTGTGTATGTAAGATTTTGTAATGTTTTGAGTGTGCATAACGTAATTAATTAAGAATGGATGTGTAATATATAAATAAAGCTAAATGATGTGGTCTGTAGGTAATTATCCCCCTTCTTTTTATATAGATGCTTCAAAACATTATTTGAATTCACTTAAAAAAAAGAATAAATTGCCTTTGGGCCCCTTGAGGTTATTTGAGCATTTCAAACAGGTTTTTGATTTTTAAATCCTTAAATCAAGTCCTTGAGACCAATGTTAAGTTTTAATTAAGTTCTGTTAAGAATTAAAAGATAAAAATACCCTTCCCCTCCCCTACATCTAGCGGTGGTGCATGGGCTGTGAGCACGGCGGCTCGCGGTTGCCTACACGTGTGCAAGTGGCCGTGTTGGCCTCGCGCACATGGCCTATGAGCAGGTGGCCGTGTGCGTATTGCCTAGGCGCAGCTACAAGCTCCCGTGCTGACAACCTGTGCACCCGTGGCATCATAGGAGGTGGGAGAGGAGTGGAGTATTTTTGTTTTTTAATTTACATGATTAAAATTAATGTTGACCTCAAGTATCTGATTGAAGTACTTTGAACATTGAGAATTTGTTTGAAATATTCACATGATTTTAGAGGCAATTTACTCAAAAATAAAAAATAAAAAAATCGCATGATTCAAATTTATTTAAATTTAAATATCTTTTGAGCCTAGTTTGATTCGATCTTTTTTTAAATATAAAAAAAGATTATTTTATTTTTTATATTTAATAAAAAAAAGTTATTTTATTATTAAAAAGTATATATAATGTGAAATATTTTTAATTTTAATATTTTAATTTGTATTGAATGTGAAATAAAATTAATTTTTATAGTTAAAATTTATTTTGGGCGAACCAACCGAGTCAAATGTCCATTAAAGCTTATCCGGAATTTCCACCTTATGTAGGTTGTAGAGTTTATCGTTTCGCCGGCGACGATGGGCGGTGGGAAGAAAAAAGGGAAGGGAAAGAGGAAGAAGAAGCCCCCGCCCGAGCATCTACTATCCCACAAATATATCAAGGAGTGGGTCTTCGGAGACTCTCTTGACGCAGCAGCGGCGGCGGACGACTTCGAGCCGACTTTACCGGGTCGTTCTTGTTTGACCGATCGCGTGGTCTTTGAATTCCATTGTCATTCTAAATGCAGTGATGGGTTCCTCTCCCCTTACGCCGTCGTCGAGAAAGCCCACAGGAACGGAGTAAGCGCTTTCTTTCATATTCTAGGTTTTTGGGGTTTGTCCGGTTTTGGCTTTTCACTTCGCCAAAAAATTTACCCGAGTTATTCGCTATCATGTTCTTTTGTGTGTGAAACCTATTCAATACATATGATTCTGGCTATTATTTTACACATCTAATCTTGAGAATGGGCTACACTAGAATTTTGAAATATTTGAGTTTTGAAATGCTGGTAATCTATCACAGATTATTGAGATCTAAGATTATTTTGTGAACTGATTGCCCAATCTTTCGTGATAAGTATTCATGTTGAGGCCTCAATGGTTTGAGTTCTGGCTAAGAAATTTAGAGGACGATTGTGGATGACAAATTTTGTGGTTCTCTCTCTACACTCTCGCTCATCAGCGGAAGAAGGTGGTAGAGAGGCAAGAGTAGGTGTATAAAAACGATGGAACTCATTGTAGGATCTAGGTAAATTGCAATTAAAACTTTAATTTACTTTATATAATATTTATTTTATTTACTTTGCTCCAACACTTAAGTTAACTCAAGGAGCACAAGTTAGTGATAACAATGATCAAATATAAGCAGAAGCAATAAACGAATAATCACATATATTAGCACTATATGATGAATAACACTTAATAAGCGGGGAAATTTAAATGAGTCTAAATAGAATGTGATTTGGCTCAACCCCAAACCTACATCCACTTCAACTTAATTCCAATTTACTAGAATCAAATGCACTTCTTTCATCCAAGGCAGATAAATTTGGATAATCCAATCCTCCTCTAGCTAAATCCTAGAGGCTCTCTTCACTCTCACTAGTGAAGACAATATCCAAATTCTTCCTCATCACTCAAGGGCCCCTCTTCACACTTAATGTGAAGGATCCAAATCACTCCTCACTATACGAGTGAGGGAACAATGAAAAACCTAAACAAAGATAAATGATATTACAATAAGCACAAGTTATTAACCTCTCCCCTTTCCTAGGATTGAATCCTTGAAGCATTATGAGAGAAATAAACACAAATGAGCACTTGGAGAGTTTGATCACACTTGATTTTCACTTAATTGCTGTAATCAACTTTTAATCATTTATTAATCACTCCATCTCACTCTCACTAAATGAGGGTTAAAAATATTCAATAAGCATCAAGAAGATCCCTCTAAACTTCTTAAAAAACCTCAAAACCTTATATAGATCACCCCACCTCCCAATGGTTAGTTTTTGGCTAGTAGAACTGCTTTTGGTAAACTAGTTGGTTGACCAAGAAACTAGTTGTTGGAATCTCAATGGCTAAAATCTATTTTTTTGGTCGACCAGGCCAAACTAAGGTTAGTCGTCCAGTAGATCAATCAATAAAAACTTCCCACTATTACAAGGCGATTAGAGCTAAACAGGCTCTAGTAAACCAACTGTAAGTTTGAACTAGCTAGCTCTCAAGTTGGATTTTCTCAATCAAATCGCTTCAAACTCGATCCAACTAATTTCTACTAACAGCCTAACTGCTTATATCATGGCCACACACCTTTTAGCACTACAAGGACCAATTTTACAATAAATTTTACATACACTATAAGATTAACATATAATATAATAATAAACTCATTAGTCTTCATCTTCTCTTCATTTTTATGACTTGCATTTGAGTTTCGATTATTCCATCACTTCACATATCAAGCTTGAGTCCTTCACAAACTCCTTTTTGGCTCAACCATGTGTGATGTGCCAAGTTAGCGATTCAACCATTAAGCATGCGCACAATTAGGAGTAAGCAATATACGTGAAACTTGAAACTCGATTTAGAAATCGCTCATATTTTACTCGGTTCGACCTTGATTCAATTTTCTTATGATTTAAAGTTAGCTCCTCGAAAAAAATTAATTCAATTCATAATTAACTCAATATCTGTAAAATTATTTTATATATTTTTTAAAATATGATATAAACGTGAATATATGTTATATAAAATATATATACAAGAGATGTAAAATATATATTAAAAAATTATATGTATAAATATATATACTACTATAAATTTAATTAAAAAGGTAATGTATAATATATTATATGCAAAATAAATTTTAAATTATAAAATAAGATTAAAAATTATTCTTAATTTAACTCGGAATTTGACTTGAAATTAATTAGATTTTAATTGACTCGAATTTAACTCGACTCAAACTCAAAATCAACCCTACACACAATAAACTTAATGAAGAGATTTAATCATTGTTAACTTAAATATGATGACAAACATCAAAACACGTGATTTTCATTATCATAATTGAGAAACCAACACTCATAAGCCTTTAAGCTCCTATTTTTCACTCCGCTTCCATCCAAAGTCAATCAAATATTCTTTATAGACCCTTGGGGAAAGTAAAAGAAGAATACAGCTAAGAGGCTCTCATCCTATGCACCTATTACAACGAATATATTGCCTTTGTCTCTCTTATTAAAGCACTGTTAATGTGGTCACATTTAGCATTTGTACTCCAAGTCTGAGTGCTCATTAAGTTTCGTTCCTTGTGTGGTGTTGTTTAAGACACTTTGTAACATTTTGGAAATCGGTTGCGTGTTTATTCTTAGGTTGCTGACATCGGCAAATAAAGGAGGGAGATGGAGAGCTGATTATATTTATCATTTGTGAAAATGAAAAGGGTAAAATTTATGAGGGAAGTTGAAGGGATTTTGGAAATATGTAGGGTTTTAGAGAGGAGGATTAAAGGGGAGAAATTAAAAGGATTAAGGGGGAACGTCTCTCCTCTTGTTGGAATCGTTGACTCCTTTCCCTTTTTGGTGAGAGAGATAACTAGGATGAGGAAAATTGAAAAAAGGAAGAATATCCACTCCACTCTCCATTGGTCTTCATCATTTTCCTTTTTTATTTATCTTAGGCATTGTTTACAGCTCGAAACTTCTAGTTCTAGCACTGACGGGATCAAAGTAAGATAATCATCTAGTTAGTATTGTATAAATATTAATTAAGATAACAAATTAACTATTTTAAGGAAAAGATGATTTAAAGAGCTTTGAGTTTACTTGTGAAATCATGCATAAGTGATATTCATTAAATTTTTTTATATAATTATTGTAATATCTCGTGTTTTAAATGTAGAGGTATTATCTGCTTTAGCCTTAAGTGTAACAGCCCAACTCACCATAAATATTGTTCGTTTTGACATTTGGGAGACTACATGGTTCAGCAGCTTCTCGGGAATGCCACCAATCCCAGTACTATTCTAGCCTAAGCATGCTTAATTAGGAGTTTTTTGTCATTAGCATCACGATTTTGCCTCAAAATGTATCTATGAAGATATGAGTGTGTTTTCATACATATCCAACGTCTCTCCTATGTTTTGTCGATATGAGATTTACTTAAAGGTACATCTCTCATGGGATATCACACACACCCTCTTTTAGGATTCAACATCCTCGCTGAGGTTGTCTCACTATCCAAAAGGTCGTGTATAGTGGCTCTCATATCATATGTAATGACCCAACCCACCATAAATGTTGTCTACTTTGACATTTGAGAAACTATAAGGTTGAGCAGCTTTTCAGGAAAGTCATATATCCTAGTATTACTTTGATTTAAGTAAGTTTAATTACAGAGTTTCCTGTTATTAGCTCACGGTTTTACTTCAAAATGAGTCTATGAAGATATGAGTGCGTTTTAATATATATACCCAGCATCTCTCCCATTCTTTGCTGATGTAAATTTTTTTCTAAGAGTGTATCCTTTACGGGATATCATATTAGGGAGTTGTGTGACTTAAACATTATTCTAAGATAAGGCGACTTCTTTATATAGAGGTCCTGTGAAAAAATTTTAAAATACAATATTTTATGCAGGAAATAAAATATTAAATAAATATAAAAGTAAATATAGAATTAATTCTATTATAACAACAACAACAACAACCAAGCCTTAATCCCACTAGGTGGGGTCGGCTACATGAATCTTTTGTTTCCATTGCGCTCTATCAGTTACCAAATTCTTATCTAAGTTTAAGTAACTAAGATCACTCCTTATAGTTTTTTGTAATGTCTTCTTTGGTCTCCCTCTTCTCTTTGTACATGAGCAAATCCAGTGACTCAATTTTTCTAACTGGAGCTTCAATTGGCTACGATTTAGATGTCCAAACCATCGAAGCCGACTTTCTCTAAGTTTATCCTCAATTGGTGGCAACACCAACTTTCTTTTCGGATATACTCATTTCTCATTCTATCCTTTCGTGTATATCCACAACATCTACCTTAACATCCTCATTTCTGCAACTTTATTTTATTTGTATGTTTTCTTCTTTGCAGGCCAGCATTCAGCACCATATATCATCGCTGGTCTTACTACAGTTTTATAAAATTTACCCTTAATTTTGGATAAGATTTTTCTATCGCATAACAACACCAGAAGCATTTCCTCCATTTTACCCAGCCTACTGAATCCTGCTAATAACGTCATTATCTATTTCGCCATTTATTTTGTCTAATTGATCCAAGGTATCTAAAGCGCTCACTCTTTTTGACAATTTTGATCACCAATTGTCACATCTCTAATATAAGTATTTCTTTCTTGACTAAATATACACTCCATATATTCAGTTTTTGATCTACTGAGATGCAAATCTTTTAGATTCTAGAGCATTCCTCCAAAGCTCTAGTTTCGCTTTAGTCCCTCTTTTGGTTTTCTCAAATAAGGACAATATCATCTGCGAAGAGCATACACTAAGGCACTTTCATCTTGGATATGTCAGTCATGACTTCCATAATCAAAGCAAAAAGATACGGACTTAAAGCCGAGCCTTGGTGCAATCCAACTGTAATAGGAAAATCCTTGGTCAAACCTCCTTGTGTCCGAACAAGAGGTAAACAGCTCCTTCATACATATCTTTAATAACTTGAATATAAGCAGTGCAAATCTCTTTCTTTTCTAAAACTCTCCAAAGTACTTCTCTTGAGACTTTATCATAAGCTTTTTACAAATCAATAAAAACCAAATGTAAGTTTTCCTTTCTCTCCTTAAATTTCTCCATTAAACTTCTTAGTAAATGAATGGCTTCTACAGTAGATCTACCTGGCATAAAACCAAACAGATTCTCTGATACCTTAGTATTATAGCATAACCTTTGTTCGATCACTCTCTCCCAAAGTTTTAATGTATGACTCATTAATTTAATTCCTCTATAATTGGCACAATTTTGTACATCGCCTTTATTCTTATAAATAGGTACTAATATACTCTTTCTCCATTCATTTGGCATCCTTTTAGTCTTCAAAATCATATTAAACAATCTAGTGAGCCAAGAAACTCCTTCATCTCCTAAGCATTGCCAAACATCAATTGGAATGTTATCTGGTCCTACTGCTTTTTTATACTTCATCTTCTTTAAAGCTTTCCAGACTTCAGCTTTACTAATACGTCGGATGTAAGAGTAATTTTACTTTCTTTTATGCCTCATTTGGTTGGAGCTACTTTTTTTACCCAACACAAATTTCAACTATAAAAATCAACTTTATTTCACATTTAATGCAAATACGAATATTAGAATTTAAAGTATTTCACATTTTACACACTTTCTAATATTAAAATAAATTTTTCTCTCATTAAACTTAAAAAATAAAGTATTTTTTTTCTCTTGTTCAAAAAAAAAGATCGAACCAAACAAGGCCTTAGGGTGCTGAATTCTGTAAAATTAATTGAATTTTCACAATCTTCATTGATAAGCTGTTGAAAGTAACTCATCCATCTATTTTTGATATCTTCTTTCATAAAAAGTACTCTTTGATTTTCTTCTTTAATACATTTTAATTCAATTAAATCTTTAGTTTTTCTATCTCTTGCCTTATCAATCCTATATAATTGTCTTTCTCTTTCTTTAGTGTCTAGTTTCTTATATAAATCCTCAAGAGCCATATTTTTTGCATTGCCTATTGCTTTCTTAGATTCTCGTCGAGCCACTTTATATTTCTCCCACTTATCATTATTTTTGTTTTTAAATTAATCTCTATAACAAATCTTCTTCTCCTTAATTTTTTCTTGTACATCATCTTTCCACCACCAAGTATCTTTATTATTTGGAATCATTCCTTTGGATTCTCCCAGCACATCCTTTGCCACCTTACGAATACAGTTAGCAACTGTCAACCACATAAGATCAGTTTCCCCGTTAATATTCCATTGCCCAAGTTCTAGAACTTCTTCTTAAATATACATTTGTTCTCATTCTTTAGATTCCACCATCGAGTCCGAGGATAGGATTTTGACTTATTATTTCTTCTCAAATACTTTATCTCGGAATCTAAAACCATTAATCGATGTTGGGTAGTCAAACATTCACTTGGAATAACTTTACAATTTTTACAATCCAAGCGATCTCGTTTCCTTATAAGAAAATAATCAATCTGAGTTCTTGAAGTTCCATTTTTGTACGTGATAACATGCTCCTCTCTCTTCTTGAATAAAGTATTAGCAATTACAAGATCATATGCTGAAGAAAACTCTAAAATAGTTTTACCCTCCTCATTTATCTCTCCAAAACCATATCCACCTTGGATATTATTAAATTCCTGAGCAACACGTCCAACATGTCCATTTAAATCTCCTCCAATAAATAATCTTTCCTCCTGAGGTATCTCTTGTATTAACTCTTCTAAATCATTCCAAAATTTTTCCTTTGTGCTCGCATCTAAGCCAACTTGAGGAGCATACACACTTACAATATTAATAATCATTCCATTGATTATAATTTTTAAAGCCATAATTCTATCACAATTTTTCTTAACTTCCACTACATGATCCTTCAAGCTCTTATTCAGAATTATACCCACTTCATTCTTATTTTTATTTTTACCAGAGTACCAAAGTTTAAAACCTAGGCCATCAATTTCCTTAGCTTTCTCTCCAACTCATTTTGTTTCCTGCATGCACAAAATATTAATCTTTCTATGAATCATAATATCCACCAACTCCATTAGCTTGCCCGTCAGGCTGCCTATATTCCAAGTTCCTAATCTAATCCTATTGACTTAAGTTCTACTATGATGGACTAGCTTCTTTACCCGCATACGTCCATGATGTGGGGACCCTTACTCATTTTTCACTACACCCGGGCGCCGATGCAGCGGCTCTTGCCCATTTTTCACTGTATTCAGGCAATACAGCTCGTCGCTTCCAGGGAACGCCCTAGCTTTAACGCAATTTTCTAAAGGATTCATGTCATGATTGATTTGATAAGTTTTACACTAGCTGTCGACTGCCTAACGCAACCCTCCGCGTTTCTCATCCGGGACTTGAGACCCGGCAACGGCGCGTTAAAAGAATGACGAGTCTTCAAATCTCCCAAATATGACGAGTCTTTAAATCTCCCAAATATGCTCTGATTATAATAAAATAAAATTGGCTACAAATATGATGAGTCTTCAAATCTCCCAAATATGCTCTGATTTAAATTAAATCAGACTAAATCTAAATAAAGCTAATATGAAAATCTCCAATAGCTTTAATTAATTTAAATTTGAATTTTGATTCAGCATATGATGTCATCTTGGTCGTCCAATTTAATGTTGATTTATGTCCCCATGTAGCCTTATAATTGTTTTATAAAATTTATTTTTAAATCTGATTAAAATTTTTATCACACAATATGCCAAATGCATTTTTCACTTTACCCGTCCTGCTTGAATTCTATTAATATCACAATTCATTCCACCATTATTTTGTATAATTGATCATAGGTATTTAAACCGCTCGCTCTTCCTTATAACTTGAGTATCAATTATCATCTTCTTACTGTAAGTGTTTCCATCTTAACTAAATTTACATTCTATATATTCAATTTTTGGTTTGTTAAAATAAATTTTTTTAAATTTTACTATATATCTCCATAACTTTAGTTTTGCCGCATTATTTTTAGTTTTATCAATAAAGAGAATATTACTATAAAAAATATACGCCAAAATATTTTTTATTGAATGCCTCCAATCAAAACTTCTATAATCAATGCAATAAAGTATGGACTTAAAACTGAAATTTGGTGTAGTCTAATTAAAATAGAAAAATCTTTAGTCAAGTTTTCTTGTGTTTGAACACATGTAACAGACCCTTTATACATGTCTTGAATAATTTGAATGTAACAGTACAAATCTCTTTTGTTTTTTTCAAAAACTCTCGAGAGCACTTCTCTTGGGATTTTATCATAAACTTTTTCTAAATCAATGAAAATTAATTGCAAATCTTCTTTTTTCTCTTTAAATATTTTTATTAAATCTTTCAATAAATAGATAGTTTTTATAGTAGATCTGCTTCGCATAAAATTAAACTGATTTTATGAGAAATATTTTTCTTGTGTTGCAATCTACTGTCTTGCAAGTCTTATTGAGATGAACTAGTTATTGTGCAAGACTGACCAGTCTGACCCTTTTAAATGTTGACATTCTATAATTCCTTTTGTATGATGTAAACTTAATTCATAGGTTGTCGTATAAGTGCTATTGTTGAACAACAACCCATTCAGCGCAGGTGAAAGTTCTTTCTCTAACGGATCATGACACGATGGCTGGCATACCAGAGGCCATGGAGGCTGCCCGGAAATTTGGCATGTTAATTGTTCCAGGAGTAGAAATAAGTTCGATATGTTTTCCAGGGTAAACTTTTATTGCCTAAATCTGAATTCTCAAAGGATCCATTTTGAATTTGTATTTGAGTGCAAGGAATTGATATATCGTAAGATTACATTTTCTATTTTATGCTATGTTCATTGGGAAGTTTACTGTGTATAACTTGTCTAATTTGAAATTATTCACATGAATGGAAAGGGCTGAAAATGAGGAACCTGTCCATATTCTTGCTTACTATGGTAGCTGTGGACCTTCAGCGCATGAAGAATTGAATGAGTTATTGACTCATATTAGAGATGGCCGTTTCATCCGGGCAAAGAAAATGTTACTAAAGTTAAATAATTTGAAAATCCCTCTTAAGTGGGAGCAAGTTTTTAAGGTAGCAGGGGAAGGTGTAGCGCCTGGAAGATTGCACGTGGCAAAAGCAATGGTTCAAGCTGGTTATGTAGAGAGTTTGAAGCAAGCTTTTTCCAAGTACTTGTATGACGGTGGACCCGCTTATGCCATGTAAGATTTTTGCTTTTGTTAATTAACCGTTGAAGAAGCAAACTTGAATATGCTACTGATTTAAAAAGAAATCATGTAGGGGAAACGAGCCTTCTGCTGCAGCTGCGGTACAGTTGATTTGTAAAACTGGAGGCGTAGCAGCTCTAGCTCACCCTTGGGCGTTAAAGAATCCCGCTGCTGTAATCAGGAGTTTGAAGTCCGCTGGACTACATGCAATGGAGGTTTACAGAGCTGATGGGAAGGTGGTTGGTATGAACTTTAAATTTCATTTGTTGCAAATATCCCTCCTTTTTGTTATACTGGATGAGATTTGTAAGTTTGAATATGCTACTTATTGTTTTAAAAGTTATGGTTTTGATTTCTGAAAACAGGATTTGGTGAGTTTGCTGATTCTCATGATCTTATCAAGCTTGGAGGATCAGACTTTCATGGCAGAGGTGGGAATGATGAATCTGAATTGGGGAGTGTTGATCTTCCTCTTATTTCAATCTGCAAGTTTCTGAAGTTGGCGCGGCCTATTTGGTGCGATACCGCAAGAAGCATTCTACAGAGATTCTCAGAGGAACCATCCAGTGCAAATTTGGAGAAAATTACTATGTTTGGAAAGCCAGTAAACCTCAGGAAGTGTGCTTCAATTAAGCGCGGCAAGGATATCATTGATCTTTGCTTATCATCATGGCTCACCATCGAAGAGAGGCAGGCAGTCCAATTTGAGGAAATCAGGCGAAAGCTTTCAGATGTTGGCGTTAGTTTAACCTAACTGCTGTTGCCAGCAAATTTCTTCTTTATCGTGATTACCTTTGATTTATGATCTTCCATCAGAACATCATACTGCTGTTGATATAAACAATCAGAACAAGGCCAACTCGGTACATTATGTGCACAAGAAATCGAAGGTATGAGTGGTCTATCCTTTGTTAGCACATCAACATCCATTATTGTAATGAAATCATGCAGGATTTTAAAGATAATGCAACGTAAATTGCTAATGGATCTGATTGTAGCAGCTTAATGAAACTACTTGGTTAGCCAGCAGTGACGATAAGTTTCAGATACGCCTGATGGGGAGTATCATTCTGCTAGTATTTGCACGAGAAGTTGGTCACTTCTCTCAGAGATGAAATGAGTCGGGAGTTGTTTGTTTCCTGCTTGAAAATGAATCGATAAAGGGGCACCCACGGTTGTTGAAGCTACGCCTCGACACGAATCTGGCGGTGGCCACCCACAACTTCCTTCCAAGACCTACCTTTCGTCGCTATCCGCCTTGCTGACTTGCTCCATCTTCCATCTTCTCCTGCATATCTCTCCTTTGCCTTCGCTTAAGTTGATAGCGCTGTGGTTGCTGTGAGTCGAGTGTTGAAAACAATCTCATCAAAAAATCTTGAAGATTTTCAGGAACTAGAAAACAATCTCAAAGATTTTTGACAACATGTCGACCACCGTAAAATAGAAGAATAAGGCATAAACACAATTCTACAACTAGACTTTATACTAAGTTGAAGATTTACACAGTACAAGATTTATGTGGCACAATTAAAACATCATTGTTGTTACAAGTCAGATAACTATGACAATTTCAACTCACCATAGACTCTTTATCTAGGTGGAAACAAAGAAATCTCCTTTATTCTTCCACTTCTTCAACTTTAGGCCTCTAAAGATTAGACTACTTGTTCAAATCATCACCTTTGGACTTCCCTTCGATGATGGATTCCCAGATACTCTCAATGGATCTTTGGTTTCACTCCACCAATGCCGCACTCCTTTAATATTACTACTTTAGCATCACTATGATATTGTCCTTCTCTACCCTACTATAGGTTGAAGGAAGAGCCACAGTTTCTTAGGTATATTATCGTGAATGTCTTGTATGTTGCTATTTCTATGTAGGCACTGTTCCACAATTTTTAGGTAGTGGGATAACATGGTCGCTCTGCCTTAACCATTTGAATCTCCGAGTCTTCTAGAACATCAATTCAATTCTTCAAAGAAATCTCTTCTTGAAGAATTGATGAACAAACAGCTCCGTAAATTCAAGATATCTTCTCGAAGGATTGATGCCACTCCTCGAAGATTGGTTCGTTCGAGGGCTTCTTTGCATTAGGATCATTTATTCTCATTTCTCACATTTTTTCATCGAGGAGCTAAATCCGACGGCAATCATATTCGCATGTCATCAATTCATGATACAAGCAGTATCTCTAACACACTGCATCTGCTGTGGAAGAAAAAACCAAGTAGAAAAGCTGATGTCCTTTTAATGAGAAGAGGAGAAAAAATTCTTAGATTTAGAGATCTAGGAAGAAACCTTTTAATGAGAAGAGGAGAAAAAATTCTTAGATTTAGAGATCTAGGAAGAAAAAACCAATTAGAAAGCTGATGCCCTTTTAATGAGAAGAGGACATTAAATTGACTGGATGAATGAGTCTATACGGATCTTGAGCTTTTAAGATTTTTTCATGTTGTTTCACATATTTTAAATCATAGCACTTAGGGGGCGGTTAATTCAATGTTATCATGGTGTTAAGTCACGTTATATAGAAAAAAAATTTAGTTCGTTGTTATATTAGTGTTATGTTATGTAATCTAGATGTCATCTTTTAATTAATAATTTTATAATCAAATAGAAAATTATTTATAGATATCATTAAACCAAACAATTGTCTTCTCTAGATAAAATAACATAATATCAAAATAACATTGAACTAAACGCCTCCTAAGATAATTTTGATCCAAATGCCCCGATAGATTTTTGAGGTCTTAAAATTTTTGCACGTTAATTTATAAATTTTAAAGAGTAATGTTACATATATCCAATAAATGATCTCAAATTTTGAATCTAACTAGAATTCGTATGTGGCAATGGTATTACATAAGCAAAAATGTTATTTTTTTTTTATGCGGCACACTATTGTCACATAGATATCATATAAGAATTCTAGTTGGATTTAAGGTTTTAAATCACTTATTAAGGCTACAAAGCATTTCTCAATTTTACATCGTAGAACTAAAGTTCCTAAAGTTAATGTATTGTACCGTAATCTTTTTGTCATTTAACATGTCACATTTAATCTGATCATACAATTAAAATATTAAGATGCAAAGTAATCAAACAGTAACAGGTCATCAAATTCAGTAACCTAAATGCTGTGATTCAAACTCTATAGACTAATATATACAAAATCTCTAAAGAACTCGGAAAGCTAGGATATATGATATAAAATTTATGAATTATCTTACAAAAATTTTAAAACCTCGAGAACCTATATGCAATTTACCCATAATAACTTGCCACAGCTGTTTTACAACTAACAATGAGACTGATCAAACACGAAATTACATAGAAAATCACTTGGAGATTCTGACAAAAAAAAAATTAGAAAATGTGGGGAATGAAGTTTTGGAGACTTCTAAGTTGATTAATCCACAACGGCAGGTGAAATTTTGACAAATACATGCATGTTTACATGAGATATTAGAGAATAATAATAATACACCAATTAAGTTTGATTTTCCTTGGACCTAATCAATATCCTAAAACACACTTAAATAAAAATTAATCCATTAATCTGAAATAATTGATATCTATCTATCAACAACAACAACAGCAGCAAAGTTTAACACTCTTTATTTACTTGAAATCTACATAGCGCTTTAGAAGAAGTACTCCAAATCATATATAAGTTCTTCTGAAAATTATAAGCCACATATTATTTTTGTCTTCATGAAGTTTATAAATACTATTCATTAGTACTACTCTTATTGAATGTACGATCATATTATTAAAGCATAAATTTTTATATTAATAGAAAGGAAAATTATCATATACGATCACCCTAAAATTCTAGTACTTTTGTGTATTAATTTTATCCAATGGTCTTGTTTGGTAACCATCCAAAAAAAGGCATATTAATATTTTATTTATATTTTAAATTTATCACAAATTTTAACAATTTTATTTCACATTCAACACAAATTCCAACCTTAAAAATCAACTTTATTTCACATCCAACACAAATTTCGACCTTAAAATCAACTTTATTTCACATCCTACACACCTCCCAATATTAAAATAAATTTCTTTCCCATCAACTCTATAAAATAAAATATTTTCTCTTTCCTTACGCAAATTTATCTTCCAACCAAACAAACCCAATGATTAAGAGCATGGTGATAGCAACAGTACTATGCCCTTAATCATCGGATAAAATTAATATCTAAAAACTACAAAACTTTTAAGTACTAGTTGCGAGAATTATGCAATATTATTTTTGCATTATTAATATACCTGCCTATAAGGCATGTGAAAGGATCCCACAAAAACAAAGTAGGAGAGAAGACCAATACAGAAAAAAGCAGGAACAAGCTGCATACAAGCCTTTTGCAAATAGCTATTGCCATTATTAAAGCTTTTTGTTAAAATGTGATTTGAATAATAATTAAACAATCCTAATTATAAGGGTTATTTGTTAGGCTGTTGAGATTTTTATGAGAATCAGATACAAAATTTGTTATAGGCTACTATTATAAATACTGGATGATCAGGTAAGCTGCAAATTAAGTGGGATTATCAGGATTTCTGGTGGAAGGCTGCAAGTTCTCAAGTTTCTTCTTGGGAAACATGAATAGGTGATTCACTTGAGTATTTTTAACAGTAATTTCTCTTGGATCTTCTTCGCCGGCTACGGAGGTGATTTCGTAGGAATCTGGAGGCAATCATCTGAGGCTTAAGGAGCGATTGGATTATCTAATCTGAAAGAAGAAAAGATCTAATTTTTGTATCCCGTCTGAGATCGAGAACCAGGTGATTGGTGTAATGGTCTCTTTCTATCTGATTTTCTATATAATAAAGTCTCTCTCTGCTTTCCCCGTGGATGTAGGAGAAATACATCCGAACTACGTAAATCTGGTGTTCTTGTGGTTACTTCGTTCTTTTATTATCATTATTTCTCATACTTATTTGACACAATTTATTTGGCTTACACGTCCGGCGATCCAAATTTTTCGCTGCGTATTATTTCACAATATTTGGTATCAGAGTGTATTTTTGTGTAGTATGTCATTCTGGTACTGCAGATATGCCGATCACAAAGTTTGAGATAAAGAAATTTGATGATAAAAAGGACTTCAGTATTTGGCAACGAAGGGTGAAGGCTATCTTAGTTCAGAATGACCTTCACCATGCTCTTCTCGAAAGAGAAAAGGCAAGAAAGATGACAAATGAAGAATGAGAGGAGTTAGATTTGAAAGCATAAGTACAATTCAATTATGCCTAGCTGATGAAGTACTATATAATATTTGTAATGTTGAGACTTCTGTTGATGGTGGCAGAGGCAAGTCAAAGAGCAAATTTAGCAATTAGTATAGGTATAGATCCAATTCGAAAGGAAAAGATAACATGTGTCACAACTGCAAAAAGAAAAGTCATTGAAAAAAAATTGCCCTAAGAAATCGAAGCAGCAGCAGCAAAAAAAAAACCATGTGATGAGGCTAGTGTTGCTTCAGGATTAGAAAAGGATAGTGAAACATTATGCTCCTTCTCAGGTATGGATTCTTCTGATTTATGAATTTTAGATTCTGGTTGTTCCTATCACATATGCCAGTTCAGAGATTGATTTTCTGCTTATTCTATACATGATGGTGACAGAGTTATAATGGATAATAATTCTGAGTATAAATCGGTTGGGATAGAGACAGTAAAAATAAAGATATTTGATAGAATTATAAGAACTTTGACAGAAGTCAGGCATATTCCAGACCTTAGGAAATGTTTGATCTCCCTAGGTATCCTTGATGCTAGTGGATACACTTTTACTAGTTCTGATGACATTATAAAATTAAAGTAGGGTACTCTAGTTGTAATGAAGGGAGAGAAAATTAGATCATTATATAGATTGATTGATGAAACTATTACAGAAAATGCTGTTATTACATTTTTTTCAGATGATAATGATATTATGTTATGACATGCTAGGTTAGGTCATGTGAGTGAGAGAGGATTGTTAGAGTTGCACAATAGGAAGCTACTTAAGAGGATTAAATCATATAAAATTAATTTCTGTAAATCTTGTGTTCTTGGCAAGTAGTGTAGGGTAAAATTTATTACTTCTAATAAAAGAAGTAAGAACATCCTTGAGTATGTGCATTCAAATGTATATGGTTCATCTCCAGTTACTTTGCTCGGACGAGCAAGTATTTTGTTACTTTCATTGATGATTATTCAAGAAAAGTCTGGGTTTACTTCTTGCAGCATAAATCAGAAGTATTTGAGAAATTCAAATATTGAAAGGCAAGTATGGAAAAAGCTACTGGCAAACACATTAAGGTTCTCCGAACAGATAATGATGGAGAGTACACCTTCAAAGAGTTCTAAGATTTCTATTCAAATGAAGGAATTACTCAGCATTTTACTATCCCAAACACATCATAATAGAATGGTGTAGCAGAAAGGATGAATAGGACATTGCTTGAGAGAGCGCGATGTATGAGATTATTCGCGGGCTTATCAAAACTATTCTGGCCTGAGTCAGTTAATACAGCTTGTTACTTGGTGAACATGTCACCTTCATTGGCATTGGAGCTCAAGTCACTAGATGAGGTATAGTCAGGTAAACCGGTTGATTATTCTAACTTGCATATTTTAGGTTGTCCTGTTTATATTTTGTTGCAGGATACAGAGAGGACTAAACTAGATTCTAAGTCCAAAAGATGTATCTTTATAGGGTACGCTTCTGGTATAAAAGGGTATAAAGTTTGGGACCATAACACAAGAAAGTCAGAGCTTTGCAGAGATGTCAGATTTGATGAAGCTTCTATGTTTAAGAAATCTCCAAAGAAGATTCAGGATGAACGAAAGATCGATAATGTTGTTCAACTAGAGTTTGAGAAAAACTCAGGTGAAATTGACAACAGGTCAGATGATTCGCATCAGGATGAAGTTTCAATACATCTATCTTAGGATAAGCCTTACTCTATTACTATAAGGAGGGCTAAAAGAGAAGTGCAAAAACCTCTTAAGTTCAGAGATGCTGTGGCTTATGCATTTCCTATTATTTCTTCCGATACCTTGTCTTTTCAGGATGTAATAGAGAGAAAAGATAGCAAGCAATGGCTGAATGCTATGCAGGAAGAGATGAACTTACTTCAAAAAAATCAAACTTGGGAGTTGGTGGCACTTCCTAAAGGTAAAAAGACAATCAATTGCAAGTGGGTGTATAAGAAGAAAGAACCTTTATTTTTAGGAGAACCAGAAAAGTATAAAGCAAGATCGGTTGCTAAGAATTTCAATCAAAAAAGGAATAGACTTCAATGAAATTTTTTCTCCAGTGGTGAAACATTATTCTATCAGAATTTTACTTGCTATGATAGTTATGTGGGTGTAACATCCAGTAATCTCATTGTAGAGGTATTGTTCGCTTTGGTTTTAGAAAAATTGCGTGCTTGAATGCTTTCCAGGAGGTCACCCATCCCAGTGTTACTCCAACCCAAGCACGTTTAACTACGGAGTTTTCCATCATTAGCCTCACAGTTTTGCCCCAAAAAGTGTCTCTACTATTTGAGATCACGTTATCTACTTATACAACTCAGGATCTCCCTCCCTTTTCGATGTGGGACGATTCATTCCTGTGCCCCTCTTACCACTCTCATTGTTCGGCCTAGAAGCTTGCCAGGAGCCGCACTTTGCCTCAGTGATTTCTTTCTCTTAGGACATCACCCGGCAATCACTCCCCACCTTCTTCAGCCACAGGGCCTCACAAGCCCACCAACTTTCGCCTGATTTGTCCTCGAACCACATCGTACTATGGAAAGTCGGCTCTGATACCATATTGTAACATCCAGTGATCTCATTGTAGAGGTATTGTCCGCTTTGGCTTTAGAAAAACTGCGTGCTTGAGTGCTTCCCAGGAGATCACCCATCCCAGTGCTACTCCAACCCAAGCACGCTTAACTACGGAATTTTTCATTATTAGCCTCACGGTTTTGCCCCAAGAAACATCTCTGCTATTTGTGATCACGTTATCTACTTATACAACTCAGGATCTCCCTCCCTTTCCGATGTAGGACGATTCATTCCTGTGCCCCTCTTACCACTCTCATTGTTCGGCTTAGAAGCCTGCTAGGAGCTGCACTTTGCCTAAGTGATTCCTTTCTCTTAGGACATCACCCGACGATCACTCCCCTCCTTCTTCAGCCATGGGCGTCACAGTGGGCTTTAGAGGTGGAGCAGCTTGATGTAAAGATAGCATTTTTACATAGCAATCTTGATGAAGAGATTTATATGGTGCAACCAGAAGGTTTTATTTAACAAGAAAGTGATGAGATGGTATGCATGCTAAAAAGATCTCTTTATGGGTTAAAACTAGCTCCATGTCAGTGGTATAAAAAGTTTGATACCTTTATGATAACACATGGTTACATAAGGAGTAAATTTGATACTTGTGTCTATTTTTGTTTTCTTAGTGATGAATCTATTATTCTGCTAATGCTCTATGTTAATGACATGCTAATAAGTTGCAAACATATGCATGAGATTAGTGAGCTGAAAAGAGTGCTCAGTTCAAAATTTGAGATGAAGGACCTAAGCAGTGCTAAAAAGATTCTAGGTATGGAGATTCATCGAGATCGACATGAAGGTAAGCTATAGTTGACTCAAAAAAGTTACATAGAGAAGGTATTGGCAAAATTCAATGTGAAGAATACCAAAGCTGTCAGTACACCTCTAGCTTAGCATTTTAAATTTTCTTTGCAGCAATGCTCAAAGTCAGATAAAGAGTTTCAAGAAATGCATAATGTACTGTATGCTAATACGGTTGGATATCTAATGTATGCTATGATATGCATTAGACTGGATTTATCACATGCTGTTAGTGTTGTTAGCAGGTATATAACAAACCCAGGAAAAGAGCATTGGAATGCTTTGAAATGGATTCTGCATTACTTGAAAGGCACTTCAGATTGTGGTCTGTTATTTGAGAAAAATTAAGATCCTCATCTTTTGATTGGTTATGTCGATTCTGATTATGTAGGTGACCTTAATAAGAGAACATCCACTATAAGATTTATCTTTACTTTAGGTGGAGGTCCCATTAGTTGGAAAGTTACTTTACAGAATATTGTAGCTTTATCAACAACAGAGGCAGAGTATATTACTGCAGCTGAAGCTGCAAAGGAAGTTGTTTGGTTAAAAGATTTGGTCATAAAATTTAGTATTTTACAAAAGACTGTTTGTTTGCATTGTGACAGTTAAAAGTGCAATTTATTTTGCAAAAGATCTTATTTTTTATGCAAGAACAAAATATATTGACATCAGATATCACAAACTCAGAGAGCTTGTGTCAAGCGATGATATTAAGCTTGTGAAAGTTTTAACTCAAGATAATTTTGCAGATATGCTTACTAAACCTTTACCAGTAGTCAAGTTTTTATACTGCTTAGACTTGGCTAACATTCAGAGGAGCTAAGGTATGAAGGCTCCAGGGAGAGGGGGTGTTTCTACTTTGAGAGATTATATTGCCTACTTAAAAGTATTAACTTTAATCAAATCAAGGTAGAGATTATTAAAATGTGATTTGAATAATAATTAAATAATCCTAATTATAAGGATTATTTGTTAGGCTGTTGAGATTTTTATGGGAATCAGATACAGAATTTATTATAGGCTACTATTATAAATACGGGATAATCGGGTAAGATGCAAATTAAGTGGGATTATTAGGATTTTTGGTGGAAGGCTGCAAGTTCTCAAGCTTCTTGGAAAATGTGAATAGGTGATTCACTTGGGTATTTTCAGCAGTGATTTCTCTTGGATCTTCTTCGTCGGCTATGGAGGTGATTCGTAGGAATCTGGAGGCAATCATCTGAAGCTCAAGGAGCGATTAGATTGTCTAATCTGAAAGAAGAAAAGATTCAATTTCTGTATCTCGTCTAAGATCGAGAACCAGGTGATTGGTGTAAGGTTATCTTTCTATCTGATTTTTTACATAATAAAGTCTCTCTTTGCCAGTAGTGGAGCCAAGATCTCGGACCATAAGGGTCAGGTGAGTCTGATAATTACGGGAAGGAGGAACTAGAGGTGCAGGAGATCAGTTTAAAGTAGAAGGTTGAACAAAGATCATTGGATGAGGCGCTGACTCAATAAATAAGGCTAGATGGAAGCAACGGTGATCAACGGGAGCTTAATAATGGAGGCAACGTGAATCGACTACTAGCGATGTGAAAATCAATAGGAATCGATGGAGGGCCGGCTCAACGCGAATCGACTACTGATGGCTAGAATTTCATTTTAGGGAAGAGCCGGCTCAAGTGGCTAAAGAATAGTAGTAAAACAATAGCGTGTGATAATGAATATAATACATAATTAATAATTAATTAATTAAAACTATTATTATATTGCATTATAAACAATAGGGTAAATTGCATTTAGGCTTTCGAGGTTAGAAGAGCATTGTAAATTGGTTCAAATTTTTAAAAATTCATTTGGGTCCTGAGATTGTGAAGCTACTGCAGTTTTGGTTCTCTTTTAAAATATCATTATTTTTACTTATTTTTTGATTAAAAATATAAAATTTAATCATTTTTTAATAGTTAAACTATTTACATATTTCAAAGTTCTATTACACTTTTTTTTCATATTTTTTTTAAATTTAATTCCTCTGATTTCTTTATTTCTATATATTAAAAATAAAAAAATAAAAAATATTAATATTAATATTTTAAAATTATATTCTAAAAAATCATAAAGTTAACAAATAAAATTAATCATACAACATCTTTATAAAAAAATTAGCAATTAAATCTTAATTGAGACCAAAATTATAGAGTTTTTGCAATTTCATAAATCAATGTTAAGATCTTAAAAAACTTAAAATTAATTTGCAATACCCATTTAACTTCAAGAGCCTGAATGCAATTTATCCTATGTAACAAATTTATATATAAATTAAAGAGGATTTAGGGGATGCAATTTCACCCCCTTATTAAAGACCGGATCCGCCCCACCCCAGCTCTCTGCTCTCTCCGTGGATGTAGAAGGAATACTTCCGAATTATGTAAATCTGGTGTTCTTGTGGTTGCTTCATTCTTTTATTATCATTATTTCCCATACTTATCTGGCACGATTTATTTGGCTAACTATACGTCCGGCGATCCGAATTTTCCGCTGCTGCGTATTATTTCACAACAGCTTCTTACTTAAAAATAATTGTAAGGGATCTTCTTCTTCCTCTTCTTAAAACAATTGGAAGGCATCCTTCTGCTAATCAAGGGATCAAACGCCTTAATTAATTAACCCTGGTCAAGATTCATGCATCTCCGCAGGAGCTTGCCTTTGCGGAGAGAACATAAATGAACAGAAGAAAGCTTTCAGCCTTCCTGATCTTGGAATTTTCCTTTATTTGACGTACAATATCAGACTGTAAATTTTTCCTTTATTCTCACTAATTAACATACATGCAATGAAAATATTGCGAGTTTTTGTTCTGCTTGCGCTGATAGAACAAGAACTGGTTGTAATTACAAGACAAAAAAACTTATATTATACAGAGCCACTCTTCGTGCAGGAATGGGAGCTTCGACAACAATCGCCATGCTCGCCAATCCCCACAGGTATATATACCCACAAAAAGGAGGGCATGCAGTAAAAAAGAGCAACAAGTTACAGGGATCGAGACAGAAAAATCTCCAACAAAATCTTCAGCAGCCCTTCACAATAACCATATTAACATGAAGATTGATTGATTATTCACATGATTAACCTCATCCCCTCAGCCGGCCTTTGGGAAAAAAACGCTTCCACTCGGCCAACAGATTCAAGAAATCCTTGACCTGCAGGTCAACGCATCAGAAAGGAATAAATAAGGTTTTAATTGGCCGACAAGAAACAATTCTCCATTAAAAAAAAGTCAAAGTTCTTGCCTCAGAAGGGTCTTTAAGGGTGTAAGTAGCATTAGTTTCCTTTGGAAATTTAGACACCAGAATTCCAATTCCCTGTCGTCTATCACGCAACACCTGATGTGCATAATGAACCAAAAAAATTACAGTGTGTTAACGTTCAAGCTTTTCGATAATCAGTTCAGATTAGCTACCTTGAATGCATCCTCATCTGTGCGGTCATCCCCAATATAGACCGGAAGGATGTCGTTCCGATCAGAAAATCCTGTAACTTTTTTGATTTTGAGTCATATTTGATGGCTGATTTTGAGTCATATTAAGACTCCAACTATAACTCAAAAAAGAATGTAAAAGCTGAAGCCTGCATGTGATGACTTGTAGGAGGGAGGGGCTTACCGAGCTCTTGCAGCAAGAACTCAAGGGCCCTGCCTTTGTCCCATTCAACGGTAGGACGGATCTCCAAGACCTACCGGACAAATTAAATAATAGAACAAATGAAAAAAAAAATAATACATTTGTCTAGTATTAATATCAAATGTTGCTCAAGATCAAGTTTTGATTGAAAGAAAATTAAACACGATTATACAGCAAGATTGATTGAGCTGTGCCCACCTTTCTCCCTTGGGTTAATCGAAGATCTGGGTAGTCTGCAAGCACAGATCGAACTTGCTCAGCAAGTCCACTCCATCTCTGTTCATATACCGCGTATTTATTATATTAAGAAATTAAGTCAAAGATACATAGGTTAAACAGTTTTTTAAGTTATTGTTGTCTTTCTTCTTCACTCACCTTTTCCTCAACACAACGAAAATGAACCGATACACAGAATCTGTTGTTCTCCACCTTTGAACCAGGGATCAATTTGGTTTTCTCCACGAGTGAATTGTAGACCTTTTTCAACAAGCAGAAAAGCAAGTTTGAATTACATGCATATAGAAAGTGAAAGAACAATTTTCTTAGACCACCATAGAAGAAGATTCAGCTAAATGAATCTCACCTCATCAATCATGGGTAGAAATTCACTTGCTGGCTGAAAAAGAATGGACTTTGCCTACACCACGGGCAACTAAAATGCATTAGTACTATTGTTTCTAACAACAATAAGAGGAAACAACCATTATATTCAACTGTTCAAGCATTGTTACGTGCATATTATGACACACCTCAGCTTTTTTATGCTTGGGGTGGTTAACAGGCCCTTTAATATCCATACCATGGCTTCCCGCATAAAACAGTTCGGCTAATTGCACAAAGCCGAATACCTATAGACCAATACAATGAGATTTCCAACAAATAAATCAAAAAAAAAAAAAATAGAAGGAAACTCAAATTAAATCTCCCTCATGCCGAAGAAAGCTTTGGAAATGGAATGCAGCAATGTACCTTATCAATGCACCTCCCAGTAACAATAGCAGTGGGGAAGTATTTCGCCACACTTCTAACGGCCGCTCTCATCTGAAATCCAACAGAGGCCATCTTCAGCAACAGCAGGTCGGTGAAAAGGGGAAGAACAGAGGAGGGGGGGGAAAAAATGCACAAGAAAACAAGGAAGGCGTTCAAGAAATAGACCGGTATAGACATGAAGGCAGAGTCTGGATCCTCCACGATGGGCGACAAAGTTCCATCGTAATCAAGAAACATGGCGATCTTCTTGCCCTTAGCGGCTGCCGTTATCTCCTCAAACTTGCTCAATGCTGAAGGGAATCGCGTCTGCTTCAAAAAATGAGAAAGATGAGACTTTCATCCACCTCAACCAGATGAGAAAGTTGCAAAACAAGCAGAAACCATCACCTTCCACTGGCTTTCGACGCTTTCAGCTTGAGCGCCGGGTAGTAACGAGACCGATCTTAGATGGGTCGGAGAGGAGGCTCTCATGGACTCCAGCCATGAGGCCGCCTTGCACCCGCTGCTTAGGAGATCCATATGAGTAATAAGCTTCCTGTAGTTCGCAGCGGATGTGGCGCTTCGCGGAGGCGGGTAAGTTCCGCCCACCGCCGCCGCCTGTGCGCTCGGAATTAACATCTCCTCCGGCACCGCAACACTAGCCATACCTAATGCAGAAAAGAAGATAGACGAGAAACAGAGGAAAACAGAGCAGCAGCAGCGGGTAGGAAAGCGCGAGTCGGAATAGAAGCCGAGAAAAGGGGAGGAGGACAATTTATAGGTGGCCGTCCAGACCCTGGGAGCGGCCGAAATTGACAAACGGACTTTCAGCCCTGGGCCCGTTTAGCCCCCTTCGCCAAGTGGCTCTTCCAAAATCCGACACGTGGACGCCGCACCTGAATCGCACGTACGACAGTATCACCGTACGATCGCATCCAAGGGCCAAGGCTTGGGCAAAATTTACTTTTTTTTTTTTTTTTTTTTTTTTGACATCACTAAATTTACATTTTTCCAGAATAAGGATTTTGAATTCAACACATAATAAAGCTGGGGGGAGATGGCGCGTTGAACTTGACTCGGAGGGAGGGTTTGATGGCCTGACTGTAATTTTGTGAAATTTTGGATGGTACATGATAAATTTTATGCAAAAAAAAATAAATTACAAATTTTTTATACTGATTCATAAGTTGATTGGGCCAATAATCAATCAACACGTCCATGTCACCTTTTTAATTAAAAATTGAAATGTCTCCTTCTTTGAACACAAGAAAATAAATATATTGTGATTTAATAATATTTAAAATCATTCAATAGTTTCCAGACGTACAGAAGTTGCTCTACAATTTCATCTTTTTCCCATGCATGATGCATCTTCATCACAATGGGAAAACTTACCGAGTTTTTAATTAGCGGAGATGTCGCGCAATTTTCTTGTCAACAACGAAATTTTCTTTTAAAAATTTATTAAATTAGTGGAGATCAACAAGAATCTATACTAGAATTTTCAATTGCATCAATTAGTAGTTACAAAATTTCGATAAGCACACGTTCTTAAAGAAACTTCTTTTAACATTTTTTGATAGACTGAATTTAATTGAAAATTTGCTCGTGATCATTAAATGCAATGAATATTAGGAACGTAGCTTCTACAAAAAAATGTCCGAGAGATATATTGTGGAACAAAAAGTATAAGGCTATAGAATTTTTTAATGTTGAATTTTCAGTTTCAATAGTATTAGCTAGAAGAAGCGGAATAACTACTCAACTCTATTTTCATGAATATAATTATTAAAGGAATTTCAAGTGTAGTCTTTGAGAGATATTATATCAATCTCAACAGAGCCTCGGGTATGCCTCAAAAAATAAAATGCATCTGTCATTATACTATTAAAAAAATATACTAAAGAAATATTTAAATGTTCTGTTTATTTGATACTTTACTAGAAAATATATAACAGATTTATTCATATATTTTTTAGGATAAGAATTTACCGTAATAAATATCAAACTCGAAGAATTACATAAAGAAGATATCTAAAATTAATCCTTTTTTTTGTGGTATTGTCCTTCAAAAGTATGATTTCTGGAAGGATACTATGATTAGTATATTATTAGATTGATTTGTCTTTAGAATAATTTACTGCCTAAAAAATTGTTCAATGAAAAACAATAGTAGAATAAATCGTTAATTAAATTAAAAATTTGTCTTCTCAAAAGTGCTTAAAGGGGGCATTTAGTTCATTGTTATTTTGATGTTATGTTATGTAATCTAGATGCTATCTTTTGACTAATAATTTTATAATCTTATAGAAGTTTATTTATAAATATCATTAAATCAAACAATTATTTTCTCTAGATAACATAACATAACATCAAGATAACATTGAACCAAACAAGCCCCCTAAACGTAAACTTTCATGCAATGACATGTATGCTTACGGGCAGAATTTTTCAAGGTTCTGATCAGTACAACTTCAATATCGGAGATCAAGCACTGGTAGGGTTCTAATGGGATTACAACTTCCCCATTAATGTCATTAACTAGTATTATACATCCCTCCTGGAGAGATATATAGTGATCATCTATGAGTTTCATTGAATCAAATGAATTAAGGGGCCGTTTGGTTCATTATTATTTTAGTATTATGTTATGTAATGTAGATGTCATGATATCTAAATATCATCTTTTGATTAATAATTTTATAATCTAATAGAAGATTATTTATAGATGTTATTAAACCAAACAATTACTTTCTCTAGATAATATAACATAATATCAAAATAATATCGAATCAAACGCCTCCTAAATCTAATTTTACCAATATTGAGTTGTACACGCATTTTTAGATATATATTTTATTAGAATTGCGTAGTAAGTCTCCTCTTAAAATATATAGATAAATGTAACCCTTTTTTTTTTATATTGGTAAAATATTGTAACCTTTTAAAAGGAAAGGCCATGGGCCAATTAATATTGCTTCGCCATTGGAACCATAATCAGTGGGTAACCTCGCTTTTCTATCCGTTGGGGCTCTGATTGCAGCCAATAATTATTTTATTCTCTAATCAATTTATAACATATTTTTTGTACTGTACTGTGACACTCTACAGGTAATTGCATTCTAATTAACGCGTACGCGCGCGCACATACATATATATATATATATATATAGCTATATATTCTGTTGCTTGCGACTTAATTATTAGATTGTATGGTGGCTTCATTAAAAAATAAAAGAAATATTTATTTACATGCTACACTATTTAGCTTTATTTATACATTACTCATCCATTCTTAGTTAATTACGCTATGCACACTCAAAACATTATAAAATCTTACATACACACACTTTAACTTGTTTTTATTATAATGAGTAATCATAATTTTTCAATAACTTAACTATAGTTAGGTTACAAAAAATCTGAGCCGTTCATCATATTATTTTAAGGATGTTTAAATATATTTTGAGTGAAAATTCTAAAACCTTGATGTTTAGGTGATGGCAAAGGAAGGAGACATCCGCAACGTGAGTTGATTTTAGGACAGATCAACACTTTAGTGTGGCATTGAGAAAGAAAAAATGTATTATTAAGGGTAAAAATGTAATTTTAATAATTAACTAATGAAATTTTTTTAAATAGATTTTGACCGAGTTTTAACTCAAGTGTGTGTATATAAGCTTCATAATATTTTGAGTGTGCATAGCGTAATTAACTAAGGGCTTGTTTGGTTGGAGGATAAATTTGAGTAAGGAAAGAAAAAATATTTTATTTTATAGAATTGATGGGAAAGAAATTTATTTTAATATTGGGAGGTGTGTAGGATATGAAATAAAGTTGATTTTAACGTTGAAATTTGTGTTGGATATGAAGTAAAGTTGATTTTCAATGTTAAAATTTGTGTTAAATGTGAAATAAAGTTATTAAAATTTATAATAAATTTCAAATATTATTAAAATATTATTTTTCTTATTTTTGAAAAATAGTCAAATATGCCCTAAGAATGAATGAGTAATGCATAAATTAAGCTAAATGGTGTAGCATATAGGTAAATATCTCTAAAAAATAAAAATAAAAAAGAAAAAAAATTAGGTTAATTGGTGCCCAAGCTTTTATTTATTTTTTTATTACACCAAATTGCCTTTAATTTTTATGAACATTGCGTACACTACCTCCTCTGAAGCTTCAGATCTCTTTAGTCTTTCATAAAATGAAGATCAATTAACCAACCAAGCTAGTTAATTTATATTGTATTACTGTTCTGAATAATTAAGTGATATTATATTTTATTTTTTTTAAAAAAGATATTATATATTATTTTCAACAGTACCCCATGATTACCTTTATGAATCTAGAATGTATGCCATCTTGATAATTATAATATGATTCACAAATTTTAAGACAATTTAACATTACATAGAAATATTGCAGGTAAAATAATTTAATAACAACAATCAAACCTTAATTTCACTAGGTGGGGGTCGACTATATGAATCCTTTGTTTTCATTACGCTCTATCAGTTACCAAATTCTTACCTAAGTCTAAGTAACTAAGATCACTCCTTATAGTTTCTTGTCATGTCTTCTTTGGTCTCCCTCTTCCTCTTTGTACATGGGCAAAATTCAGTAACTCAATTTTTATAACTGAAACTTCAATCGGCTTACGATTTAGATGTCCAAACCATCTAAGTTGACTTTCTCTAAGTTTATTCTCAATTGGTGCAACACTAACTTTCTTTCGGATATATTCATTTTTCATTCTATCCTTTCGTGTATATCCATATATCTATTTTAGCATCCTCATTTCTACAGTATTTATTTATTTGTATGTTTTCTCTTTGCAGGCTAGCATTCAGCACCATATAATATCGCTGGTCTTATTACAGTTTTATAAAATTTACCCTTGATTCTGGGTGGGATTTTTCTATCGCACAACACACTAGAAGCATTTCTCTATTTTACCTATCCTGCTAATAACATCATCATCTATTTCACCATCATTTTGTATGATTAATCCAATGTATCTAAAATACTCACTCTTCTTGACAATTTGATCACTAATTGTCACATCTCCAATATATATAAGTATTTAGGTAAAATAATTTAATCTATAAAAAAAATTTAAATCTATATGTTAATTATAAAGCTGTTTTTCCATGAACATTCTACTTTCAATTAGTATTAGTATTGAAGATAAAAGTATCAAATCAAATGTACAGTAATAAGTAGTATTCATAAAAGATATTATTGAATGTATAGAATTATATAAAAATGATCAAGAGTATAGATGGAGCTCTCTATTACTTTAATGATAATTATGAAAATAATTAATGATGACGTGGCAATAGTTTATCTATCAAAAAAAAAAAAGAGATGGCAATAGTTTATGATTAACAAACTCTAACAGTACCTTTATATATATATAAGGCATTATAGCTTTACATTATCTAATTATTTTATGAGAATGTAATAAAGGTGTCGTTAGCATCTGATCAGTTCTACATATAGTCTAAAAAACCACAATAAATTATATGAAAGAGTCTTGAAAAAATACATTATCAAGAATTCTTGTCAAAAATGATGCCTTGATCAAAAAATCTTACTCATCTTTATCATCGATCCACTCAACCCTGATGTAAAGATAGTTGAATTGAATAAAAGAGTAACATGCAATGACCGGTCTAAAGAGAGCAAGAAGTGTTTTGCAATTACAACATTTGAAGAGGGTTGGATATATAGAGGCTCTTAGTAGGCATTTTAGATGACAAAGGTAAAGGAGACATTAGATATACATAAAAAAAAGTGGATGTAGTTAATTACTAAGCCATATATGAGGTTCTATGCTAACAAGTCGAGGCACATTTTAACGGATAAAATAGCAAATTAAATTTGGGGTTAGGACAAACTGGGATAATACCTCGTATCATCATGACAATTTCTAGTATAGTTGGGCATCATACTATATAATGTAGTTTGAGAGTGAATCATGCAAATTCTAATAGTCCTATAAAAACTTGGCCTAAGAGGGCATAAAGTAACCTTTGGTCCTATCTACAAAGGATGTGAGTGGCCTATATATGCATGACAACTTAGCCGAAATATGCCAGGGAATGTATGATTTGTAACTACCCAATTTGAAGAGTGTAAGGAGTAGAGATTGAAGTAGTTTTCTAGGATGAATGAAAGGCAAGAACTGCAAGGCTTCTAAGATGATAAGCAATAAAATGTCATTAGTCCAATATAAGAAAAGAGGATAAGTATCTATATATATCTAAGGTCTCATGCTAACATGTCGAGATGTCTTCTAAGAATAAAATCATGAGGCCTACTTTTGGGCAGGGACAAAGCAAATAATTCTTCAATAATGTTAGAAAGAGCCGTGATAATTAATACCAAAGCTAGTTTCTTGTTGTATAGTGTAATTAGAGAATGAATAATGACAAAGCTAGTGAGGTTATAACAACCTAATCTAAAGAGGGAATAGTGTATCTATAATGACCCAATTTGAAGAGGGTAAAGAGTGTATCATAACTACCTAACTAGTTTAAAAAAGGCCAGTAGGCTTCTAAGATAATAGGAGGCAAGAGTCACTAGTCTCATATCAAAAAGAGAGAGCGAGGGGGGAAATTAATTAATGGGCTATATCGCCACAAAAATAAGAGGCATCAGTGACAGCAGTATTGCTACAGATCGTAATTTGTTGCATATTCGTGACAGATTTGCAACTGCTGCAAAAATCTATCACACAGATTAAAATAGTGAGACAAATTTGCAACAAGCACATTTATCTGTTTCAAATTTCCGATAGATTAATGCACCTATTGCTAATCTATCACAAAAAACCTAAGGCACAAAAGGCCTAATCGGGCAAACAGACCACTCGATCTTTCTCGTGTGCGCCTGATCGTAATCCCTCTGTGCCAGCTACTATTGCCTAAACTCACCATCTCCTCCCTATCGCTAGCTAGTGAGCGCGCAACTGTAGTCTCTGTGTTGTTTGCCATTGCTGTAACTCACCGTCTCCTCCCCATCGCTGGCCAGTGCAGGTAATCTTAACTACTCACGTGCACATGACTATAGTCCCGATGTCATCCGCCATTGCCTAAACTCAATGACTCCTCCCCATCGCCAGCTAGTGCAGGTTATCTTATCTAATATGCACTTATCATTTTATTTTGATTTGCATGGTGCTAGCTGTATTCAGTGATGAGTTGCCATGTTAGTATGTTACCAACTCATGCTATCTCTATGATGCATGTCATGTTACTATTTGTAGAGTATCTGGCTGCTCCTCTTTTTTTTTGGTTCCATATTGGTGTTGTTTCTTATTTTTGTGCTTCTTTGGTCACAGGCCAACCCTACTTGGTATTCTCACTTGGTATGTTCTTGTGGTTTTCCGGCCCCTATGAAATACTGGTTTAAAAATTTACTATATTATATAATACCACGCTCATATCACTTATACATGCAAACAGATTTTACATTAATTTATATGCTCTGTTTCTATTCAACTTGCTCTGCAATGTGGGCAGAGTCTTCAATGTTCATTAAAAAAATTTCTAATCTCGATAAATTTGTTGACGAGCAATTTATTATTATTGTCTATACTTTTAGGCTGTTGAGCTGCAGCAATAACCCACCCATCTCAAGCCTTTTGCCCGCACCTATTGATGAAAGAGTGACACACAGGATATTATTGATGAGCGATCTCGTTTAGCTCATGCAAAATTACATACTTTATTATATAATATATTTTTTATTATTAGTAAAGAATTACATTTATGTCTAATATCCATAGGAACGTTGTGAGGCAGAGTTGATGTAGTGCCATCAAGATCCCTCCATGATTGGAGCGTTCGATGCCAATGCCTGGTGTGTGACCGTAGGTCCGAGAGCCAAAGAAGAATACCATTTACAGTTGGTCCTCTTACTTTCATGCGAATTCTATACTAGATACGTGCATTGCAGCCAGGAATGTAAGGACGTCATACAATGCAACCAGGAATGTAAGGGCGTCATACAATAGGCCGTAGTCACAGGAGCCTATTTTGGAGGAGATAATATAGCGTGCAATGGAGCTAGAACGCCAGAGCCTAGAGCTTTTACTGTAGTAGATGTTAAATTAGGTGCGTCAGCAGCATTAGGGCGACATGCTATAGCTACAGTAGAGCATCAAGCAAGCTCAAGAGGAGTTTTATCGAGAGATGGACTCAATTGCCTAGCATGTGTTAGCTCGGTCAGACTCTCCAGAATCTAGTAATTGTTCAATCCATCAGCCAAGGCACCCCATCTCTCCTGGCGACAATGATGACAATGACGATGATGCATGGTGGTGATGATGATGGTGATGGTTGACATGATCATGATCATTTTACTAACTCATGATTATACTATTTTCATTTTTATATATTATACAAAATTTAATCAGTTATTTGTTGTAAAGATAATATTTTAATATATTTAATTTGTTTTAGTTATCTATTTAATTGTATTAAAATATAGTTATATTCTGTGAATGTTTATTTTTGGTATATCGATATATTTATGTTGGTGCATGGATATTATTATTTTATTACATTATGTCTGTGATGTCATTTTTATTGCATGGAATTGAAATTTGTGTTTCAGATTGGCTGATTTGCAATTGCAGAATTTTTGCACGTTTGCAATAGAATTTGTGACAGATACTAAACATTTTCTATTGCCAATTCGTTACAAAATGCAATTGCACATTTGGCGAAAGAATTTATCACATATCTATTGCCAAACTTACGATTAAAGGTTGTCATAGATTTTATTGCAAATATTTGTGGTAGCAAAAGAATCTGACGCAACACCTTTTGAGATAAAGCTTTCTGCGATGGACGCAGTGGCGGATTACATCTATCCCAAAAGACAATCTACAATAGATTTTTGAGTTTCTACGATAGATTTTGGGTTTTCTACAATAGATTGACCTATTGCAGATACTTATCCTCCCTGTGGTGTATATAAGATCTAATGCTAACACATTGTGACACATTTTTAGGAACAAAGCAGTGTAGCCCAGTTTGGTGCTGTGCTAAAGTGGAAAACAATTGGACATTGTGGCGTTATTTATGAAAACTAATACTTAAGTTGACGTCCCTATGTACAATAATAATTTGATGATGGTTAGTTTATAGGAATCTGTAACATTCTAAGATCTCAATACTCCTTCAATTAAAGTATGTTTAACTACGAAGTTTTCAATCATTAGCATCATAGTTTTACTCCAAAAGACACATCTACTATTTGGTATTATATTTTTACATATATGCTACAGGATCTATCCTTGACTTATTTATGTGAGATTATTTTACTGTACTTATTTGTGTGGAATTTGCCTATAAGTACTCTCTTGGTACGCTCTCTTACTCTTGGAAGATTTAGCATCCTCACTGAGACTTATCTCATCATGAGTTAGAATCACGTGAACTCAGGCCACATCCCACATGTGACTCACCCAGTCAAGTCTTAATTCCGCTAGGTGGGATCGATCACATGAATCCTTTGTTTCCATTGCGCTGTATTAATTACTAAATTCTTATCTATGTCTAAGTAACTAAGATCACTCCTTATAACTTCTTGCATGTCTTCTTTGATCTACCTCTTCCTCTTTGTACATGGGCCAAAATTCAATAACTCACATGTGACCCACTCACCACAGCTCAGAGGTTAGAGTCGACTCTGATATTATACTGTAACTTCTTGTGATTCAAATGTAGTGGTATTACCCTTTTTAATTTTTGGGAATTGCTGACTTGAACGCTTCATTGGAGATCACTGATGCCTTTTAGTTCAAAATAATGAGAAAAGTGTCCCTTTTTAGATTATTCAAAACCGTCTCTTTCATTTAATTTTTTTTTAAAAAAAAAGTCCCTTTTCATTTAATAAATAAACAAATTAAAATAATTAGAAGATTAGAATTCCGTCAGATATATTTAAGAGCTGAGAGATTTAAAAGATTGATTATTGTTTTTAACTTTCCTGATATATAATATCAATTTTATTTTTTAAGATAAAGTTTAATATTATTAACGTCGTTATATTATTTAAGCTAAAGTTTAATATTATTTTTTTTATAAAATAAATTTTAATATTATTAACTCACCTTACTTTTTTTTTTCTAGATAACCTTGATTATTATTTTTATGGAAATGGACAGCTCGATGGATCATCCGCACCTCATTTTTATGTCAATTGTCATATATTCTATATTGATAATTGGAGTTCTTTACTTAAAATCTTTGTAACCAGTTGACTTCGTCATCAAACAATCAAAAAAAAAAAACATTGAGAATAATTATCATAATTTGATATTTAGTTTCTACAAATATTTAATATAATGTTACTGTGATGCATCTAGCTATCACTAAAATGATTATCAAACTATTAATAAAATGATTAGCTTAGATATATATTGGTTTATCTTTCTTTCAAAAAAACTTATACAGATATAATTTAGAGGACATTTGATTCAATATTATTTTGATGCTATATCTTGTTATTTAGATGTCTTGATATTTAAATGATAAATCTATAATTATTTATAAAATTATCTACATATGTTATCAAATTAAATAATTAATTTTTCTAAATAGTATGTCATAACATGAAGATAATATTGAACTAAAAGTCATCTTAGTTGAATTCTACTGAAATTTAAAGTCTAAGTAGAAGAGTAAAATTGAGTGCAAAAATAAAAAAATTTCACGTACGTGAAAACAATTTTTTTATACATTAACATGTAATGTTTCAAAATGTTGTAGCGTTATTTGCTGTCTTGTTTTTATGAAATTGAAACATCAATTTCTAAAGAGTTAACCCTAGTTAATATTTAACTATGCCTACTTATATAATTATGAAGGAAGTGAAATATAGTAGGTTATCTCTAATTACTTAAACTATATATTAAGTTCGTTATATATCCACATAAAAATTATGAAGTTTGTTTATGAGATGATATGAACCAATGAATTTTCATTGAACTTGCTTAAAAGAAGAGAGAAGTTAACCTAGTGTTCTAAGGATCGATTAACTATCATGCAAGAGATACAATATTATTAATTCCACAAGGTGACAATCTCTCGATCAGTGAAAAAAATAATACCTTCATGAAAATTATCTTGCAAACTATTTCATTCTGACCAATTTAATCCGAATTACTTTAAAATCACTTAACTATATATGTTCATAATCATTATGAGACATAATTTGGGTGGCATTCCTAGTAATAACATCAATTTCAAATAAAAATAACTCAAATAATAATTAATAAACAAAAATAATAAATGCTAGTTATAGTTGATCAAATATTTACACTGAAATATGAATTAGGTCTTATGGATATATACTTCAATCAATGGCTGAAATACTTTTCTATTAACATTTGATTAATCAAATACTAAAAATCCATTAACAAGAAAATAAATTTATTATTCTTTGTTTAACTATCATATCGAAATTATAACTCGCCACTTTTGCTTTAGTAAAAAATATAGTTGATAAAGATTAAGAAAAAAAAAACCCTGAAATTTAGAATACTTCAAAATACGAAAATACAACTACAATTCTTTACGATTTATAAGAGTTGAAATCTCATACTTAAAAAAACTTATCCTTTTGTCTTCAAGAATGCATGAAAACTAAATTATATACATATATATATATATATATAAATATATATATATATATATTTAATTTGCATTCATTTTGTTTTATACATGAATGAAATACCGAGAATTAAAAATGTCTCTGCTGTTGTGACCTTGGTGGCGTCTTTATGTGAGAGTCCATTATGCCAATAAAGTTTTAGTTCCTTTCAAGTAAGGATTTCTTTAAAACAAATTAAAGACTAGAGATAACGTATATTAAAACAATAAGAAAGATTAATAAATTAATATGAATAAAGATATAAAAAGATATAATTATCCTAGTAGCTCCTCTCTAAAATTATACTAGTTAATAAAAAAATAAAAAATTTTCTAAGAACCACTCGAAATCCTAATGAAAAATATTTAGGTTATACATAATTATTTGATTTGACATATTTAAACGGTCTTTTTAAGAAATTATAAAATTATAACTTAAAAAATAGCAACTAAATATTATGACATTTAGATATCATGACATAAAATAATATCTAACCAAACAAACTCTTACATATTAAAATAATTAGAGGTACTCTAGCTAGAATTAACGCGTAAAAAGAAGTGCACTTACACATACATCAAATTATGAATATTGCCAAGATATTTGAACATGATCGTAATTTATCAAACTAATTCCAATTTGAATTGATTCAAAATCATCTCGTAAGAATAAGCCCAATCACACCGGTTCTAATCGGTGTAGTCTATAGTCGGATCGGACCAAGCCGCTTACTAGGAATCATTTAGTTGTCAAAATCAATTATTAATTAGACCTGTCCGTCTAATGCAACGATAATGAGTTACAAAGGATTAATTACAAAAATTTCTAACAAATTGCTTTAACTTTAATTAATCACAGTCGAAACCTTGCATGCTTACGTAGTTGTTTACACCTAAATTCAACGCTGCATCTTTACCACACATATGACAACTCAAGGCTTCAAAATATATTTACTTAATATCGGACACAATGCTTATACCCTTTGATCTGATGAAGGCTTGCTTTTTATCTTTTAGGAGTTCTAAACATCGTCCACGAAGTCAATACAACTCGATAGCATCGACTACGATGGTTTCCCTCAACTACAATTTGCTGCAGATAAACGGGATGGAGACCGCCACATCAGCATCCTCCTGATCCTAATTCTGTTACGGTATCCCTTTCAGCCCTATTTAATAGTGAGTTCCAAGTTTCTAGTTACTAGCAATCTGTCATTCGATCTCAAAAATTTATGTGTCCTCTTTTTACCACCAACAGTCTTATTGGAATCGACAATTACAATTTGTTTTAACATAGAACTTGTAAAACACTACCTTAGTTTACTTATAAATACCTCCAAGCAAGACTTTAAAAGGATCATCATATAAAAAGAGTAAATCACTAGATCTTTTAGCGAGAAAACAAGCTTTATATTTTTTTCTCTTCTTTCCTCTTGTACTAATCTTTGAACCAATTTTTTGAGTTTTAGTGAAAGCTTTTCTCTCTCTTCTAGGTGGACATAAGGGAATCCATTCATGAACTATCTTACATCTTGTATGCTTTTATGGATATTTCTTGACTTCTCTGTGCTGACGATTGTAGCTAAAAACTTTGAGTGCTGCTAATTCTTAGAATTTTATACTTCTATATCAACAGTAATTCAGATTTAAGTTATTTTGCAATTTAATATACTATTTTATTTATTTATTTATTATTACGCTTTAATCTAAATATATATATCTTATAAGCTTATAGTTAAACTATAAATTAAATAAATATACTTAAAAAGTAATTTTTGTATAAATTATATTGCACGTAAAATTCTTCATAGGACTTTTTTAATGAAGTGATATTTATTTAATGAAATTGAAGGCCAAAGCTTAATTATGCATGACTTGTTACGAAACCGTGAAGTTTTGTAACATTAATTGAAGTAAAATGAAGAAAAGAATTGAAAATGCTATTAAGAGACCGTTTAGTTCGATATTATCTTGATATTATATCATATTATTTACATGTTATTTTTTTAGTACATTATAGTTTTTTAAAAACTAATCTAATGTTGTCATCAAATATATAAAGCGATTATTTTCTCTAAATAATATAACATAAATTCAAGATAACGCCTCCTAAACCGAAGCTTCAACATTTGAGAAATTAAGAGTGCATTTGTGGACTGCATTGATCACATGTTTCATTATCAAATAAATTAAAATTTTGTAGAATAATAGCGTATTTAATTAATTATTCAGTAGTACAAAACTTTTCTAACCAAAAAGTTCCTTTCCAATATATAGCCAATTTCATTTTGATATTAAAAAGTATGTATAAAAAATAATTTCCATCGTTATATTCAAAGAATATGATATGAATAGCTACAATGGACCTGCATTGGGGATATCATAGAATTATTGATCTAATTATTTCAACTTCACGTACAATTTTCTATTCTTTTATTTGTTTTTCAGTATGAACTTTATGTACGTTATCATGCAAGTTTTGGGATATATACTATTATTAAATTAAAGGATATCAGATTCCTTCAAAATTTTAATTTTAAATTTTCTTTAGGCATAGTATTATATATTTGTACGGGATATATTCAATTAATTTCTTTCCAGCTGCGAGTTCAAGTTAATCACTGCTTCCATTAGCATGAAATCGTCCATATTATTTCTATAATTAACTACTGTCAAAAAGGTTAATTACAGCTGTTTGCTTGTAACAAAACTGCATGCCCTTACATATAGCTAAGGTCTCAAATATGAATAATTTGAAATAATTCATAAAAGGTTAGGAATATAATTAATAGATTATTAGTATTATATAACAAGTTTACTAAAATAGTCAGGAAGTCATATGTTGACGGAGAGAGATCAGAGTCTGAGAATTAGCGGCATGTAATATTTCTATAGCCCAAAACGTTGGTACAGAGGAGGAGCTAAGAGTTATCTAGAAAAACACACAAATATATAAGGTGATTCAGGGATAGCTTCCTCTACATTCGTCGGAGAGTATATTAAAGAAAAAAGTTTCAGTAATGCTCAAAAAAGTTTGGTCAAAGGATCAATATGAGAGGAAAGAAGAAAGAAGAAATAATAGAAGTTGTGCCTGTGACAATCGTAAGCTCGATCATCCTCAATGATCACAAGTCTGGTTGTGAGTCTGATTGTCCTCTGATGATTCCTTGCCTCTGGAGCTTTGCCAAGAGGTATTTATAATAGATAAGTTGTAGTGGAATTCAGCAGATTTTTCAGGCCGGAATATTATAACCTTCGGCTCCATACTGTTGACCCCACAATTGCTAGCTCCAAGAAGATCGTTGATAGTGGCAAGGGCATGCGGGTCCTTAGTCCGTGTGACTGGCAGGAATTTGCACTTAGTAGAAATAGTGCTGACGTAGCAGTCTCCATCAGGCTATGGGGCAGCGACAACTATGGTTAAATAGATCTTATGGCCGATATTACTGAAAGTTAGCTGCATGTGGATGACCAAATATCATGGCCGATATCACAGGAAGTTGTGGATGATCAAATATCACTGCCGAGATTAGAGATTTGCAAAAGCAAAGCATGATCAAATATTATAACAGATGAATAACACACCGTACATGATGTTAAATATAATGAAAATTAAACCTATAGATGTCACATATACAGCTTAAATTCAACGTTGAATACAGGTGTTAATACCTTGTTATAAAGTGTGAACAAGATAAACTACTGAAGAAAAGAAAAAAAAATTAAGAAAAACATGAAGTACTGTAAACTGATATATATATATATATATATATATATAGACTTAATTTGTTGCTGAAGTATTTTTCTTGGCCGTGGAAAGTTTGTTGGGGAGTTCCATCAAAGGAGAAGATCAGGAAATTAAACTTTAAAAAGAATGATGATGTTGGTTTTATAATTATATGATGATATGATGAATAATTAATGAGACGACGCCGGCCACATGCATCAGAAGACGCGGAACAGCCCAGAATTCAATTCATGCTGCAGGAGGTTTTCCACAAAGAGGGAAACGTGGCGCCTCGCACGTGAAAGCGAATTGGAATTGTCCGGCCCAGGAAGCACTGGCAGTGGAACAGCGTGTAGCCGCGGGCCAATCGAACGATCGATAAGCAGTTACGGATCTATTGGTTTTTCTTTTCCCGCCCACAGGTGTGAGGTAGGTAAAAAATCATGCGCTCTTCGTCCTCCTCCGCGTTCTTCGGTTGAAAGCAGTTTTCGGGTCGCTATCAGATCAGGCCGACCAGCTTTCCTTTTTAAACAACTGAACGCCTAACGCGTAACGCCTAACGCCAGGCAGTTGCGTGCCACGTGTTAACCGAGCGAGCAAGGTTCTGAAAATCCGACCGGCTTCAGAACCGGTAGACTGAAAGGTTCAAGGTTCAATGGTCGAACTGGGGTCGAACTGGGATGAAGAAAAAATCAAAAAAACTAATAAAATATAGAGATAATTACCTGCATGCCACATCACTTCACTTTATTTATGCGTTACCATTCATTCTTAGTTAATTACGCTATGCACACTCAAAATATTATAAAATCTTACATACACACACTTAAGTTAAAATTTAGTCAAAATCTATTTGAAAAAAATATTTCGTTAATAAATCATTAAAATTATATTTTTACTCTTAATAGTATATATATTTTTTCTTCCTTGATGTCACACTAAAGCGCTGATCTGTCCTAAAGTCAATTCACGTCGCGGATATTTCCTTCCCTTACCACAATCTAAACATCAAAATTTTAAGATTTTCACTCAAAATATATTTAAATATCCTTAAAATAATATGATAAATAGTTCAGATTTTTAGTAACCTAACTATAATTAGGTTATTGAAAAACTATAATTGTTCATTATAATAAAAATAAGTGAAAGTGTGTGTATGTAAGATTTTATAATGTTTTGAGTGTGCATAGCGTAATTAACTAAGAATGGATGGGTAATGCATAAATAAAGTGAAATGGTGTGGCATGTAGGTAATTATCCCTAAAATATAATATAAACATAGTTAAGATATATATTATTCACACATCAACACAAAAATTAGACATAAAATAAATGTTTAATGATTGAATTTAACAAATAATACCTTATATCAATAACCCAAAAAATAATTTCAAACAAATCGAAATAACAATAACCCAACAAAATATTTGCAAATCACAAATTGAGTATAATATTTAATACATTGTTAAAATATCTGAACAAATAGTATGCTTTGTCAATATTAAAATACTAAATTATTTCATCATTTCATATCACTAAAATACTAAAATACTAAATTATTCCAAGAGAATGAGAACTGGAGAGGAGAGTGCGAGGCAAGAGGAATCACGAGTTCGTGACTGTCGCGCGAGTAGAGGCCGCAGAACGAAGGCTGAGTTAGAGACCTAGGGTTTAGGAATGTTTTTTTTTTAATTTTAAACTCAACCGGTCCAACCGTGCCGTACCGGTTCACCAGTTGACCGGTTGAACCGCGGTTTAGACCAGTTCTGGTCGGTTTTAAGTGGATCCGGTTATAAAATTAAACCGGACCGGTTGGCTGACCGGTTCACGGTTCGACAGGTTGAACCGGCCGGTCCGGTCCGGTTTTTAAAACATTGCGAGCGAGCACTGCTCCTCTTCCGCAAATAAATTCATATTTGTTTGTAAAATTTCATTTTAATAAATTTAAATAAAAATATTTTTTATTAAAATTATAAATGATGTAAAATAAAATTAATTATTATTTTGATTTGTGTATAAGATATGAAATAAAATTAATTTTTTTTAAAAAAAAATTATGTATTGATACAAAATTAGTTATTTTTTAATATTAAATTTTATAAATGATATGAAATTTTTGATTAAAATTAACCAAATAAACAAACAGGGCCTTAGTTTTTTAAAACCAAAAAAGATTTGAAGGTCCAAATTATTTATTGCAGCTAAAATAATGTACAGTGTTTTAACTGAGGCAAATATTACATCAATTCCCAGCTTATTTATAGGAACCAATGAATCACTCTAAAGTCCAAACTATACTATTATTATGCTTTTATTGTTATACCTAGATTCACGCTGATACATCTAAAGCGTACGTATAAAGTGCCATGTGGAGTATGCAAGTGGCCAGATGAACGGCATTCGCATGCCGCACATGACGGCCGCAAGTCAAAAGGCTGCAAGTCGAACCCCCAACTTAAACTGCTTGAGGATAGCATTAGTAAAAGTTAACTGTCTCTATGTTATTTTAAAGAGGTATGATCAGACCGTAGGCTAGACCGTATTGTTTGTACAAATAGGTCTGTTTGACACCCAAAGTGAACTTTACAGCCGTTTCCCAGCCATATTCGAAAATGAGAGCTATATCTTTGAAACTCCTCTCATTTGTCGTAAAGAGTGGATCTTCTTTTTAAGAACATTTTAATGTACAACTTTCATCCTGTAACTCGCCCCCTCTAGTGAAAATTCTTAAGTTGCTGAAGTCCAAGACCTGTGATTTTCCCGCTCAGGCGATTTCCAGGCTTGGGCCTTCCCCACGCTGTGAACTAATAAGTAATAACCAACTTCAATGGGGACTCATCGATAAAGGGTTCAGGGTTTTCCATAAGAGAGCATTACACTTTAGAAAACTGCATTGCTAATGCTCTGGCATAATGCTGATGGAAAAAAAAAAACTTCAAAGAAAAGAAAAAAACACAAAGCTTATATATAATATAAATATAGTTAGAATATATATTATTCACACGTTAACACAGTAATTAGACATAAAATGAATGTTTAATAAATAATATTTTATATCAATAACCCAAAAAATAATTGCAAGCAAATCGAAATAATAATAACCCAACAAAATATTCGCAAATCACAAATTGAGTGTAATATTTAGTACATCATTAAAAGATTTGAACAAATGTATGTTTTATCAATATTAAAATACTAAATCATTTCATCATTTCATATCATTAAAATACTAACTCATTTCGAAAGGATGGGGGCTGGAGAGGAGAGTGCAAGGCAAGAGAAACCGTGAGTTCGTGACTTTCGCGCGAGTAGGGGCCGCAGAACGGAAGCTGAGTTAGGGACCCAGAGTTTAGGAAAGTTTTTTTTTTTAATTTTAAACTCAATCGGTCCAACCGTACCGGTTCACCGGTTAACCGGTTGAACTACGGTTTAGATCGGTTCTGGCCGATTTTAAGCGGATCCAGTTATAAAATTAAATCGGATCGATTGACTTACCGGTTCACGGTTTGACCGGTTGAACCGACCGGTCCGGTCCGATTTTTAAAACCTTGGTTTTAACTTCATGTTTCTCAGCAGGTCCATAGTCTCTTCGCGTCATATCAAACTGCTATTCTCATAAATAAATCCCCGGTCTTCACGTCTACTTCTCACTGTCGGCACTATTAAAAAAAATTAAATAAATTACATCTGAGTCCTTAAATTTAAAATATAATAAAATTTAAATTTATATTTTTAAAATTTTAATTACTTAATTATTTTTTTAAATTTAAATATTTTTTTTTAATTTCAATTACACCCTCCTCTCTGCACATCAGCGGAGAGAAGGACATGTATAATTAAATTTTTAAAAAAATAAATAATAAAAAATTAAAAAAAAATTAAATATTAAAATTTTAAAAATATGAACTTGAATATTATTATATTATAAATTTAAAAACTTATGTGTAATTTTTTCAAAAAATTTTCTCTCGTTGTCGGCAGCCAAAAAAAAAACTATTGATTGGGTGCAACTACTTTTACTGGAGGAAAACTTTCCTGAAATACCTTTCGCATGGTTGACACCTGTGAAAGTTTATTATACGTTAATTACCAAAATTTTTTTATTTATTTATGAAATGATAGAAGGTTAATTACTAAAGTTTTTTTTTTATTTAAAGTTAATTAATAAAGTTTGATTCTGGCCAACTCTCGAACTTTCATATTTATTTCAGAAGATTTCAAACTTTTGCTAAACATTAAATAAAAAAAAAAGTTCCAAATACTAACTAGAATTCAAGAACATCATTTTGCCAACTCTTGGCAGGAACTTTGCGCATAGTGTCATAAATCGATTCAATCTCAACTCAAAATTAAACTAAATATTTTCAATTATGACATCGATTCAATCTCAACTCAAAATTAAATTAAATATTTTCAATTTAATTTTAATCTGAGCTAATATATCTTATTTGTTCTCAATTTAAGTTTGATTTGAAACAAAATCGAACAAATTTTTAATTAATTTTTAATCTTTTAACAAAATGTATATATTCTTTAAATTATTTTAAATTATAATTGTCCATCATAATCTAATTATAAAAATAAAATATACTGTATAATTAATATGATTAGAATAAAAGATATAAAAAATCATAATATAATTATTCAACAGAATATTATAACAAAACCTAATCTTATTTTTTACTTGGTCTGATTTTGAGTAAATTCGATTCAATTCTATGTCCACTTAAAATTGAATTGATAAAAAGATCGAATTATATGACTCATTAGTCAGCTCACCTAATCGAGTCAATTTTCATTCGATCCAAAATCTAATTCAATTTTTAATCAATTTATGATCTTTGAGTTAAATTAATAACCTTGTAGATCTTAAAGCAAACAATGAGTAAATTGATAACAATATCTGCAATGATATTAGAAAAAAAAAATCAGGGGATGTACTTGTTGATTTAAGATTTTCTGTGCATAATATGAAAAATGTTGCACATCACTGATACAAGGAGCGGCTATGAAACACCGATACTTTGTGGAGCCTAGCGCATCTGTATCGTATTGTATACGTATCAGATACCGATACTCCCCGATACTCCCCGATACTCCACTGATACGTATCTGATACGTCATGTGGCATAACAATTTTTATTTTTAATTTTTAAAAATTCAATACTCGCCTGATACTTATCTGATATTTTTCGATACTTCTAATTAAAGAAAAAAATTTGAAACAATTGGTCTGACCTACACGATAAAAAATAAAAAATATATTATACATAAAACACAACTCATGCATATACTCAAATAATAACATTGAGAAATATTGAACTCACACAATTGAGATTACATAATACTTGATGCATACTAGTGTTTCGGTAATAGAAAAAGAATTTAGTATTCGTAAACAACTGTATCATCCAATTTTTCTATCTCAACTATACTAATTTTTCCTTCTGTGAGGCACCTATCAATTTTTTTTACTTTAATTAAGCTTAAATTATAAAAAAGATAGAACTTTAATCTTTTTTATTTTATTTATTTATTTAATTAAAGACTCAGAGAGAGAAGAGTATATATCTACTTTAACCAAATTAATGTATCTGAATTTATGTCACATTATCTATATTATTTTCAATTATATATTATTTGCATCAAGTTAATTAATTTAGATCAGATTTACATTAAAACTGAAACTAATTTACTGATGTATATTTAAACTCTTATCTCACTTAGATAATCTGTGATAAATTATAAGTAATTAAATAAATTTTAAAATATTATTTTAATTTAAGATCTTTTTAAACTTAATAGTCATTGAAGAATATTTTTATTTTTTGTAGTTCAATTATCTATAATATTTTTTTAGTGATATTAATAATATTTAAAAAATATAATTAATTTGAAAAAAAATTAAAATATATTTTTGAAAATTATAACAATAAAATGTATAAATTATTATAATCTACCATAAATTTATATCTTAAATAAGAAAATATGGTGTATTATACACAAATATAACAATCATATCCTGACGTATCCGTATCCTACTTTTTTTTAAGTTTGGCGTATCGTCGTATCTAGGCCTGTCAACGGATCGAATTCGGGTCAGGTTGACTCCGACCCGGATCCAAATCCATATATGTCGGATCGAGTTATACATCGGATCGGGTCATGGTTGATCCATATCCTTTCGGGTCAGAATCGGATCGATTCGGATCTCGGATTTTCAGATTTAATCCATTTACAATAAAAGTAGTTATTTTTAAGTAATTTTTATAATCAAATTTAAAATAATGTTAAATTTATTGAAAATAAAATAAGAGAAAAATATTATATTTTTATGAATTAATTAAATATTTTAATATAAAAATCAGTATTTGTAATATATATACATATATATTGTGAAATATAAACTGAGCATTATAAACTATAATCTACTAATATAATATGTAAGAATCTTTTATTAATTAATTATAGTGACGCTCTTTACTTGAGCCTTCCAACAAAAAGATTATTAGTCACAATATAACCCTGTATGAACCACAAATTAGATTACATAAACGGATCGAATTTTAAACGGGTCGGGTCAATGGTGATCCATATCCGATCCATTTATTTGTAAATGGATCGGGTCAGTAAACGGGGCGGATTGACGGGTAAAAAAAAATTCATTTGGGGGTTTAATCGGATCGGAACTCGGATCGGATCGGGTCATGATCCGATCCATTGACAGGCCTAGTCGTATCCGTATCACCGTATCGTACTCGTGCTTCATAGAGGAGCGGCTATATTATATGATAGAAATAGCTATTCTACTAAACTAAATATACGGTAGAACGATGCAGCGATTCCATCCAAGTAAACAAATTTGTGCCTGCAGAAAATTAATGTTAGCAATCAAACAACAAGATCATATTCATCAGGATCAGGAAGAGCAGCATCCAACCTCATCGTACTCCTGTACTCCATGGGTACGGATGCACCAGCTTGGACACAGACCTCCACTACTGCAGGCGCTTTTCCGTAGTACCTCTTCAACACATTGGCTAACGGAAGCCCGCCGGGGTCTCTCACATGCCACACGTAATTTGGCCAGATTACGTCGTTAATGGTAGCCTCCTGCCATGCGTGCTGCCCATCACGAAACTGATGCTTTGCAGCCTTGCACATCCTCACCTTGTGCCCCTTCGGCCCAACCTGAACTTCATTGCAGTACCCACATGTCACCGCGTTATACTTGTTCATAATCTTTACAGCTCCCGTTCTCATATCATGCCAAGATCTTAATATTTTGGTAGCAAGATCATCCACATTCATACTCTCTACCTCTTCAGAACAAGATCCAGTAGAGTACCTTGGAGCTGATGATAAATTCGCTGTACTGGTTTCTTCTTCCTTGTGTGGCTGGAAGTCGACAATTCTTCCTTCGATTGAGTACACAGGTGTGGCCCTCCTTTTGGTTGGATAACCATGAAGGTCTAGGCCAGCTTGGATGCACAGCTCTGTTATCGCTGGAAGCCTTGGGACGTCTAAACGCTCCTTGTGCCCAACTCTTGGCTTACAGACTCTATCAAAAAGGTGGTAAGAATAAGCAAAGCCAACAATATCTTTAACTCCACCTCTTCTCCAAACGTGATGAGAATTCCTAGAACCACTCCCTGGGCCTTCACATGTCCTTATTTCATGGCCATGCAGGCTGACATGTAACTCTGGGCAAAACCTGACAATAGACCTGTAAGTGTATTACATGGGTTAATTTAATCCATAATGCTGTTAAGGAGAGTCGATCACCTGCATCTATGGACTGGGATATCAGGGCCTCCTTCAATGAGCCTTGAGAGGCCACGAATAAGAAAATTTGCATCTTTGTTGACTTGATGGGCTACCTCAATGAGTTCAGGAACAAGGAGGCCGTTCCCCGGAGCATGTTCAAGGATCTGACACGGGTTTTCCTGCCTCGCTTGCTTCTCTTCCTTCGCCCTACGAATTAGCAGCTTCATGGGTGTAACATATGGCTTCCTCTCCCATTGCTTTCTGGGCCTCAGAACATCCATGTAGGGGCCTTCTCCCTCTTCCTCCTTATCCTCTCCTCCAACTTTGCTAAGGAGAGTTCCGATTTGAGAGCTAATGGGAGCTGAGGAGATGCGTTCACATTGCAATGCCCTCTTCACATTATCAGAAATGTGAGAAAACAGCGTCCTTCCCATATGCATCTCCTATTTGCAAGAGGACATTTTGCTCTACTGTCTGAAAATAAAATTGTTCAAAATAAGTAAAACAAGGATTTGGTTATTGTTTTCAAAGTCAATACCTAGGAAAATTAAGATTCAACAAAAAAAAAAAAAAAAAATCAAAACACACCTAGGAAAATTTGGACATATGCATAGTCTCAGAATCTCAATACAAGAAAATGAGGACAAAAACAACAACAATAGCAGCACATGAAATTTAATGAACTGTAAGAACTCATTGGATATAAATCTGGAAAACAAAAAATCAAAGAAAAAAAAGACTCATTGGCAGCAGTTACTGCATTGAATTCAGACATAATTAGACAAATGGAAACCAACGTATGATGATTCCACACGGATGAGAAACCAAAATACAAGAAATGGGACAATGACAAGTTAGAGACAAAATCTAATCTAAACTAAATAGAGCCATCAATATATCAGCATGACCAGAAAAATTTGAAGTGCTGTACTGGGATCGTATCGCATTAGCATAATGATGAAACTAAACATGGACGGGCCAAATTGCCAAAGCCATGATGAGGAGTATGGGAAAGGAGAAAATCTCCAACTACACAAAACTACGAGATTCTCAGAGAGGAGAAAGCCACATCAGAGAGAGAATAAAGGCACAGTACCCCAGCAGCCTTTGCATCTGGTTTTTTGCTCGATTGCAGAACGCTGTGGCCGAAAGTCTTTGAGGAATTTATGTTTTTCCAAAAATAAAGGGCATTTAAGTGCAAGTTCAGGACATTCTAATAGCTTCTAATGTCGTCTATTTTAAGAAGAAATACAGATATGCTACTACACATGAAAAAATTCCAAGTTCTTTGTTTTCTAAAAATTATCAGAATGTCCTCAGCCAGCACCTTATTGAATTTTCCTATATTTCTGGAAAAGAAAGTTATCCTCATCTTTGAGCCCTCCACTATCTTCCATCAAATTTTAAATATCATCTTTGAGATTTCCCGTCTTCCACAGGCCCAGTATGGCTTCCTGATCCTGGTCCTCCAAATCTCCTTGCCACCACATCAACATAACTATCAACTAACTCCTTTCCGAGTTTTAACTCAACTGTGCTATTCCCCCATGAAGTTCCACTGCCAAGCCACTATAAATTCACCTCTTCTCCTCTGTCCTACTATCATCTTTACCAAGGGCATGATGAGAAGCAAAAACTCACAAAGCAAATCTTTGAGTGTTCCCCCAGCAACAGATGTCCACAGCACTTAGGGGGCGTTTGGTTCAGTGTTATCTCAATGTCAATGTTATTTAGATGTCATGTTATCTAAATGTTATTGTTATTCATCAATGGACATTTGTTTGGTTCAATGTTATGATATTAGAAAATATTAATGTTATCCAAATTATTTTTATTTAGTTGGAAGTTATTGACATTATAATGACAAATTGATAGTGTTATCTTGAGATGTCGCCCAATTTGGGGTGACATCTAGATGTCACCATGTAATGGCATTTTTGTAATTAATTATAATGTTATTTAAAAATATCATTAAACCAAACAATTATTTTCTAAAGATAACATAACATAACATTGAGATAACAGGGCGTTTGGTTCAATGTTATTTTGATGTTATGTTATGTTATCTAGAGAAAGTAATTGTTTGGTTTAATGACATTTATAAATAATCTTTAATTAGATCATAAAATTATTAATCAAAAGATGACATCTAGATGTCATGACATCTAGATTACATAACATAACACCAAGATAACAACGAACGAAACGCCCAAACGCCCCCTTAGTTTGCTGATATGGGTACAATTTCCTTCCAAATAATGACTAAGTTATTCAACATCATTGGAGTTATTTCATTCACTTGCATTATTCCATTGGCTCTAATTTAGAGACCAGATTTTACTCTGAGAAATTCCATTATGATTTAACTTTTAAGAGACTCAATCAAATTATGTACCGTGATTTGATTTATTGAATAGAAAATTGAAATTGGAGCCTCATCTAAATCACTAAATCCTTAAGTACCACAGTTCAATTTAACTATCAAATTAGATTGACATGCCAGCTTTTCTTTTCCAACTATCAAATAACTAATTGTGAAAAAACATCTACACTTGAATGTGATTAGTTTACATCTGCAACACCAATCAAAAAAATATATCTTCCACATTTCTGTCCCACATCACGAACAAGAACTAGAAAAATTGTAAAATAGCTAACCCAGACTAATCGAGTTTATAAATTTGCTTCTTCTCTTGCTTCTTGAGTCATAATAGTTTACCGCTATAGCAATTCTCCCATTAAACGTTCCATTCTTTTATACTATCCAGCATAGATGCTCAACTATCGAAGCTAAAATCATAGCGGGTTGCTTTCTTTAAAGATCTATTGCTGCAACTGAAGGAAGCAAAAAAGCTCGTCGAAGAATGCTCGAGAGAGTCGCCTCGGGTCTTGGGGAGAAGCAGCAGACCCTACCTTCCCCCTTATCTCCGACGACAAGGCTGCCACGTCCGCGAGACCGCTGGCTTCTCCCTCTATTTCTCCGTCTATCTTACTCTCTTACTCTTATCTCTCCCTCTCCTTTTCTTCTAGGGTAGCTGTGCTGGCTCCGACTCACGAAATCATCGCCAGCGACCTCGTTTCCCTCCTCTGTGCTGTAGGATGTCCATCGGAGCACCGTCCTCCATCCTCTTCTCTGCTCTCTCCGTCCCACTCCCTCTATCTAAATGAAACGATTGAATAGAAGAAAAGCAAATACAAGGGATTACCTACTTCGAGTTCTACGGCGCGAGGGCCTGGCTTCCTTCCCTTGATTCGCCGGCAACGCCACCATCACTGCCTCGAGGCGGCCACCTTTTCCGTTAGCACTCACAAAGGAGGAGAGAATTTCTCTCCTCTCCCTCTAACCAGCCACATCTTGCGAGAGAAGAATTTCTTCCATTCTTTTTTACCCCCTTCCCAATTAAATAGAACCTGTTAGAAGCTAATATATTTATATATATATATACTTAAATTAAATATATTTTTTATAAAATTATATATATTACTAGAGTTCCTATATAAAAAAATTTAAGGCACACGGAAGCGTTTGGTTCGTTGTTATCTTAGTATTATATTATGTAATCTAGATCTCATCTTTTAAATAATAATTTTATAATCTAATCGAAGATTATTATAATTATCATTATACCAAATAATTACTTCCTCTATATAACATAACATAATGTAAAGATAACATTAAACTAAATTCCCTCTTAATAAAATATCAAATATATATTTTAGCAAGATGTAGATTTATTGAGACTGACTCACTCATCAAATAATCTAAATTATCCTAGCACTATTAGAACAATCATATATCAATTCTGCTAAAATAAAAATAATAGACAATAGAATTTCTCATTATACTAAAAACTTATTAAACTTTCAAGTATTTTTTTCTTAACCATATGTAAAACATTAAGTAATAAATTTTTAAACCTACACAAATTGAACTCAATAAATTATTAATTATCAATTAACATAAATATATTAATAATACATATTAAAATACATAATTATAACATAATCATAATAGAAAAATTAAATTTCTCTACAATATAAATGGAGAGAAACCTAGGCCTCACAGGGTAGCTGAATTTGTAAGTAGTTCACGTAATTAAAATTTTCTAATAATTTTAATTAGAAGTTACTGTTATTTTATGTAAATTTAAAATCAATAAATACCTTCTCAGGAATTATCATACAAACTTCTTATTGAGAAAATTGCATTGTCAATTTTTAAAAATGTACCCATTAAGTTTAAGAATCTATTTGTAATAAAATCCTGCTCAGATAAAATATCAAATAAACATCTCTAAAGATAGATATATTGTAATAATTTCGATAGTAAATAACATATCTTCATATATATATATAACTTGAATTTATACAATACAAAACATCATCATTATATCCTATCAATTTAACTATTTTTAAATATTTTAGTAACTATATTTAATTTAATTCTACATTTTTCACCAATTGTAGTTAAAATTTATACTAGGTATATTTCAAATAAATTTATAAATATTAATTTTTAATATACCAAAGTGCAACATAAGTGTATAGAGATTTTTTTCTGAATTTAGATCCTAAAAATTAATTAATAAATTGACCAACTTCATTATGGAATTTCTCAATCTTATTCCTTCACTTCTTTTCTCTTTTCTTTTTTTCTTCTAAAATATAAGTTTATATTTCACTAAAGTTGATCAAAGATCATTTCAATTAGGCCAAAATTTTCACGTTTTCAAGGCAAAATTCTTAGAAGTTAAATTGTTGAATCAAAAGTCAAAAATTATGACATACGTTTTACCGAAATTATCAAAATCAACAATATCATTACTATCAAAAACTATTGAAACCGATAAGTCTCATTTGCAACAAAAATAAAAGTCCATGATCAAGAAAAGCTCAGGGTTCGAGAAATGAGAAAAGGTTGGACTCGTAAAAAACTACATAACCAGCGGCTTTACTCGAGAAAAGTAGCCATACCTCCCTCAACACGTCATTTTTCAAAGTACAAAGATGGCTCATCACAGGTTTAAAGAGGCCATCTCGAGTTGTTACACCTTCACTTGGTTTGCATCCACATCTTTGGGGGCAGACGTGTTGCCTTCCTCAATCTCAACATTTCCCTCATCCTTTTCAGCATCCTGTGTTTGAGCCTCTTCCATTTCATCATCATCTGAAAAATAAAAAATCTTATTACCAAGATGGTATTCCAGAGTACATTCATTCAACATTAAAAAGCAAAAAGAGAAGCTCTCTGTTTGGTAATAAGAAAAAAAAGAAGGTTTGGTTGGAATTTTTAGCCATTTTTGAAAAATGTGTATGATGTGAAATAAAGTAAGTTGGTTATATTAAAAATTGTGTAGGATGTGAAATAAAGTTGATTGATTTATTGAGAATTGTGCTGGATATGAAATAAAGTTGATTGATTTATTGAGAATTGTGTTAGATGTGAAATAAAGTGATTGTTTAATGTTAGAATTTGTGTGAGATGAGATATAAAATAATTTTTTAAGTTTTTTTTTTTAAATAAATTTAAGATTTTGGCCATGGCTAATTTTAGCCATGATTTTTACTCCATTGCCAAACAGAGCCAAAGGAAGTGTTTGACAAAATTACAATGATGCGACTCGTGCAATTTATTCCTCTCACAATAACCATTTTTATCAATCTTTCAAATGCATCTTTAACCAGTTCTATTCCTATTTGTTTGTGATATAACCTTCTGTATTAGAAGACAAAGTCAACAAACAATAACACCAAGACCTAGATTAAGACCTTTCACAACTTTTCAGTAGACTCTTGAGTATCTTAGCTAGCCTTCCACTTAAAGTACTTAATTTGGTTTTTTATTGTTTTATATTCTTCAGTTAGAAAAATTGAAGCTCCAGTTAGAAAAATTGAGTTACTGGATTTTGCCCATGTACAAAGAGGAAGAGGGAGACCAAAGAAGACATGGCAAGAAACTATAAGGAGTGATCTTAGTTACTTAAACTTAGATAAGAATTTGGTAACTGATAGAGCGCAATGGAAACAAAGGATTCATGTAGCCGACCCCACCTAGTGGGATTAAGGCTTGGTTGTTGTTGTTGTTGTTGTATTGTTTTATATTCTTCATCAAAAATGTACAATTTGTGGGGGAAAGCAACATTTACTGGGCAATGCACTCTTCAGTGCAACCCAACCATAAAAAGTCTAGTGTTCATGCAAATGCCCATGCACATGCTTCCATGCTAACCTCTACAATTATATCAAAAGTGCAGCATGCAAAATTCTGACCTTCAATCTTTTCAGCATCCATGTCAAACTCATCATCCCCACCCATATCCAACTTCTACATAGAAAAAAAAACAAAATTTGGTCATCACATCTTCATTTCAGAACCGAACTAATGATAAACCGAGAAGTTTGCTCACTGAAAAATCCATATTCCCGTAGTCCACGTCACCAACTGCACAAGAGAATTCCACATAAAAGCATCAGGAAACAGTACATTTTTTACGCATTTATAAATACGTCATTCACAGTATATCAAGATTATGAAGTTGTTATCATTTACATTTATTATCTTTTTCATCATCCTCATCAATCCATTTGTCCCAATCGACTTTCAGAAATAGAGGTGGCTTTCCTCCCTGTTTCACCAATCTACTCCACCACTTCTTCTCAGCCTTCTTCACAAGGTAACATATGTGCCTCAGGCCAACAGCAGCTTTGCTTTCCTAGAAAGCACAGAACACTCATCAGTTCGATTCACAACAAAACTGAAACACCGAGACAATCTTTTTCAACAGGAACATACCTCCACATTAACCTTATCATATAACTCCAAGTCGACTTCATATGGTTTGCCATCAGGACCAACAGCAGAGAAATAGAAATGGCCCTCTGGTTGAAGAGTTAACTTCACATTTTTGGCATCAGGAAGTTCAATGGTAATAAAAACTTTGTCAGACCTTTGGGCCCATGTAGTAGTTGGATGCCGGCTGAACAATCAAAAGATGCAAAACAACACGAGCACATAAAATGGAGGACAACTTTTTATTTTCAGCAAAGGAAGTTTCAATCCCAGGGGCGAGATATTAGTTGTTTCAGCTACTGATAAAGATGAGAAAGAGAAAACTGTAAAAATATATCAAAACGTATGCAAATTACATATAACACCACCTGACTGGGATGTTCAAGAACTTCAGCAGCAAGTATTCACACGTTAATTCAAAAGTACACAGAGACCATTCACACAAATCCCCAGCCACATTTCATACAACATATTCTATTTTCATGCTAAAAGTATTAACATAATTTCATTCTTGCCAAAGTCAACAACCTAAGACATGAAAACTCAATAATATTCACAGAATAACTTGAATATAAAAACATATATGCAAGAGCAAATCCCTTAACTTTTATTAGGCTATCCAGATTGTCCGAGTTACAGATTTGTTACTGTCTTTGTTTTGTCACTACAACTTTTTTTTTCTGCATCTTCACAACAGTTTACCACATTAGCATTTCTTCCATTTTTAAATACTTACAAACATAAATACTAAAATATAAAATCTTAAATCATAATTAATGGCATACTTACACAGACACCTCTTCTTATAAAGTGATTAATATCTGCTTCTCCTAAAACATGCAAAGAAGATAAATCCTTCAAGAAAGGAACATTAAAAAGAATATAACTATTGTGATATATATTATTTTATGAGTTGAGTCAGTTATTGAAACATATACTGAATAAAAGTTTGTAGAGTCAGCCATTAATTATAATTTTAGCTTTTACATTTAAGGGCTTGTTTGTTTGTAAGGTTTAATTTTAATAAGGTTAAAATTAAACTTAGATAGAGATATTTTTTTATTGAAAGTTGTGAGAGATGAAATATAAAGTTAATTATTATGTTAGGATATGTGAGGGATGTGATATAAGTTAGTTATTATATTGGTAATGTGTGTAAGATGTGAAATAGAGTTAATTTTTAATATTAAATTTTATGTGTGATGTGATATGCTTATTTAAAATTAAACTAGGTTAATTTTGAACTGTCAAATAAAGCAATTACTTATAATTTTAGCTTTTACTCTTTTAGAAAGATAACAATATATATCATAGGCACAACTAATTAGAGGTTTAAAACATATATTCTTATACAACTGCTCAACAATCATTAGAAATAATAAACTCTTAGTTTGAAGCCTCAACAGTATTAAAATCACTATAAAACTTCCCACAACTCAAAAGAATAATAGAAGAAGAAAAAGTAAAGAAATAATATTACTAGGACAAATTTTATTAGAATTTTTTACCAAAGGATCTAAAGAAGTTTAATAATAAACTTTGAAAAAATTTATGAAATCAGAAATAAATTATTCAACTTATGAAAAAGAGTTTATTGTTATATTAAAATCTATTAAATACTTACAACTTTAGTTGTTAATAACCAAATTTCATATAATTACGAATAATAAAAGATTATTTCATTATATTACAATAGTGACAACAAATCAAATCTTTATCTCACTAAGTTAGGTCGGCTACATGAATACTTTATTTTTTATTGCGCTTTATTAAATAACAAATCTTCATTTAGCTCTAAATATGTAATATTACTCCTTATAGTTTTTAACCGTGTCTTTTTTGACATTCTTCTTCCTCTTTTTGCATAAGCAAAATCTAATAATCCAACTTTCCTTACTTTCCTTGAGTTTTTATCGACCTACAACTTATATGTCAAACTATCTAAGCCGACCCTCTTTGAGCTTATCTTTAATTGAGGTCACTCCAATTTTCTTGCAGATAAACTCACTATGAAGCACGGACACGATACGGGGACACGGCGATACGACACGACATGACACCGCGATACGATAAATTTTTAAAATATAGGACACGGACACGGCAAGACACGACAGATATATGATAACAAAACTTATATGTAGAGCTCAAAAAATAAAAGGAGATGTAGTTCAATTGGTAGAGCGCTCGCTTTGCATGCGAGAGGCACGGGGTTCGATCCCCCGCATCTCCATTGTTTTTATCTTCAAAAAAACTTATATATTCAATAACAACAATTCATATTAAATAAAATTAATAAATCATCAATCTCAAAATTAGAGTAATCAACTCACAACTATTGGTAGGAAAGTGATCCAAAATTGTCTTCTCACAATAACATTATACACAACAAATAAACACTAAAAAAGAATAAGCAAATCACATTCTAATATTCAATTTCAGTGCATTCACTAAACCAAAAAATAAAAGTTAAAATGTTAATTGTAGAACTGCCATAAGATAACACATTCAAATGCTAAAATAAACAAGTGTTTGATATTACAAAATTAAAAATCCATCAATTTTCATAATCAGATATTTTCATAAGTATCTTCTTCATCAACAATTTTTTCATCCCATTCCTCTTCATCATCATCTAATAGCATCACCTCAAACTCGGGCTCATCAAGTGATAATTCAGCCACTTCAAACATACATGTATCCTCCACTGATGACATTATATCTGGAGCAACATCCTACATTTTAGAAGTCCCTTCCATATAATGCTTGTTCCTTCTAGACAAAAGACGCAAATTATTATGGACATACACTAAATCTTGAGCACGTTGTGGGTTAAGCTAATTTCTTCTCATTGAATGTATGAATGAATAGGTGCTCCAATTCCTTTCACAACAAGAAGATGAAGAAGGTTGGCTAAGTAATCTTATAGCCAATTTCTGTAGATATTGAGCATCAGCAACATAAATGGTCCACCATGCAAGAGGGTCTAATGTTGCTTTATCCGTCATACAATCTATATCACCAAATATGCCTTGTTACAAAAAATATCTTGCAAATTCGGCATTAACAAATTTTCGTTCTTCATTGTCGGGAAAGAGTTTCTATAGGCATTGATTCTTTCTTGTTGAATTTCAGGATCATTATTAGGAGCAACTCTATTAGGAGCCTCAAAAAGCCATTTTTGACTGCAGAATCTACATAAATATATAACAATAAAAATTAATGTAGTGGGTGACAATGTAAAAAACTTCAATTATGACAATATAAAAACTTTAATTATTTTATTTACCTTGGGTTTAACGAATGCGCTAAACAATGTAACGGAGTGTTGCTCTTTGTCCATCGTTCAATCAAAATATCATAAATAACATTGAAGAAAGAAGAATTCTCCGTATCGCTTTTTCCTTCATGTCTAAAAATGATTGTCTTGACTTTCTCTATCATAGTGTCTCACATATCATATATTAAATGAAGACATGACACATCAATGTCAGTAGCTCTCAACATGTCATATATTGGCTCAGTAAAATCAAAAATATAATTAACTTTATCCCACCAAATATCATCCAAGATCTTCTCCTTAATGAATCTTGCTCTCTCAACATCATCCTCTCTGTAAAGACTCCACTTATCACAGACAATCATACTGACTAATCCTTGTTTTATCTTTTTAAATCTCTTAAGCATAACAATTACTGATGCAAAACGAGTATCTGCAATAGCCAGCATTTTCAACTTCACATGTTCATTAAACATGCTTAATCTCGTAGCATGATTCATGATGAAATTTTTTATAAAAACTGTATCATTTGCTACCTCTGAGATCCAATGGCACTCTTCATATGTGATCTCATTATCTTCAACATGTTTTGCAGAACATATATTTTTTAGTGCCAAATTTAGAATATGGACAACACAAGGAGTCCAAAAAATATGAGGAAATTGTTCCTCTATTAATGCTCCAGCAGCTTTACATACAGGAGCATTATCAGTAATAATTTGGACAACTTTTTCTGGCCCAACCTCCATAATAACAGATCTCATTAGAGAAGCAATGAAGTGTTTGTCCTTATACTCTCCTTCACAGTTCACAGCAGTAAGAAACATAAGAAACCCATCACAAATTGTCATAAAATTGATTAGAGGTCTTCTTTGAACATCAGACCACCTATCAGAGACAATTGCAACACCCTTTATACACTACATTTCCTTAATAGATAATAATTGTCTTTCTATGTTGGCTTTTTCCTTCTTCAAAAAAATTGTCCTCAAGCTATTATACTTAGGAGGTACATAACCTGAAATTATAGTACTTGCAGCAATCTTCAACATATCAACCTAATATGGGTTTCTTGTCAAATGAAAAGCCAAACCTAATGAATAGAAAGTCCGAGCAACAGCTTCATTCAATTGTTCTCTTGCTTGTATGTTAAAGGCTTTTTCAATAGATGATCCCCCTTTTGCTTTTCTTTTCCTAGGTTCAAATCTTTCCATTCGTTGTGTATTAGATCCACTGGATGATGCACCAAAAGTCATTGAAGTAGCTCTTGTAAGTACTACACATGGAAGAGGCACTTTTCTTATTTGGGAATTCTTTTTTGCTTTTTCTTCTTGTTCATCCAACTTTTGCATTTCAACTAGTTCATGCTCTTTAACTTTGGGACATCCTCGAATCCCAAATCTTGATAATTTTAATAGATGTGCTTTTACTCTAAAATATGTGCCCCTTAGCTCAGCATGACAATAGTTACATTTAAACAACTTGTTACCACCACCAGGTCCAAGGCTATTAAACTTTGTTGCATACTTTCATAATGGAAAAAAATCATTCCCAGATGTGTTATCAGTTGCCTGGGATATGTCAAATCTATCTTAAAATGAAGAAGTTACATATGGTGATTCGGCGAATAAATTAAATAGATATCAATTGATTACAAACAAAGGATAAAACATAATTCAATAATTATTAAACCTGTCACTTCTACTACTTAAATGAAATCTGAAAGAGCAAAACATCTGAAAGAGCAAAAAACAATTGCTAATTCAGCCTACAAAACCTTAAGGAAAGACCGAAAAAGAAAAAATTCAGTAACTGTGAATCTTCAGGAAAGAACATAACATCTGAAACAGAACAGACAACAAAAATGACATTTCTGACATCTAATACTAAAGGATAATTGCTAATTCAGCCCACATAAACACAAAGGAAAGGGCATGAAATAATATGACGATAGAACAGTAAAATGTCAACAATCCGGGAACAAATGGATGAAAGCAAAGAAGCATAACAATCTAGCAACAATGGCAAGTTAATGAAAACAGTAGAGCAATTCAAAATTCAGCCACAACATAAAAAAAATCAGAAATCTTATAAGGATCAGAGTAGTGCGGCATGTGCGGTTTACCTCAGTGTCTCGATGGAGAAGTGGGGATGACCGGCGACGTGGCCGGAGACGTGGCCGACAACATGCGCAGGTTAGGAGGAAGGCGAGGTCGAGGGATAAGACGTGCGAGAGTAGCCGGTGAGCCGCGAGAAATGATCCATGCGAGGCGAAAGCTGCGAGAGTTGCGGCGAGAGATCTGCGCGAGGCAACAGCGGCGACTGGGTAGGAGTTCTGCATGAGGCGACGACGGCGACAGATCGGCGCAAGAGGAGCCGGCGAGCCGCGAGAGCTGCGACGAGAGCATGAGGAAGAGGAGCCGAAGATGCCGCGAGAGACAATCACGCGAGCTCTGCCGCCGACCAACGATTCGCGACGCGCGGGATGAGGGATGCGTAGCAGCTGAGCATTCGCAGAGCCAGGACGCGCGTGCGGGTTACGCAATTAGAGTTAGGGTTTTTGAGATATTTTTTTATTTTAAGATTAATTTTATAGTAAAAAATATAAATAATTTTTTAAAATAAGTGTCCAAAGTGTCCCGCATAAGTGTTCAGCAGTGTCCAAAAGTGTCCGGCCGTATCCTCAAGTATCCTAGCGTGTCCGAGGAGTGTCAGTTTTTTTTTTAATATTATTTTATTCGGACACGCCACGTGGCGTGTCCGACACGGTGTGCCCCCGTGTCCGTGTCCTAAACAGTGTCCGACACGATACTTCATGCAAAATAGAAGTGTCTGTGCTTCATAGTATACTCATTTCTCATCTTTTCCTTTCACGTGTATTCGTTTATCCACCTTAACATCTTCATTTCTGCGACACTCATTTTATTTATGTGTTTTTGCTTTACAGACCAGCATTTAGCACCATGTAATATCGCTAGCCTAACAACTGTTATATTAAATTTACCTTTAAGTTTAAGCAATATTTTAAAATCACACAATACGTAGAGATAGAATACGAAAAACAAATTTCAAATACACTAATATCACCAAAAACAATATCTTTACAATAAGCCTAGTCCATAAGCAAGAGTAGTATTGACTTTATTTCATCTCAAATTAGTCCATCTTTAGGTCATAGTAGAAATCTTCTTTATTTAGTAGATGCATGATGTCCCTTTTAAATAATTAATAATTAACAATTTCTTTTTATTATAGAGGATGTGATGCATTATTCACTAGAATGTTATGTAAGGATGACCCCAAACTTGTGAAAGGAATCCATCCAGACTATCTCTAATAATAAAATCCTTCATCCAAACTGTCTCTAATAATAACATCCTTTGTTCTCTCAGTTCTTCTTCTCCCTTTATTTTGAATTAAGGGTTTAGAGTTTAAATTTTAAGATTCAGGGATTATTTTATGGACTTCTATTTAGTATATGTTTTAATCACCAAAGTAACTGATAACATAATAAATTAGACAAGTCACAGCATAAAAAACTTATCGAAGTAGTTATTCACATAGAAGATGGAACCAACAAGCAATGGATTACAATGGCTTCTACATAATATTAAATTTCAAAAACTATAGAATATTGCTATGAATACAGCTGAATGGCGAAAATAATACACATAACTGACCAACTTGTTGCGTTAAGGCTTGTTGAAACGAATGAACTGTGAAAATATCTCTAATTGCAAAAAGTCAAGTAACGGTTAGCAACAACACCTATTAAGTGCACCACTAAAGTAGCCAAACAAATTAGCAATAGCATCAATCAAGTTTCTAATGTCAATGAAAATTTAAGGTGGAGATAAAAAAATGCAAAGACAAGTTAGTGGAAATTCCCAGGAAACACTTGACCTATATAATCTTGTAATAAAAAAAATATACATAATTTTGCTTATGTTTTCTGTAGATCATATTTATTTAGAAAAAGAAGTAGGTGGAGCAGTTTAATACAAACTTCAATCCCATTCAATCTTCAAAGTTACCATTGGGATTGGCTTAAATACTAACCCTTGGCTTCAATATTAACTCATATGTATTTATCCAATTTAGTTACCCAATTCAAGCCTCAATACCAGTACCATAAGTCTTAACATCAACACTACGATGTCAATCTGTACAAAGACACTCTCAACCTCAACTTGGCAGTCAAACCTCAACAATAGTCGAGCCATCACTAAACTGACGGCACACCACTCAAGGTTGTGCTTCGATCTCAATGCAACAATCTGGTATCCATTGTATTAATGCCCAACACTCGGTTGGCTTTGTAGCCCAACATATCACTTGTTCCAGCAATGTGTCAATAGCTCTCAAGTTGAGAAATTCAATGTCTTCCAACATGGCCCATGACCCTCAACACCTACTATTAGACATAATATAAACACTTAAAGTGGTCACCAATTCATGACAACATTTCACGAATTGGGAATTGAATTTTGAATTCAAAATATTTAAATAAACTACACAAAAGTTGGAGCTTAGAATTGTCTAAATGACTTGCTATTTTTGAATCTTCTTTTGTATCCATAGAGTAGTTTTCTCTCCTTACCTTTTAATCTGTTATGTTCTTTCTAGTGAAATCTTTTGTCTGTTGCTGTTGAGGATGTAGTCCTATTCCGGAATTAATCTCATAATCTCTATGTTTATGCTTGTTAACATAAATATCCAACAACAAACATCAGATAGACGAGAGCATGAGGATGATGAGTTTTGATTCTTTTTTTATGGTATTTAATTGAAGGGATTGATTTGAAGGCTTTGAGTTCCATTGATATCATTTCTATTTTTGATTAATTGTTTATTTTCTTTTAACTTATGGGTGTATAATCATCATTCCTTTGTAAACTCACGTTAAAATCTTATATCGAAAATGTTCCTTTAAGCTTCCAAATTGTGACATTACAATTGCCATATTTTCTTTATTTATTCATTTATCAATACCAAAATTTTATTACCTTTTTATGAATATTCTTTGTATGGACTTATATTAACTACATGATCTGTATCTAATTTATTTTACTTTTATTAATAACTTGTGAGCTTTGTGGTAATTTCAATATTTTCAGAAAATTATTTTTATATTAAAACTCATTTGTGCTAAATTTTAACCCTAACTTGATGACTTTGTTTTTATAGAATTGATAATTACTTTTATGATGTGCAGTTTAGACATATCTTTTGATTAATTAGAGCTATTTGGTTAGTATATATTTATTTGGAGATCATTATGTACCCTAAAACATAGGCTTCATAATTGTGCCTACAACATTGAGTCTTAATTACATTGGTTTCCCGTGAGACTAATTTCTTTAAATTGCAACTAATAAACCTACACAAATTATTAATCATCAAATGTCAACATAAAGCTAACCTAAATTTAAGATACCTACAACAACGAACTGTAAACCCAATACATATATGTATGCACATGTACATGTATATATGAATATATAAATATATACATACATATATATATATATACATACAACAACATTTGGACACACGTATAAATTGACGTTAGCGACATAAAAAGTTATTCTAGGTCTTTAAGTAGTTTGTCTAAAAAATATGACTGTCAAATATCAAACTCTACGAAATTTGTGGAAAAAATGAATCAAAGTAATATGCCAGCAATATTTCTTTGACTTTCCCCTCGTGCATGGCAACAATCTTTGTTGAAGATGGTTATTTAGCTTCAATTCTGCCTGCCACATATATGACAAAGCTGAAATTTTCATATGGATTCTGACTTTAACATAAGTACCGCAAAAACAAGGCAAGTCCTCAATCTAAAAAAAATCCAGACTTTACCAAGTACACTTTTATTAATATGTTATATTTATTCTATATCATACACAATTTTAAATATTAAAAATTAATTTTATTTCACATCCTACATATACTTCAATAAAATAAATAAATTTATTCCACATCCAACAAATTATTTATTAACTTTATTTCACATTATAATATTAAACTAATTTTATTTCTCTCTCAATCTTAAAAAAGTTAAAACAACCCCAAAATTAATGTATAATTAATGGGAAAAACATAATATTTTACTTCAAACTTTTCTTCTTAATTTTTGTTAAGTTTAAGTTTTGTGTGCATAATATTTTTCTTGGTGGAAGGATTTTTCTTTGAGAAGAAAAAGAAGGCTATCAAAGCCGAGAAGGATATAGAAGCAAAGTGACTATCAATGGTTGCTTGAGCAAAATATAATTATGTCGATCCTAATTGTTGATGCAAGCTTTCATGAAATGATAGTTAATGGATAAGATGAAGTAGGCATAAAAAAGAGTAAAATGAAAGAAGTGAAAAAAACAAACCTTTACCAAGAAAACAATGAAAGGAAAAAAATTATAACGTCAAAGAGAGTTTCAAAAATGCAGTAAAAAAATTTCAAAATCTAAACAAAGATCACAAATACAACAGAGTTAATGTTACATATAGCTGTCTGAGAAAAAATTACTGCATTCGAGAAACGTAACATCTCATTTTTTTGGAATCAATGAATGCACAAAACATGAATATGCAAGACCCACCAATGAACTAGAAAACAAAAAATGACATTAGCAGGAAATAATGCTAATCTATAAGCATAAACATGATAGCTGGTGAGGACACGACATCGGACCGTCCTCGCCACCGTTCGGAGAGCTCGCAGGCCACCGCTGGTCGCCGCCGCCAGCCGGATCCGTACAACAGCCCTCATCCCGCTCGACCACTGGCGGATGCCAGCGACCCGCCGCCGACGCTCCAGCCGTTCCGCTCCACCACCGGCGCCACCCCTCACGCGATCCGTGGGTTGCTGCAATTCAGCTTTGAAATTCGGAATCTCTCCTCGAGGTAAACCCGAACATCAACTGAATACTTTGAAAATCCTGCGAGATTTTGTTGTGGTATCTGTAATTGGGACTGTTTGATTTGCTCACCTGTGTGACCTAGACATTACTGTGCGATTGAATTACTGTTGGGTAATATTTATTTGTGAGAACAACCTTTATCGTGTACCCTAGCTCTGACTTGTTGAGATATAGTTGTCCAATATCATTTGATAAATTTATTAGATATCATTTGAGCTTGTTTCTACATATTTAAAATTGATCTACTTCTCGGACTTATAGTCTCTTAGTTATTACATAATGTCATCAATAATATTCTTGGACAATTTTATGCTCATCTGTTAGAATTATTTATTGATCTCTAATTTTAGGTTGCATCTTGCATATTGTTCCGCATCCGTTATTGTAACATCCTGTGATCCCAATCTAGAGGTATTATCCGCTTTGACTTTAGGGAACTGCGTGACTTGAGTAGTTCCCATGAGGTCACCCATCCCAGTACTATTCCAACCCAAGCACGCTTAACTACGAAATTTTTCATCATAAGCCTCACAATTTTGCCCTAAAAGGTGCATCTACCATTTGAGATCATATAATCTACTTATACAGATCAGGATCTCTCCGTTTTTCGATGTAGGACGATTTATTCATATCCCCCTTTCACCACTTTTTATTGGTCTGGAAGCCTGCAAGGAGCCGCACTTTGCCTCAATGATTTCTTTCTCTTAGTACATCATCCAACGATCACTCCTCGCCCTTTTCAGCCATGGGCGTCACAGTTATACATAAGTATGATAGTAATACATAATATTATCTTACTTATACACACCACCATCATACATATACGTAGCATATAATGCTTATATTTATATATAAGTTTGAATTCTTTGTATGAGATGATATTTTCAAAAGAATTAAGGGTCAATAAGCAGAGAGAGTCCAATGTATATTCATGATAATATGTATGATTATAATGATACTAATAGTATAGACAATATAAATCTTACACGTAATACTATTAGAATTATTATACTAATATGTAGTACTATCATATTTATAAATTCCACTCTTTCTCATTAACATTATTTTTATTATCCACTTTGCTATATGCATGCAACATGCATCATTGATCCTCGAAAAAATGACATATTAACACAAAAAATTTTATACATGAAGGAAACCCTTGGTTCATTCAAAAGATTCATTTAGGAGAAATTGATGAAGATGACTGTCGAGGAATCCTTGACTAAATGGTTTGTCATCATGTCATAAGCATTTGATCCTTATGACTACATGTACAATTGAGACTAAGCTGGTCAACCTTAAGTGTGAATAAACAATAAGTGAGAAGAAGGATAAAAAAGTAGAAAAGAAGTTTTTAGGAAAAAAACCTGAAAAGGAAAACCATGATGCAGAGAGATGGAAGCTTAAAATGCACTATATTAATTGAGTACAAGGTTCTGGCCCTGTTGAGGGTCCTGAATGCATCAAGTTTAATGTTATTTATAATAATAAGCAGGAGATCAGAAAGTTAAGTTTAATAAATGTAAAAGATAATTATTCGTAACTGCCTTCTGCCTTCAGGCATTGAAGGAGCTGTAATCAATATTTAGGTCAAGATCTTCCTGCTGAAGAGCATTTGCTAGTCCAAAATCTGAACAGAAGATCTTGTCCAAGATCACTAAAAAAGGCCCCTTGTCAAAAATATATTATCGCAAAACATTGATGGAACACAAAAATACTTCTCTTCAATCTGCCACATGTAATGTAAGGATAAGATTTTATAAAAAGAGTTTCATCCTAATACTTTGTAATTTGGAAATCCCTAAACCAAACTCCAGAATTCCAACTACGTCATTCCCCAGAAAACATGCAATGAAAATTCCATCAAATCCCTAAATGGTAATCCAAGAAACACCTTTTCTGCTAAGGAGACGCGCCGCACTCTTCTCAAAGCCAATCCCTGAAACCTCCACTCAATGTAGCACAAAGTATTGGGTCAGCTTAGCTACTATCAGAAAATTAAAAATATAAGGAAGCATGACACAATACAATCTCATGACCATGAGACCAACACAATTTGATCTTACACAAGCAAGCATACTAGAAGCCCTTCAATAAAAACGGCTGGTACCAACCTTATCTTTTCTGTAGACTTGTTCATTGCTTTTTCAGTTTGCTTATAATCGCCGATGAGTGTAGAGCTGCGGATAGATTTGGATCTTCCCCTTTAACCTTAGGCAAGAGAGAAACGATCGGCGGAACAGATAAACTCTGAAAAGCCAAGGGGAAGAAACGCATATCTAGAGGTTTCGATTCTAGCCCGGGAATATCCTCAGCGGCTGAGGTGTGTTAATAATTTGGGCCAGGAACTTTGGGTTCAGATAACTGGAGGCCCATTTAGCAAATTGTCTATTTCTTCGGCATTTTAATGTTTGGCTCAAATTTTAACAAAAAAAAAATATATATATATATATATATATATATCTTTTTTTAATAAAAAATCTATCTTGCTTTACCGACAAAGCTTTAAGTTAAATGAGATTTGCAGTAAGGCCCTGTTTGACAATTGGCTAAAAACCATAGATAAAATTAGTCATGACCAAAATTTTAAATTTATTTTAAAAAATTATTTTATATTTCATCTAACACAAATTCTAATATTAAACAATCACTTTATTTCACATACAATACAATTCTGAATAAATTAATCAACTTTACTTCACATCCTACACAATTTTTAATATAACTAACTTACTTTATTTCACATCATACACATTTTTTTAAAATGACTAAAAATTTCAACCAAATCTTCTTTTTTTTTATTACCAAACAGAGTTTGATTTAGTGTATCTATTTTAATTAAAAATTGAATTGTACAATCAAAAAATTTTAACTATACATATAATATGATTAATTATAGATAAATTAATTTTTTAAAAAAAATCTTTTTTAAAATACAAGAACGATTCTGATTTTATAATGATAAATAAAAATATTTCACTTTTTACAATAATTACACGTAAATATTTGCTTTCATGTTAAGCTAGATTTCATGAGCTTAGCTAAGTTACATCAGTTTTGTCATACCTAACATCAATACAGTCATCTTATTACAATAATTGTTATTATAAATTAGTTTTTTATAATATTTTATATAATTTTTAATATAAAGTTATTTTATTTTATATTTTTGTGACGCCCGTGGCCGAAGATGGCAGGGAGTGATTGCCTCAGTGATGTCCTAAAAGAAAGGAATCACTGAGGTAAAGTGCGGCTCCTAACAGGCTTCTAAGTCGAATAATGAGCGATGAGAAGGGCGCAGGAATGAATCGACCAACATCAGAAAGGTAGGGAGATCCTGAGCTGTATAAGTAGATAACGTGATCTCAAATGGTAGAGGCGTCTTTTGGGGCAAAATCGTAAGGCTAATGATGGAAAACTTTATAGTTGAGCGTGCTTAAGCTGGAGTAGCACTAAGATGGGTGATCTTCTGGGAAGTGCTCAAGTCACGCAGTTTTTCTAAAGCCAAAGCGAACAATACCTCTACAATGAGATCACGAGATGTTATAATATGGTATCAGATGTTACAATATAGTATCAGAGCTGATCTCTCGCAGTACGATGTGGTTCGAGGATGAACCAGGCGGAAGCTGGTGGACCTGTGACTCCCGTGGCCGAAGAGGGCGGAGAGTGATCGTCGAGTGATGTCCTAAGAGAAAGAAATCACTGAGGCAAAGTGCGGCTCCTGGTTGGCAGGATGCTTCTAGGTCGAATAATGAGTGGTGAGAGGTGCACATGAATGAATCGACCAACATCGGGAAGGGAGGGAGATCCTGAGATGTATAAGCAGATAATGTAATCTCAAATGGTAGAGGTGCCTTTTAAGACAAAACCGTGAGGCTAATGATGAAAAACTTTATAGTTGAGCGTGTTGTTGGCCAGAGACTTCCCAAGAGAAAGGTGAATTGACATTTAAAAAAATTAATTGATTACTTTTAATTCAGAAATAGGAGGAATAAGAAGTAGTATACTTAAATTTTTCAAATTATCAAGTACACTGAATTCTGAGATCACCTGGACAAGAAAAAACTGTGCAGAAAATTTTACCCGAACAATCCGGTTGATTTTGAGAATTGACCAAGATTTGCAATGCAGTGCAAAAATGAATCCAAAAGAGATCAGAAATAATAAATTTAGAATTTACTAATCATATATCTGTTTTGAATGAAAATATTACAGGTTTTCTATAACTTTAAAATACTTGAATTTAAATATGTTATATCAATTTGGTTCAAGAGAATTTGGGAGCAAAAGTGAAAAGAACACAACAAATTTATAGTAGTTTGGCTTACCGCCTAGTCCACTTCCCACGCTCCTCAAATGGAAATTTCCACTAAATCTCACCAGATTTTTACGGGAACCAAAGCCGAATAAATCCTATACAATCCTTTGGCTTTTTACATGAACCAAAGCCAAGAAAACCTATACACCACAGCCTGTTACAGGTACTAAAGCCGAGCAAACCTATAAAACAAACTCAGGAGAAAATAGAGAAAGGTACAAGGTTTTGCTAGCCTTACTAGCTCAATTACAACTTAAGCACAAAAAAAATTAAATTATAGTAAAGAGCTCTATGCATATAGCAACTTGTCAAGGGTAAAAACTCGTAGATGTCCAAGATGGTGGACAATATATTTAGCAAAAAACTCAAAGACTGTAGGAAAGAATAAGTGGAATGAGAAATACAAATATTTTTTTATTTTAGAATGAATAAGGAGTAAAAAAATAATTTTTTAGAGATGTTTCAAATTAAAATATATTTTTAAAGTGGGCTGCTAGGAACAAAGTAGTGGAAATAAGATATTTTCAGTTTTTGGAGATTTGGATGGGCCAAACGGTCAGTTGGGCAGTTGTGTAGAGATGAATTTTACAGCAAAGATTATCAAGAAATGGATAGACCTTAGGCTGACTAAGATTGAGTACAAGTTAAATACTTTGCAAAAACATGCATGCTTACAATTATGTCCGAGAAAAGAAAATAAAAATGAACCATGCAGTATACTTCTTTTCTTAAACTTGAATTTGGACATTCACCTTAATTATGACATAAATAACCTAATAACACACTTAATAAAATGATTAGTCCATAATGCTAAATAATTTTGTAATCATCAAAATTGAGAGGTTCAACACGTGCTTGGGATGGAGTAGCACTGGGATGGGTGACTTTCTGGGAAGTGCTCAAGTGACGCAGTTTTTCTAAAGCCAAAGTGGATAATACCTCTATAATGAGATCACGAGATGTTACAATTTATATTATTTTAATATAATAATTAATTTATTTTTATATTTTATATAATTTTTAATATAATTAATTATTAATTTTATTTTTCATTATACACATGTATTAAATTAAAATTAAAATTTTCAAAACATTAGCAAAATAGTCTCATATAGAATTGCTATTAGAGCAGAATGAATGGCAGCTTGAGAACATTTGCAAATACTATTTTCAGCATTTTTTTTTTGAAAAATAGTGCCATTTTCAGTTTTGACAGTGTTGCAAAAAAATTGCCAAATAAAAAAATGAGACGATAATTTTCACGTGGAAACTCAAGTATCCGGGGGAAAAATATGACGCTGTTTAGGCGATTTAAATCCACTAATCGAAACTCTTTTTTAAAAAGCTTGGTGAAAGAGGGAGAGAGAGAGAGAGCCCCTAAGAGTTTTTCCTCTCCCTTATTTATAGCTTAGAGAGAATGAAATATAATAGGCAGTGGACCCCTATGTCACCTGAATGCTGAGTTGATAAAATAGTACGGAAGGTGCCATCTGGTAATATCTCCTTGAAAAACTGTTCGACTAAAGCTATTAGAGAAAAGCTATTCGACTAGAGGTGTTAGAGAATATTCTAACACATGTACATAAATATATATATAAAAATATATTCATTTACAACTGCATTTAATTAATTTTGTTCTTATATTTATTTATATTTATACATTTAAATATATATATATATATCACATATTTATACGCCTAAGATTTTGATTTAAAATTAAAATTTAATCGAAAGCTAAATCAATTTTGGCTAGGATGATGATCCTAAATCGAGAATAAATGAGCTATTCTTAGCTCGAATCGAAATTGAGCTGAAAATTTATATATCATTCATATTTTATATTTAGATCAAATCGAAAATTTTTAATTAAATCTTAAGTCAAGATGTGAATGGTTTGCAAATTGGATCTTCAAGAATCATAAAAATTGTAAAGTTAACAAAAACACTTAAATTGTAGTCATTTAAAAATTCTTGCCGAATTTGTGAAATTTCATTCCCGAGATGTATAATATGAAAATCTTAAACATATAATCAATGTAGAAATATATATTATAATCATAATCAATCGGTTAGTCACCCCGTAGAAATAATTAATAAAATAAAATCAGTTATAATGCTACGTGCTTATAAAAAAGACTGATCTTTGCTGAAGCTAGAGTGATACTGGTGGATCCATGCATGCTTATAAGGACGGACAAGTGTTTCAATGAACAAAAAAACAAAAAATGCAACATGAGATATCACTTTTTTTTCTTTTTTTTTGTCCACTTGCATAACCAAATTTCAATGCCTCAAAGTTATATCCAAATAATCCTATTAATTTCACTCCCAAAAGTTGTTAATTTGACAAATATAATTATTAATTAACCTGTTAATTAAATATATAACAGGAAAGAAATTAATTCAACTGGTTGAGTTAATAAATGCAGTGATCTATCAAACAAAATTAAGATTTTGTTAACACAACGTAAAATTAATCCTGATCATGCTCTCTCATTTACGATAATACATATATAATTTTCATCTATTTTCAAGGAAGAATCAAAGAATTTCACTACAATTATTACATTAATAATACTATACTTTTCAAGAGAAATTAAACCTACAATCTATATATATATATATATATATATATATAAATTCTTAGTTCAGAGTTCTGCATCCAAATCTCCTTTAAAAGAAGACACTGAACCCTTGGTTTTCTCCACCACCTTGTTGGCCATCTTGGTCGCCACTACTGCCGCCTGTTCCATTGTTTCTTTCCCTGAATGAAAGCTCCTCTTAATTGCGTCCTCCATTTTCTCCTCAGTGCCAACAAAGGCAAAGGCTTTTTGTTGATGCCCTCTCCTCTCACTGTATAAGAGCATGTAGTTTTTATTCGCATGCATATATATCAATCAATCGATCGATCTATCCGGCCAAGAAATTAAATTTCATGCTAGTACCATGAAAGTGTGAAGCATAATGAACCTAACCAAAAATTTCGTGGACAGAAATTCATCGAGGTGAGCTTTATCCAAGTGCGAAAGGCTTCCCAATGACTGTTGAAGCCGGTGATCCCTATCCCTCTTTCAGCGGGGTTGGGCCTCTGCTTTCCCTCATCTCGATCTTCCTTCTCTCCTGCTCTTATTTTTTCTTCGTTATTAGCAGTTTTAATCCCTTGGGCTAAAGCACAAAGCAGCAAAGAATGAGAGATCATAAGAAAAATAAGGAGAAAAAGTTTCATAAGGAAATTGGAAGAGGAATAGTTTTTGTTGATTCCCATAAATGAATCTGTGGAGAGGTCTGATGCGAACGTTGGAGGAAAAAGGCAACCTTTTTTTCCCCAGCAGTTGATAGATGCGCTGGCTTCCGATCTACAATGACACGTACAACATACACGTGGGGGCTGAGGGCAGGGAAACGTGCGGTGGTTCAGGATCAGCTGCACACGTGCGTCACAGACATCACAGGATGACTTCATAGCAAGTCAAGATGGGCCGCGAGGTTTTGCCAAATTGATGGCTACTGGGCCGCACAATCTGAGGCCCATCATTCACACATGTTTAAGGACACAGAAGCATAGAAAACTCTTATTCAGCTCTACGTCCAAATTCTTTTTTTTTTTTTGTTTGATAGAACATCCAATTCTAAAATTTGAGTCCATTTTCGATTTACAGTTCCAAAAGTTCTCTTAATTTTGATTTATTACAATTTTATTTGTATCATTAGATTAATTAAATCAAGGCTGTTATTGCACAACTTTGAGCGAGCAGAAGTTGATTTGATATAAAAAAAATTTGAGCTGAGTTAACTGATCTAAAGTTAGAAAGGGATATGATTCGAGACATTTCTACTCAATTTTACGTAATTTTGAATGGATAATTAATATTCGAGTTAACTAAGTATGCTAAGAATATGCGCACTTTTTGCATCTAATGTGATTTAATACTTTTTTTTTTAATTTAATTGATTTAATACCTAAATTTTGAAAAAGCAAGATTTAAATATCTTCTAGTCCTCCACTAAACCGTAATACTAATTTACATGAAAAAATTATTTTATATAAAAATTACATATATATATATATATTATTACATACAATTTTGAGATAGTAATAATTGTACTTCGTGATAGAAATAATTAATTCGAAATTAACTTAAAATAAGAGATTTTATCTCAAAATACAATTCAAAGATTTTAGGCTCTGTTTGGTTAGACGCTATTGTAGTCATGATCAAGACCAAAATAACTTTCAACTATTTTATTAAAAAAAATTATTTTTTATCATTAATAAATAAACTTCAATATAAAAAATTCACTTTGTGTTATATTCTACACAATTTTTAACATATTATATTTAATTTATTTTTATTATAAATTTTAATAAAATAGTTGTAGGTCATTTTAGCTATGGCTTGACCTCCAACCAAACAGAGTCTTAGGCCCTGTTTGGCGCGAGGACCAAAATAGGACCAAAACAGGACCAAAATGATACTTTTTATAAATTTTATAATAGTATGTGAAGTAAAATATTATTTTTTATATTAAATTTTGTGTAGAATAATTAAAATAATTTATTTATTATTATTATTATTATTTTTTAAATTAGTACTATTTTAATCTTGTTTTGGTCCTCGCGCTAAAGTCAGTTCTTGTGAGTTGCAACTACTGACTGGATATATGATATTTGAAGTCAGTAATTGATAGAAATTTTTTTTTAAAAAAAAATAGTAATTAATGTCACATCGTATGCAGTGTGGAGCCCAAGCGTGGGAATTGACCAGGCACCGCCTTCTTGCCAGCTAATACAACAAATGCCGACATTACAATTGTCCGGATGAGCTCACCTTTTTTGAGTTTTAATTTGAATAAAATCAAAATTATTTGAGTCAAATTTTCAGTTAATTCTTGTAAGGTTATCATCCTTTGATATCAAATAAGAACATAATTCAAGTTAGCTACTTGTTACTTATATAATAATATTATAGAAATTTAATGTATATATATATATATATATATATATATATATATGTATATAGTTTTTGTTAGAATATAAATAAATACGTATTTCTTACAAATTAATATTCCTTTTATCAGTTATTGTATACATCAATTATTCTCTCTCTCTCTATATATATTACATATTTATGGATTTACTAAAGAGTAATATCAATCTCATTTTCACCCAATTAATTTTGAATTAAAAAAAAAAAAGCTAGTCGACCAAAAGTCAAAGCTGAGTTTAGAGTTTCAAACTCCAATTATTCCAACGCAACTTGCTGACCTTTGGCTTCTCTTTAATTTATTAACTTCAATATATCATTGAAAGGAATAAAAATCATTCTCTCTATCTCTTTGGTTCACTCTCTTTTTCCATGCCTTCCCTCCCCAAATCTCCAATGGTCTCCGTCGAGATGAGTTATTGTGTTTATTCCGAAGGTTCTCATCTAATAGTTACTGTGACTTGATGGCTGCGAACGATAATGATTGCGTACTACTAGCAGTGACAGCACGAGCAATGAGAGCTTGATGGTGGAGAAAGAGCAGAGGGTTAGTGGACCCATCTATCTTGGAGAGGACAGCTTCAGCGGTAAGTTACTTGCAACTTTGCGTAATCCTTCTTTGTCATTCGTTCTGCTGGAATCTATTTTGTCAAAGGTCGATTCTTTGTATATGCATGATTGTTTAAACACATTTAACAACTGAAAGGAACTGACCATATTTGGATGATTTTTTGGGCTTCATTGTTGGCAAATTTCTTGACAAGGTAATTATTTCATATGATGCAATGCGACATGGTTTATGAATACCTCTATAATTTATGTTGTGGCTGATGATTAGGAAACTATCCACTTCATCAATATATCGGGTAAGGGTGTTAATATGGATAGAAGATCGAAAATCGATCAAAAATTGAATCAATTTTAGATCGAATTGATATTGAGTCGATCTAAATGAGCCGACTAAAGAGCTAAAAATTTGGTTCGGTAATAATTTCGAGAAGATTTTGAGCCGGGTAGGCTCGGCTAGATCCAGCTTGAAATCGGCTCGAATTAAAATACATTTTATACTATAATACATATATATAATATATGTTAAATATAATATATATATATATATAATATATATTTTATAAACTGAGTCGATCTCGAGCCGGATTGGGTTGAGCTTACCCGACTTGAGATCGGCTAAAAAAATTGAGATCTAATTCATTTTTGAGTTAGCTCGAAAATGAATCAAAATCAGCTCGAAGTTGATTGGAATCGATTCAAGCCGGCTCAAAGTCGAACCCAATCGAGCTCGAGTTGATCGAAATGTGATCGATCTGATTTCGAGCCGGTATTGGCTCAGCTCGAAATCAAATCGGTAACAACCCTAATGTCAGGCTACTTCGCATGCAAGTAACTATGAAACAGATCACTTTTACTCATTGGATTCATATGATCTGCTAATTCTGCATTTTTTTATTAAGCTAAGGGGGTCAATTGTTAATTGCTTACTTTCTCCCATTTTTATTCTTTCGATTTTAGGGTTATGTTAAGTGGAATAGCAATTTTTCATAACTGAGAGGGTTAAAACCTGCACGTCGAGGTCTTTGTAGTGGTATTTCAGTTACCCTTACCTCAGGTCACATTAACTCTGATTAAATTAAGTCAAAATGAGTTCTACAGTTCAGAATTTGACAAATTGTGAATCATCTACTAATACGGTGGAAAATAAACCACTATTATGTAAGGAGTATAATGATAAACTTCAAAAAAAACACATTACCTATTAATACAAAGGTTAGTTTGTTATTTTATTTTGAAAAAATTAATCACAGATATGCCTGCCTTCTCAATATGATATAGAAGTCTTTTAGCATTTTGAAGCAGTGTTTTTCAATTTTAAATACAATGAAGTCATTCCCACTTCAGACTTAAAAGGATGTTGTCGTTGCTTGTTTCACACTGGATAACTTCATAGCACGTTATTCACTTCGCGATATCCTGTTTCATCAACGAGACACAGATGAAGTCGAGCCCGAGTTAAATGATGTTGAATTAACTGAGCAACAAGAAGAAGCACATGACCATTCTCGTGTCGATGATCATCGTTTTGGTGATGCTTTATGCAGGGCAATTACTGATGACATTTGGGAATGTTAATATAATTAGATTTGTGACATTTATTTTTTGGTAGTCTAGCTGCTCTGACTGAAGAGGTATCATATTTTATTATTCATAAGTTATACATATATAATATTAATATTGGTTAACATACTTTTAAATATATATTATCGTATTTAACATTTGTGTTTGCAGATAGCTATTTATGTAGTTTTGGAAGGCCATCGTCGTGGAGTGTATTATCGGTGGGAGAATTGTTTCGCACAGGTCAATCGCTTTTCTCGGGCGTTATATTTCAAAGTGGCATTGAGAGCGGAAGGTGAATGTCATCTGCAGCAACATATTTCAAGGATTTTGCAAACAAGTTCAAGAGCATTTACTTTGTCCATGACCAACTTGACTGTTGATCAGCTGCATGCTACTTCCAGCGACGACAACAATATTAATGTTGTTACTGCATCTCTTTTGGTCGGTTTACTAGTTGGACTCGCCTTGGGACCTTCTCGTAGGATCGAGTGACTTAGTTACATTCCGTTATGTTGGAACATTAGCAAGCAGTGGTGTAAATTGTATATGAACATGCGCTTGCTGTTGACTTTTTGTTGTTTCTTTTGTATGACTCGATTCATCTTTTTTTGAGAATCATTATATTAGAGAATTAATTGCTAGAATAACATTTATTTGACTATTAATTATTTCAAAAATGCATATATTGTTGAAGTTTAATTTACCAGATTTTTATTTGTAATTTTGTATATTAAAATTTCAATAACTATTTATTTAGTCAAAATAAATTATGTTGAAAAATGCACAAACCATTAAGTTTTATAAATATTATATAATTTTTATAATTATATATTGCAGATAAGTGAAATAACACTTTTAGTAAATCTATGGCCCCGTTTGTTTCCAACTTAAAAATTAACCTGGTTTAATTTTAACTTGACATATCACATCATACATAAAATTTAATATTAAAAATTAATTTTCTTTCATATCCTATACAAATTACTAAAATAATAACTAACTTTATATCACATTCCTCATATATTAAAATATAATAATTAACTTTATTTCATATCATTCACAACTTTCAATAAAAAAATATCTTTATTTAAATTTAATTTTAATCATGTTAAATTTAACCTTACAAACAAACAGACCCAATAGTTTTATTTTTACCTACCATACTTATAAACAAATGCTTAAAATCACATAATTTAAAATTAATTTTTCAATTTAATTTTAACTTAGTTTAATTTTAACCTGTCAAATAAACAGAGGTAAGTTTAATTTTTTGATCTTTTGTAAATGCACAAATGCTCCTTTAAATAGGTTGTGCTAGTCACACTAATTGCATTAATTTATTTTTCCTTTTCACTCCCCTTTGCACTCTGATAGTTCTATTGAATGCAATTTGTGGGCCAGTTAATTTTTGGTTCCGTAAATAATTCATCTTTCAAGGTGGGCCGGTGGGCTCCTCGTGGCCCAGCCCAATTTGAGTTAATTGAGATTTGCAGGGCCGGGCAGGAGAGAGTTAAATACAAAATTACTAATGCATCCATTTTCTTTTTAGTTGATTATGTCATTCGATAAAGTTTACATATATATCATCTTCTGTTTTGAATACACAAATTATGAATTAATCTTTTAATGCATATGAGACTATTCATATTTATAAATAAAGTGTGATATATGTAAATATCTAATTATTTAAATTAAATAAGCAAAAATGATTTCCTAGAGGTGACATATATAATTTCTCCAAATTAATTATTGTTAGGAAGTGCATTTAGCCATGTTAATTTTAATAAAGTTAAAATTTTGTATTATTTATAAATTTTTTTGTTTTAAAAATTATGTATGATATCAAATAAAATTAGTTCAAAAAAAAGAGAAAAATTGAGATATAGTTAGTATCGTCTTCATATATATGCATTGGATGCATAATAAAATGTGTTTTTTATATTTTTTCATTCAAGTCAATTTAGATTTGTTAGATTTTGCGTTTAATTAAGTATAATTATTAATCTTATTTCCTATAAAAATTAAATTGAAGTATATTTGTATCTCAATTATTTCTTAAATATATCCTTTATCGTATGCATATTTACTATAACTAAAAAATATGGACTGAGATATTTTAAATACATATATATATATATATATATATATATATTAAAATAAAGGTGATTAGGATAAAAGCTAAATTAAAATTTATTAATTAATTGAGTATAATAAAAATAAATAATTCATATAGCTCATTCTATTTAATAAAATAAAAAATTAATTATTGTACTTTGTTGTTTTATATTAAAATAAATACAATTTCAAATAATTTGACTTCAAGTAAAATATTTAAATTGAGTAAAAGAAAATACTTTTTAAGATTCAAATTTCAAACCTGTAACTGGCAAATGTAGATAACACCTTAGCTTTATTAGAATTTAAAAGATTTAAGTAAATTACATATAGATAACTAAGATTTAGCCTTTCTTTTATGTATATCTACACTTTTTAAATATCTTTATTATTATCTATTTTATTTCAATATGATTCATTTTAATAATTTTTTATCTACATCTAAGCACTCCTTTAACAAATAATTATTAAAAAATTTCTCTTTTAATTTTTTTTAAAATTTTATTATTATTAATTTTTCTCTTTCTCCTCAATCATCTATTCTCCCCACTTCTCTTTCCTTTTTTTCTCATTCAATTTTTTGTGTTTATTAATTTTTATATGTAGTTTAAAAGACGGGAAATTAATGAAGAGAGGGAAGGAGTGAGTTGGCACGTTTGAGTAATCAATTTAAAGGAAGAAATAAGGGGATTACAAAAAAAGAAACTATGATTTAAATATTTTAATTGAAATTAATAGAAAATTAGCCGGTGGATTATATCACTTTTAAGAATCGATTGATATTGGACCCAACGTAATAGTTAGATATAAATATACAATTAAAAATAAATTTATTATTAATAATTATTAAAATATTAAATTATTTTCTGAAATATAATGCATGTTTTTGAAATGGGGCCCAAATAGATGCAAATGCTGAGTGCCCGAAAGGTGGGACCCACACCCACTCAGCGCACATGCCTATAGCCAATGCGTGTACGTCAGCTAATCCACTGGTGTATACCCATGAATTAATTAAGGCCAAATTACACCCAGTCTCTGAGTTTAATAATTATTATCACACAGGTTCACATTTTTTTAACTTAACATCAGGGTCCTTAGGTTTTCAAAAATTAATCTGGGTCCTTTTATTATTTTTTTATTATAAAAAATATTACAATTACCATTATACCCTTACCCTCCCTCTCTCCACTAGATCCGGCAGGCGAGATAGCCGAGCCGCTGGAGGTCGCCCAGCAAGCAGCGGCCGCTGCGCAGCTAGGGGGCCTTGCGCGGCCGCATGACCCCACCGGGCGAGGGCGTCGCCGGGTCGCGCGAACACCGCCGCGCGGCTCCGCGAAGCCCCCCTAAGCTGTGCATCGGCCGTTGGCTTGCCAGTTGTCGGGCCGGCCTTCACCGGCGCGGCGCGCAGCGGCATCCAGCGGCCTGGTTGCCTTGCAGGCGGCGCGCCCTGGCGGCGACAGCGCGGCCGGCGGTGTCGTGCGGCCGCGCGTAGGCCGCCAGAATGATTAGTTTTTGAAAATCTAGGGACCCGATGTTATAATTTAAAAATGGATCTGAGTGTAATTTGCCCATTAATTAATCATAAAATTAAAGAAAATGTTTAAAAAAGAAGAAAAAAAAGGAATCTAATAGCTGGAAGGGAGGAGAGCACAAAAGGGCAGTTGGCAACACATGGCTGATTGGCTTCTTCCCCTTACATACATTCAACTATATATAATCTAATTAATTAATTATTACTGTCAGACTCTAATTAAATTTGATAATTAGTGTCAATCATATGCATTATAACAGAATGATGAATAGTTGGCTGACTCTAATCTCCATCATGTGAATGATTAGCATCATCCCAATATGTTAATTTACAAATTGCAGGGATGTGGAATCAGGAAACTGCTCCACTACCGAATATTTGATCTCATGATTTGTTCGGCAGACTTGATTCTAATTATAATTAATTTCACTCTAATAATAATACAAAATCTCGCAGGGTATTCATAAGCCTTGCCATGAAATTAATATTGCTCGATATATAATTAGGACCCTATAACCATTAACTGCTACTTGCACACTCGTTAGAGCTGTAATTACAACTCATTCTAATTAGTGTCATTAATTTTTTTATTTATAATATCGTAATTTATGTTCTTCCTATCAAAAAAGAAAAACTTGATGTCTAATCTAATAACCTTTTAAAATGCTAATAGTATTAGAATGTGTCATATGTTTTGGTCCACTTGCACACCCTAGAGAGGGTGAATTAGCTGTAATTAAAATTTTAAATTTTAAGTAATATTATTAATTGACAATTTTTAAGTATTTTTAAAGTTATCTAAGTGTTTTTAGGGTGAGTAAAAGCATTTAAGTAAATCGTTTTTTGAAAGTAAATCTTTTGAGTAAGAGCAAATGAGCAATTTTAAGGTGGCACTCGTAAAACAAAAAGCAAAAAATATGTATAAATAATATATATATACTTATATTTGGTATAAATATAATATATATAGAAATTTAATTTACTAATGTATAACATGTGAAGCGTGTGAATGCAAGTGTTTTTCTAATAATAATAATAATATATTATATGTGTATATATATATATATATAAATATATATATATATATTAGTATATATGTAAATGATATATATATAT
>KZ452040.1:622434-640227 GCA_002786265.1 Apostasia shenzhenica | reverse complement strand
ATTAGTATATATGTAAATGATATATATATATATATATATGTGTGCATAAAAAGAAAATATTAACAAAAAGTTATTAAAAAAAGTACAGAAAAGTAAAAGCTAATATATAAAAAAAATTAAATGTACAGTGAGTAAATATTAGTAAAAAAAATGCAAAAAAATAAATATTAGTATCGTAATAATTAAATGTTAGTGATATATAAAAGTAAATGTTAGTAAGTTAAGTATAATAAATAAAATTATAGAATGTAAATTTAATGATTAACTGATTTAACTATATTGAGATGAATAAATTAATAACTTTCTGACTGTCGGGCGTTCTCTGTCTAATGAATTTAATTTATCCAATATACTAATACACTCCGTTCTAATGATATAGTTAAGTTAAAACTAAATTTTATATCATATATATAACTTAATTATAGTGGGATGGACAAATTAAAGTATTTTTGATTATCGCATATTTTCTATTAGGTAAATCGAATTTACCTAATATACTAACTCAATTTTATTCTACTGTTATAATTAAGTTATGTTGGATCCTTGGTGAAATTAATTAGATTTGGGGGGTGAGTAGGCTCAGATTTTAATTAACTAATCTACCAAGTTTAGTTATCTTATAGAGATTGGACAATTTAGATTATTAAATATTTTAAATTAGCTCAAATTATTATATTCAAAATCTAATCACTGAAATTTTATTTTGAGGCTTTGAAAATAAAATAGATATCAAGTATGCTAGCATCTAAATGACATAAAAAATGACACAGAAATAAAAAATAACACAATATTTATAGTGGTTCAACTTTTTTTTACTTTTGTTCCTCATTCGAATTGAGTTTCACTTTTTCAAGTTTATTATGAACAAGCTGAAGCCATAGTATAAGGAGAAATTCTATGTTGTTTTAGTCCAAAGGCATAAACTAATCTTTCGATTTTTTCACTGGGGGGAAAGAAGCAATCTCATCTCCTCTTTTACTTAGGGACAAGTAAGAAAAACTCTTATTTACAAAGTAAGACTCATAAATAAAATATGAATGAGAAACCGAATGACTCTTTTGAGCCATACAAGAAATAAATTAACTTAATTTAAAATTTTATAAGAGGTACAAGAAAGCCAAGTTAATTTTAAGAGAAACATTTAGTATTATTTTTCTCAATATTTTATAAAATGTAAAGATCAAGTGAAGAGAAAGAGAGATAAAATTCGATGAAATATTTTTTATGACGTAAAATCGGGTAAATAGAAACTTTAAAAACTAATATTCGGAGGTCAAACGAGTAATATAAAAATCCATAAATCTTTAAAAAAAATCTATTCGAAGAAAAAAAAAATCTAAATAAAAATACCTCTGAAAATCCAAGAACTCCCTAAAATCCACTTCCAATATTGTAAACAGAAATTTTGAACTTGGGGAGAGAATTTTTAAGTGAGAGAATAAGAAGTTTGGTTTACCAAAGAGTGATATTAATTCAAAATCTCCATTATATGAGGGGTAAATTGGTAATTTAGATATTATAATTTTTTTAAAATAAAATCAGCTACTTAACATATTTTATGACTAATTTTAAAGAACTAAATAAGAAAAATAAGTATTAAATAAGCTAGTAGAATTTAAAGTATCGAGTAATTCAAAATATTAAGTAATTTTGATTGAGTAACTTATTCATTTATTATTATTATTATTAGAATATATATATATATAAATTTTGAAAATAGATTTTAATATTTAAAGTTGAAGCAACGTGTTAAAGAGTAAAATTATTAGTTAAATTAAATTTAATCAATAAATTTAAATCTTTGAAGATCGAAGGAAACTTGTCATCGAAAAATTTACTTGTATAATTTGAATTTTTTTGAAAATCTCAATTAATCCAAAAAAATAAATAATAAATAAAAAATATCCAAAAGTCATGAAATTAATTTAATTATGTTTATTTTAGTTTTTCTATATAAATGAGCTATGAATTTCTAGCTTGTACTTATATGCTAGTCTAAAATTTTAAAGCAAATGCATTTTTAAAGTTGACTTTTGGATTTAATGCCCCTTTACATGGTGATTTTTATCAACTTTATCATTTTTTATTCTTGCCTTATTTTTGTCAATTTTGGGTCAACATCATTTCAACGGTCAACCTTCTTTGATCCTGAAAAGCTTAAGTATAATATGTACTAATAAATAAAAAACTAATCGAGTATATTATTATTAACTTGTTTGTTATTAATAAAATCTATGGGGGTTATTATAAAAAAAAAAAATCTATAAGAGTTCAACAGTATGACCACACGACAAGCAGGTTAGCTAGGTTGGCATCACTCATGAACCCATGCAATACTATATATATTTGCTTAGAGAGAGGGATGCATTCATTTAATTAAATTAATTCTCTCAAAGTAATTAATTTTCATTTATCTCAGGTATATACTTCAGCACTCTTTGCTATTTTGATGTATTTTGTAAGGGTATAGATTCGTCAAGTATAATCTTATGTGAAGTGATCAGGTTCACCATATTTTCAAATTAACCGATAATTAATAATTAATCCCACTATAATTTGTACAATATATATATATGTGCAAATAGAAGAGGACACAAAACATTTAATTCTCACTTATGACACTAGAAGAGGACATAAAAAATAATTTTTTCTTTCGTGATAGCGAAGAGCATTAATTAGATCTTATGAGATTTTTAGGCTTGTTGTGAGAAGTAATGCAAAATGAATAGTCCCCCATGTCATTAGGCATTTGAACTTGAAATTCTCAATTTGATTTAGCTAGATCATCTTGAACCTGAAAACAATCTTGTATTAATTGAGCTTGAACAGTAGATTTTGAGTTTTATTTTAAATATACTTGCATGACATGCATCATACTACATATATACATGTATGTATATATATAATTAATTGTGTTCATAATTTTTTCCATCTTTATTAATTTATCTATATTGGAATTAATAAACACCAATAGCTTTTATTATTTACAAGATGATTACTAGAACAATGATACATATAAATATAATTAATAGTTAATATATATATATATATATATATATATATATATATATATATATATATGAAGTCGTTTGATCAGTGGAGTCTGTCAGTCAAATTTTGAATATTAATTTGTGTGAGATGCATGCATGGGGATGATGTATGGTGGACGGCAGTCAGTGACCACATGGGTTTCTTATCTTGAAAGTAAGGCTGGCCTCTGATCGACCCCCTCTGTTTGGCGCGAGGACCAAAACAGGATCAAAATAGGACCAAAATGGTACTAATTTAAAAAACAACAATAATAATATTAAATAAATTTTTTAAATCATTCTACACAAATTCAAATATAAAAAATATTATTTTTATTTTACATACTCAATAATTTAAAATAAAAATATCAACTTTATTTCACATTCTAGACTAAAATATTCAAATCGAGTATTTTGATCTAAGATGTGAAATAAAATTTATATTTTTATTAAAAATTATTGAGTATGTGAAGTAAAATGTTATTTTTTATATTAAAATTTGTGTAGAATAATTAAAATATTTATTTATTATTATTATTATTTTTATTTTTTAAACTAGTACTATTTTGGTACTGTTTTGGTTCTCGCGCCAAAGGTCTAGAGGATGTTGTACCAACATTTGCACGCATCCACATCGCATATATAATCTCACCTCCCAATTCAATTTTATTACAATATTCCAATCCAAACCCTTCCATTTACAATCAATTAATCCTTCTAGCTATGCTAGCTAGCTAGCTATATGCATATTAATTTCCCATGTATGCATATTATTATCATTTTTTCTCCATTATGTGCACGTAAAAACAAAGTTAAAATATTGAAGAAACTAGAACACAGAAACTTTATTACACAGCAGAGCACACTTTGAAAATAATATATATATATATATATGCATATTACTGGCATCAACTATACTAGCTAATTAATTATATACCTACTGAACAATTAATATATGTATATATTATATATATAAGGAAGTGAAGGTGAACAAATTAAAGAAGATGCGAAAGAAGTACAGTATATAAAGAATCTATCTGCAGTAGATCGAGCTTAATCTGGGAGAATTTCTTGCACTCGAGCAAGTAGACCTCTCTAGCTACGACTGCAGGCTTCAATATTCACTCACAGGCCAGAATTAATAAAGGTGATCAAAGGTGTATTGCTAGTTAGCTCCTTGAATTGATTTGAATATTCCTCTGCGCAGGCTGCAGGCAAATATATATGTATATAATTTTAAATAAATCGAATGGTCATGATCGATCACGCATGAAAAATATAATAATTAATTAAGCTCCATCAAATTTAATGGAAGTGATGGTGATCGGGCCATGGCCAAAATGCATTTTGGTCTTCCATTCCACACAAGAGGTTGCTCAAGTTTTCTTCGGTGACGGCGCCGGGCTGCTCCATCTTGATGCAATGGAGAGAGTCTTGCCTCGATGAAGAGGAGCTCTGAAGTAGCTGGGAGATCACCGGCGGCGGCCGTCCGGATTGGAAGAAAGGGATGCTGTGGACGTTGGGATTCAGAGGGCTGTCGGAAGGGGCGGCGGTGGCCGTCGACGTCGTCCGTGATATGTCCAAGTTGATCTCCGAGCTGTTCTCGCTCCTGTTGCTGGAGGATCCCTCAGTTTCCTTATTCAGATTTATGCGCTCAGGCGCCTCCCTGCCTCTTAGAGCCATTATCTGCTCGCATAATTATATATATAAAACCATCAGTTCTGCTATAATATATATTCGATCCATCATCATGCATGCATGCATTACAATATCAATTCGACCAATCAGCACAAAGATTTCTGAATGAAGCGCATGCAGCAGTCTTTCTAAATGAAAGCTATTATAAGCTGAAATTAATTAATTAAACATGCATACATTAATAGAGGGATTAATTAAGAATTAATGATATTCACAAGTATGATATACATTTATGTATAACCAAAAATTAACAAGCTAGAGGATTTTTAGTTAATCATATCTGGGAAATGTAGCTAGTTAATTAATAAGCACATGGATCAATTAACAACAAAATAAATAATTGTTTAAAAGGAAGATTTGGGCGATTGGCCAAATCGAAATCCAATCAATGATTTGGGCAATTATTAAATGAAGCAGATCAATCAGCAATATTTATAAGAATTAATTCATGAATATCCCATCCCTTCCAATAATTAGTTCCAATCGCGCGTTGATGGATCTGGGCCAATAAATATTTATGAGCCATTTCCATCTCGAAGCGCTCAATTAATTACTACAGCATGATCGATCATCAAAATGTATATGTGTTCATCTTAAATATATATCGCTGCTAGCAAGCAGGTGATCGATGATGATGATGAGTTGATGATCATGTATAAATATATATATATATATAAATATATACCTCGGCTTGGAGTTTGGTGTTGTTGGAATGGAGAGCATCATTGTCGGCCTTGATGGCGTCAAACTGGCGCTTGAGCAATTCGTAGTCCTTCTCCAGTTGCTTAGTCTTCCATCTCGCCCTCCTGTTCTGGAACCAGATTGCGATCTGCCTCGGCTGAAGACCGAGGGCTCTGGCGAGTTGCATCTTCCTCTCGGGCTCCAACTTGTTCCCGAGCTCAAAGTTCTTCTCCAGCGTCCTCACCTGCTCCATGTTCAGCCTCCTCTTCTTCTCCCCAGCCTGTGAGCAGTCGTCCGACAGCTCGTCGACCTCTCCCTCGCAGGTCTCATTAACGTTCCCCGCGGAGAAGGACATCGATGTTCTCTTAATTCCCACCATTGCCGCCATACCTGCATATATATATATATATATATCAATTAAATTGTTTATGATTCATCATGACATATCGATGATCGATCGATAGATCGAGCAGTTGTGATAGTATATATACTACGTACGTACCTGCAGATCTGGAGAAGTCGTGGGGAATATTAATGGAACAAGGCAGGAGGGGATTGAGGATGGGGATGATGGGCGGCTGGTGGTGGTTATCATCGGTACCACGTCTGTCGCCTTCATGATGATGATGATGGTGATGATGATGATGATGATCATGAGAATCAGTGTCAGTAGTACTCTGCATCTGAAGAATGAAATTCGTAGGGGAGAAGAAGGGGGAAGGCGCCATGGAGCCATTGCTGCTGGAGGTCATATTCTCCTCTACAAGGCGCATGGGTTCATGAGCTGCTTAATTAGAATATTAGATCTGCTGAAATATTATCGACAGATCGATCTGATCTCGTGGAGATGGGTCGACGATGATCTGATCTAGATACTATACATCTATCATCTATCTAGAGATGCTGCTAGCTGACGTTGGCAAAAGGGAAAGGGCGAGGAATGGGGTTCTAATGGGAAGGAGGGCGCGCGCCTTAATTAGGCCTTGGCTAGCTAGTGAGAAAGGCTTGCTGCAAAAATAAAAGTCTTGCAAATTAGATATTTGAGATGCAGATAGAGACAGCCAGAGAGAGAGAGAAAGAGAGAGAGAGAGAGAGAGTCATTAAGACGGGATGGGGGATAGCTACTTAGGTAGAGTGTGAACGACAGACGATGAGCGGCCGGATGGAGGAGACCGATCGAATAAACTACAGTGCAAACGAAAAGAAATTGTTCTAATTATTTTATGTAATTGCCGTCGGTGAATTCAATTACATCATAAACCACATGCACCCCGGAAAAATACTTAGGTTCGGAGAGCTCGCCACATCACCATTTCATATACCAATTAAATAGCGACAGCTGGCAGCAGGCGGCCCACTGCAGTTGGGTTCGAAGATCGATGTGCTTGTTATAGGTATAAAAGTGCTTGTTATAGCTAGGCATAATAGTGCTTAGTTATATATATTTATGCTTATAACAAGCAGATTTATGTCTATAACAATCTATAACAAGCACATTTATGTTTATAACAAGTACATTTATGCCTATAATAAGCACATTTCTGCCTATAATAAGTAATTTTATGTCTAAGTTTGCTTGTTATAATCATAAATGTGTTTGTTATAAGCATAAATATATATAACTAAGCACCTTTATGTCTATAACAAGCTCTTTTATGTCTATAACAAGCACTTTTATATCTATATAAACACATCGATCTCCGAACCCAATTGCAATGGGCCGCCCGCTACCAGCTGTCGCCATTTAATTGGTATATGAAATGGTGATGTGGCAAGCTCTCCGAACTCAAGTATTTTTCCATGCACATGCAGGGATCAATATATGTTGGGTTTTTACATTAATTATTAATTAATATGCATAATAAATTAAGTTTCATGATTGCACTTTAAAATTGTAAGCTGGCTGCAATATTAGACCAAACTAAATAATATTTAATTTATTTATAATTAATTATGTTCTAATTAAGAAGGTTCGATCAGCCGTATTTTCTAATAGAGATGTACATGGCTGAAAGAGCTCTTCTTCTTCTTCTTCTTCCAATTTTTTGGCTTAAATTGTAACAATCCATAAATTTTATTAATTAATTATTGATTAGTGAAGCTTATTTTCTTTGCATGCTGGTCAACGTCTGTTTCTCTCTCCTTAATTCACCTTCCTGGGCTTTAATTTTGTGTATATAGTTAATTAATTAATTAATGTGTATGCAATTATAATTTGCAGTATTTTCATCTTAATTACTATGTTAAAATTATTTGCTTCAAGCAGAACCAAATATGAAGCGCTTAATATAATATCATATGTTTGGAAAAACATATACATTAACGATCTATGATTGCTTTTGTTATCTGCTCTAGAAAGTATTCATATAGAGATAATTAAGGGGGGAGTTAGAAATTATAAGATCACATTGGATTGAACAAAGATTAATTAATTTTCTTAATATTCTGCAAATTAACAAGAAAAAAGAATGACTAAAACAATTGCTTGTCATTTATTTAAGATTTTTATGGGATAATTAATATTTAAAGAAATTTTGAGACAGAGAGAAAAAGTTGATATTAATTTCCACTCATGACTGATCAGGCAATGACTATATATGTCTTTAATAAAATGTTGATTTAGTATTAACAGGATAGTAATTAACTATCTCAGGTTGAATTAATTGGTGCATTATTGTTAAAAATTACAGTGTGATTCAAATTTAAGAAATAAAACTTAAAAAAAAACTCCTTAGCAAACTAACAGAGCAACACGTACAGCTTAAATTTTTTTTTTTTGTAAATTTGATCTGTTACGTTGTCTTATCATCAGAGGCAGCAGCGTTTGTTTTCCATGTTCTAACTCGTAAGGCTGGCCGGCTATTATTATTATTTTCCTAATAAAGCCGAAGAGTGTAGAGCTAGGTGGAATAATATTGTTGATTTCTTCAGAATTGAACCAATGGATGATGGATTTTAAATGTTTATTAGCGCTCAGAGAAGGCGAACTACGGAAGAATCGATTGAGAGAATTATGAATTGGAATAATATATTATTGTTGATGCAAAAAATGCACCACCACAGAGAGAAATGAGACGATGATTTTTACGTGGAAACCCTAGTGCCCGGGGGAAAAACCACGACGCCGTCCAGGCGATTTGAATCCACTAATTTCATCTCCTCTTACAAAGCTTGAGGGTCTCTCGTGGGAGACCAAAAGAGTACAAGAGAGAGAGAGGGAAGAGAAAGAGTGGCCTCCTTTGAGAGAGCCTGAGTCCCCTTTTTATAGCCTGGGGAGGAGAGGGTACAATAGGTAGTCTGTCACATCTGACACCTACTCCTACAAAGGACGACTAGGGAGTGGACTCCCATACTGTCTTAAATGCTGAGTTGACATAGTAGTACGGAGGGTACGATTTTGTGATATATCTTTGAGCAGCTGTTAGGCGAGGGGCCGCCGTTGGGCTGCTGTTCGGCGAGGGGTCGCCGTTGGGCTGCTGTTCGGCGAGGGGCCGCCGTTGGGCTGCTCTTAGGCAAGGGGTCGTCGTTGGGCTGTTGTTAGGCGAGGGGCTATCGTTTGGCTGCTCTTAGGCGAGGGGCCGCCGTTGGGCTGCTCTTAGGCGAGGGGCCGCCGTTGGGCAGCTGTTAGACGAGGGGTGTTAGAGAAGGTTCTAACAATTATTTAAGAAGCTTTCGTTTTCACTATGCCTGTCATGGTTGCAATGCATATATGGAGTAGTTGTGCTTTCTATTGAAATTTATAGAGATAGTTGAGAGAGAGAGAGAGAGAGAGAGAGAGAGAGAGAGAGAGAGAGAGAGAGAGAGAGGGGCAGGGCTGGGCAGGGCAGGAATCTTTTAAGGTATGGGTCCAGTGGGTTGCAGAATGCAGAGAGTGCTACCTAACCCACAAACAGCCATCGTGCAGCTGCTTCTCTCTCTCTCTCTCTCTTGCTCTTTCATGACGTACCCATCATCATCTTCTGTGCATATATATATCTTTCTGAACCTAAAGAGAAAAAAAAAAGAAAATTCAGACACCGGAGATCGGAGCTAATGTTAAAAGCTGGATCACTTTTGTCCTCGGGCCCTTGTGCATGCCCTCTCTCTCTCCATCTATAATCTATATCAAGACTTTTTTTTTTTTTTTGATTTGCAATTTTGCGTCTGCTTCTAGCTTTAATTTGCATCCATGGCCGCACCGGGTTTATGTTCTGGAGTTAGTAATACTCTAGACGTCCTTATATTCAACATCAATACGATTTGCTGGGATAAATATCATCACATTTCTGCTGCTACAAATGATAAAAACTAATTAAACGCAGTTTTATCGATCATGTCAATACATATTAATTGCATGCATGTATCGTCAAATTATATACATTATATACAATATAATAATAATTTTTTTAAACTTAAAAGCGTCCTTTGAAATTAATAAATTTAACCTTCAATTCAACGCAATTCAAAAAAAAATTACAATATAAAAAGCAGGGAAAAACAGTAAGAGAAAAGGAACTGTATATCACGGTGACTTATTTGGCAAGAATGGAAGGTAGGACATATATATCTATGAATATATATACAACAAGCTGCAAAGTTTTTAATCCAAATCCTTATTAAACAAACAAGAATGACTAGGAAATTGCTGATAAGAATTCAGAGTGAAGTGCAGACGGCAAACATATATTAATAAATTAATTCTTTTGTTTTATGGTAATAAATTTATTCTTGATAGATCACACAACATAAAATACATACAAGGTCAGAATTCATTAATTTGTTTCCATATATATGTTAACATGATGCCAGCCAGCAGGTTCCATAAATTTGTTATCTAATAACTCTTCACACACCACCTGTTGACATGTGGCTCCAGCGCTGCATTACAGCCATACACATGACGCTCTTTCATCTTGAAACATCATGCATTAACCTTTGAAGCTATTTGGGCCCTCCAAACCTCGTGAGTGAGGTTTCGGCCCTCCAAACCTCGTGAGTGAGGTTTGGGCCCTCCAAACCTCGTGAGTGAGGTTTGGGCCCTCCAAACATTCTGCATGATCCTTGTTCAAACAGCTCTCCCAACCACATCAAGCACGATGTTTCTCAGCTGTACCTATCACTGTCAGCGTGTCCTAGCCACATTGTTTCCAATGCAGCATGCTTCTTCCAGACACGCAAATCAAGAGTCTGCATGCTTCAGCCATCACGAATCCCCAGAAGCAGTACCGAGATCCAAAGGTCAAGCTCTTTTTACTGACTCTGGTCCCTCCAGTGGCCGATAAGCGGCGCAAACCCAGAGCTTGTCCACCTCCTTTCCTCCGGAAAACCAAGATAAAGCTGTACTATCTGCTGTCTACAAATACCAAGGAACAGACTTCAAAGAAAAGAGAGATCGAGCACCCATGATCAACAGATCAGAAGAGGATAACTCGCACCAGGAAGAGCAGAATCTCTCCTCTATCACCTCTTGTAAAACAGGAGCTTGAGAACAAGAAAAACTCTCTTTTTCTCCTTCTTTCTCTTTTCCTCTTGTAAGCTCTTTGTATTAGCCTTCACGGCTACCTTTTTCCATTAGTGAACTTCTTCGCTGACCGCTCGGTGGACGTAGGGGATTTTCTCCCTGAACCACCTTAAATTATTGTGTGCTCTTCTGGATGCCCCAAACTCTCTCTCTCTTAAGCCTCAACCATCAGGCTTACCTCTCTGCGCGCCCGCCATCTCTCGGAATTCTCTCTCTTTTTTAGTGTTCCTTGGGATCCACCCTTTAGTAAGAAAACAAAAATGATTGACTAATATGAGTCTATTTTGAAAGCTACATCATCAATCATATATCATAAATCAATCTCTAAAAGTACGCCTAATAGGTAAAAATAGATAGATATTATATAAAAAAGTGTAATTGTCGGTATTATATTAAAACTCAATCAAAGGTACCCTAAAAGATCGTCAAATATCTATTTTCGGATAAAATACATTGATATAGCAAATATTAGTTGTTTAATCAGAGTATTATGTTCAAATGCCTTGATATACACAAGATCAAAGTCAAATTGTTTGTGTACTCTTTAAATACAATAAAAAATGATTAAATACTCGTATAATTACTAATATTCTATTAAAATAATTTATTATACAATAAATCGTTCTCTAAATTCTAATATTTTGGTTGAATTCAATGTTAATGCAATGAATAATTGTAAAAACATCACTATTCAATTAAATACATTGATATTTAATAAATCAGTCTCTAAAAGTGCGTAATAAATTAAAATAGATCAATATATTATTAAAAATATGTGTAATTACCAGCATTATATAAAAACATTCATCAAATATCTTTAATAGATCACCAAATATTTATTTTAGGCAAAAATACATCGATCAATATAGCAAATATTAGTTCTTTAATCAGAGATTTATTTTAAAATATCTTGATATAGATAAGATTAAAGTCAAATTACTTGTATTCTCTTCAAATCTAATAAAAAATATTTGAATACTCATATAAGTGCTAGTATTTAATTAAAATAACTTATTATGCAATGAATTACTCTCTAATGCTTGTATTTCGCTTAAACTCAATGTTAATGCAATGAATAGTTATAAAAAAGTTTGTATTCAATTCAAATACATTAATATGTTATAAATAAGTTTTTAAAAGTACCTAATAAATTAAAATAGATTGATATACTATTAAAAATATGTGTAATAGCTGATATTATATTAAAACTCAGTTCGAGGTCCCTAATAGATCACTATATATCTATTTTTGATTAAAATATATCGATATAGCACATAATAGCTATTTAATTAGAGGATTATGTTAAAATGCTTAGATGTAGATAAGATTAAAAATAAATTACTTGTATTCTCTTTAAATAAAATAAAAAATAATTGAATACTTGTATAATTACTAGTACTCAATTAAAATGACTTATTACGCAATGAATCATTCCCTAATTGCTTGTATTCCAGTTCAACTCAATGTTAATGCAATGAACATTTTAAAAATATCACTATTTAATTCAAACATATTGATATGTCATAAATCTATTTCAAAAATTGCCTATGAGGTTAAAATAGATCGATAAACTATCACAAAGATATGTAATTATTGGTATTATATTAAAACTCAAACATATGTTCCTAATAGATTGTCAAATATTTGCTTTCGACTAAAATACTTTAATAAAGCAAATATATGTTGTTTAATATTAGTTAAAAGCCAAATTGCATGTATTCTTTCTAAATACAATAAAATATTATTGAATAATCTTACAGTTGCGAGTATTCTGTCAAAATAACTAATTATACAATGAATTATTCTCGAAATGCTTATATTTGACTTGAATTCAATGTTAACGCAACGAATATTAGTAAAAGCATCATAATTCAATTGAAATACATCGATGTACTATTAAAAAGAATTGTAACTAACGGTACTACATTGAAATTCCATCATATCTCTTTAGTACGTAGCCAAATATCTATTTTTGACTGAAATACGTCGATATAGAAAATATTAGTTATTTAATCGTAGTATTATATTAAAATACTTTGATATAGATAAAATTAAAATTAAATTACTTGTACGCTCTTCAAATATAATAACAAATGACTGAATATTCATATAATTACTAGTATTAAGTTAAAATAATTTATTATAGAATAAATTATTCTCTAAATGCTTGTATTTCGCTTAAATTAAATGTTAATATAATGAATAGTTGTAAGAACATCATTATTCAATTTCAATACATTGATATATTATAAATTTATCTTTAAACATGCCTACTAGATTAAAATAGAATGATATACTATCAAAAAGATGTAAAATTGCCAGTATAATATTAAAACTCAATCAGATATCCCTAATAAATTGTCAAATATCTAGTTTCGGTTAAAATATCGACATAGCAAATATTAATTATTTAATCAGAATATTATGTTAAAATATAGTGATATAGACAAGATCAAAGTCAACTTGCTTTGTTCTCTTCAAATATAACAAAAAAAATTGAATACTCATATAATTAATAGTATTCAGTTAATGAATTGCTCTCTAAATGCTTATATTTGACTTGAATTCGACATTAATTCAATGAATAGTTGTAAAAATGTCAATATTCAATCCAAATATATTGATATATCATAAATCAGTCTTTAACAGTGCCTAATAAGTTATAATAGATCGATATACTATCAAAAATATATATATAATTGCCTGTATTATTTTAAAACTCAACTATATGATCGTAATATATCGCTAAATATCTATTTTCAACTAAAATATATTGATATAGCAAATATTAATTCTTTAATCTAAGTATTATATTAAAATACCTTAATATAGACAAGATCAAAATCAAATTACTTGCATTTTTTTCAAATACAAAAAAAAAGTTGAATACTCGTATAATTGCTAGTATTCAGTTAAAATAATTTATTATACAATGAATCATTCTCTAAATGATTATATTTAGCTTCAATTCAATGTTAATATAATGAATAATTGTAAAAACGTAATTCAGATATATTGATATGTCATAAATTAGTTTATAAAAATGCCTAAAAATTTATAATTGATTTATAGCGTTAAAAAGATATCTAACTGTCGGTATTACATTAAAACTCAAATATATGTTCCTAATAAATTATTAAATATTTGCTTTCGGCTAAAATACATTGATATAACAAATATTAGTTGCTTAATCAGAGTATTATATTGAAATGCCTTAATAAATACAAGATCAAAGTCAAATTACTTATATTCTTTTCAAATACACATAAAAATAATTGAATACTCATATAATTACTAGTATTCAGTTAAAATAACTTATTATGCAAGGAGTGGGCCCCTCCCAATACTTGTATTCTACTTGAATTTAATGTTATTGTAATGAAAAATTATAAAAATATTATAATTCAATTCAAATACATTAATATATCATAAATTAGTCTCTAAAAGAGCCTAATAAGTTAAAATAGAATGATATACTATTAAAAAAATGTGTAATTGATAGTATTATATTAAAATCTAATTATATGTCCCTAATAAATTGTCAAATACCTACTTTCGATTAAAATACATTGATATAGCAAATATTAGTTATTTAATCAGAGTATTTTGTTAAAATGCCTTGATATAGAGAAGGTCAAAGTCAAATTACTTGTATTCTCTTTAAATATAATTAAAAATAATTAAATACTCGTATTATTATTAATATTCAGTTAAAATGACTTACTATGTAATGAATCGACTCTAAATGCTTGTACTCCACTTAAATTCAATGTTAATGCAATGAATAGTTGTAAAAATATCACTATTTAATTCAAATACATTGATGCATCATAAATCAATCTTCGAAAGTTCCTAATAGGTTAAACAATGTCAGTATATTGTCAAATAGATGTATAATTACCGGTATAATATTAAACTTCAATCATATATCTCTAATAGAATGCTGAATTAATATTTTCAGCCAAAATACATTGATGTAGCAAATATTAGTTGCTTAATCAAAGTATTACGTTAAAATGACTTAATATAAATAAGATCAAAGAAAAATTGTGAGTATTCTCTTTAGATATAGTCAAAAGTGATTGAATACTCATATAATTGCTAATATTCAGTTAAAATGACTTATCAAATAATGAATTACCCTTTAAATGCTTGTATTCCACTTGAATTTAATGTTATTACAATGAATAATAATAAAAACATTACTATTCAATTGAAATAGATTCATATATCATAAATCTGTCTCTAGAAGTACCTAGTAGGTTAAAATAGATTAATATACAATTAAAAAAATATGTAATTACTTGTATTATGTTATAACTTAATCATATGTCCCTAATAGATCGCCAAATATCTGCTTTCGACAAAAATACATTGATATAGGAAAAATTAATTATTTAATCAGAGTATTTTAATAAATTGTCTTGATATAGACAAGATTAAAGTCAAATATTTGTATTTTCTTCAAATACAACAAAAAATAATTCAATACTCATATAATTGCTTGTATTTAGTTAAAATAACTTTGTATGCAATCAATGATTCTCTAAATGCCAGTATTTAATTTGAATTCAACATTAAAAATGCCTAATAATTTAAAAATAGATGGATATACTGTAAAAAAGATGTGTAATTACCAATATTATTTTAAAATTCAGTTATATGTCTCTAATAGATTGTCAAATTTCTGCATTCAACTAAAATAGAACAAATATAAGTTGTTTACTTCTAATATTATGTTAAAAATACCTTTATATAGATAAGTTCAAAGTCTAATTACTTATATTCTTTCTAAATATATTCAAAATTGTTAAATAATCATATAGACATTGCAATTATTCCATATGAATACAAACATCAGTCTCTAAAAGTGCCTAATAGGTAAATGTAAATCAACATACCGTCAAAAAGATGTATAATTGCTAGTATTATTTTTAAACTCAATCAAAGGTACCAGTTTTCAGCTAAAATACATTGATTAATAAATATTAATTATTTAATTAGAGTATTATGTTCAAATGCCTTGATATACATAAGATCAAAGTCAAATCTTGTATTCGCTTTAAATTTAATAAAAAAATTGAATACTAATATAATTGCTAATATTCTGTTACACTAACTTATTATGCAATTTCCTATAAAAACAAAAAAAACTTATTAAGCAAATAAATCATTCTCTAAATACTTATGTTTTTATTGAATTCAATGTTAATGTAATAAATAGTTACAAAAACGTCATTATTTAATTCAAATGGATTCATATGTAAAAAATCAGTTTCCATTCAAATACAATATAAAATAATTGAATAATCGTATAATTACTAGTATTTAATTAAAAATAACTTATTATGCAATGAATTACTCTCTAAATGCTCTTATTTCGCTTCAATATAACATTAATGCAATGAAAAATTGTAAAAATATCACTATTCAATTCAAATACATTGATATATTATATATCTGTCTCTAAGAATGCCTAATAGGTTAAATTGATCAATATATAGTTAAAACGATGTGTAATTGTCGGTATTATATTAAAACTCAATTAGAGGTCCCTAATAGATTGCCAAATATCTATGTTCGACAAAAATACATCGATATAGCAAATATTAGTTGTTTAATCAGAGTATTATGTCAAAATGCCTCAATATAGATAAGATTAAATTCAAATTGCTTGATTCTCTTCAAATACAATAAAAAATAATTGAATGCTCATATAATTACTAGTACTCAGTTAAAATAACTTATAACTTTTTTTATGCGAAGAAATCGTTCTCTAATTGCTTGTATTCCAGTTCAACTCAACGTTAATGCAATGAATAATTTAGAAACTTCATTACTGAATTCAAATATATTGATATGTCATAAATCTGTTTCAAATAGTGCCTATTAGGTTAAAATAGATAGATAAACTATCAAAAAGATGTGAAATTATCGGTATTATCTTAAATATCAAACATATGTCCCTAATAGATTGCTAAATATCTGCTTTCGGCTGAAATACTTCGATAAAGTAAGTATAAGTGGTTTAATACTTGTTCAAAGTTGATAATAGACATATTCAAAGTCTAATTGCAGGTATTCTTTCTAAATACAATAAGAAATCACTAAATCATCTTATAATTGCGGGTATTCTGTCAAAATAACTTATTATGCAATGAACTACTCTCCAAATGCTTGTATTCGGCTTGAATTCAATTTTAATGCAGTGAATGTTAGTAAAAACGCCATAATTCAATTGAAATACATTGATGTATTATCAAAAAGAGTTGCAATTGTCGGTATTATATTGAAATTTAATCATATCTCAATAGTATATTGCCAAATATCTATTTTTGGCTGAAATACAGCGATATACCAAATATTAGTTGTTTAACCACAGTATTATGTTAAAATACAATAAACAATAATTGAATATTCGTATAATTGCAAGTATCAAGTTAAAATGACTTATTATACAATAAATCGTTCTCTAAATGCCTGTATTCCGCATGAATTAAATGTTACATCACTATTCAATTTCAATACTTTGATATATTATAAATCTGTCTGCAAACATGTCTGATAGGTTAAAATCGATCGATATACCATCAAAAAGATTTGTAATTGCTGATATTATATTAAAACTCAATCAGATGTCCCTAATAGATCACCAAATATCTAGTTTCAGCTAAAATACATCGACATAATAAATATTAGTTTTAATCAGAGTATTATATTAAAATGTCGTAATAAACAAGATCAAAGTCAAGTTGCTTTTATTCTCTTCAAATATAACAAAATGATTTGAATACTCATATAATTACTAGTATTCAGTTAAAATAACGTAATTTCGTAATGAATTGTTCTCTAAATGCTTATATTTAGCTTGATTTCAATGTTAAT
>KZ452040.1:596960-620404 GCA_002786265.1 Apostasia shenzhenica | reverse complement strand
GACTATTAATGCCGCATATTCAGACATGTTTGCAGAACAAAAATTAATATAATTTAGATATAAATTATATTTGAAATTAAAAATAGATTGCCGATGTTACACAAATTTAATTCGATGCGGAATACTAGGTCCAATTAAGAGACGAATTTTATTGTAATCAGCAATTTTAAATACTGTTACTATTTCGAGTATAGCTTCTTACAATACTATAAAATCTAGTCTCTATGAGATACCATGTCTAATAGGTTAAATTGATCAAATTATTATTAGTAAAACGATTGATGTAATTTGTCTTTTAACATGATACGTCATAAACAACTAATATTGTATAATCACGTAATTTCAGCCAAACAATAGAATTCTAGGTATTACTATTAAAACTCAATTTAGAGGTCCGGGCCCTACTAGATGACCATATATCATCTATGTTCGAGACAAAAAGATATCATATAGATAGATAATTTAAATTAGATTATTTATCCAGTCATGTCATAATATAATATCATAAATGCTTCACCATATAGATAAGGATTAATAATTTGCCAACATGTCAAATTCGTTCTTTTGAATTAAACATCAATCGTTATTCCAAATTCATGAATTACAATGTAGAACTAACAATAACTAATGTGCACTGCATAAAATGCTTGGTAATTCAAAGCCGATAAATTTACAAAGCTCATATGTGATCAGTAAGAAATAACTATGTTATACGCGAAGAATCATCTCTAATTGTATGTAAAAAGATTTTTGATCTTATTCATGTTCAAACTCCAATGATTATTATGCAATACTGAATAAATTATAAACTCATTACTGAATTCACAATATATGATTTTAGTCAAATATTCTGTATTTTCAAATGTAACTGTGAATCCCACTCCTAGGGAGTTAATATATAATTTAAGAATGAGAATAAAACGTGATCGAATATAATAATGTAGACAGTATTATGCATCTTATTGTTTAGGAAAGTATTATAGCCTTAAATATCATACATTAAATGTATCCCTAGATTAAACGAGCCAAATGCTAAATATTTTCTAAGCTATCGGTGAAACTTACTTATTAGATACTACTAGTAAGCCCACCACTATAAATTGTTTAATTAGTTCACTGTCTATTTCAATAGTATATCAACGTCATAAATAAGACAAATATTCACAAGCTCGCTTTAATCTTGCAGAGTGGGTCCAATTAATTCCTCTTATCTATAAATAAAACATAAAGAAATCACCTAAATTCATTTCTTGATTCAATTGCCGAGTATATTGAACTAAGTATTAAGACTATCTTATACTTACTTTATCAAAGTTATTCAGCAACAATATTTAGCAATCTAGAGGGGACATATGTTGAGATAAACGAAGACCTAAATGCAGGTTATATAGTACAATACATCTTCATTATGTAATAACTACTCTCCAAATGCTTGTATTCGGTTTGAATTCAATTTTAATGCAGTGAATGTTAGTAAAAACGCACAATTCAATTGAAATACATTGATGTATTATCAAAAAGAGTTGCAATTGTCGGTATTATATTAAATTTTCAATAATCTCAATAGTATATTGCCAAATATCTATTTTTGGCTGAAAATACAGCGATATACCAAATATTAGTTGTTTAATCCACAGTATTATGTTAAAATATCAATAAACAATAATTGAATATTCGTATAATTGCAAGTATCAAGTTAAAATGACTTATTATACAATAAATCGTTCTCTAAATGCCTGTATTTCCGCATGAATTAAATGTAACATCACTATTCAATTTCAATACTTTGATTTATTTATAAATCTGTCTGCAAACATGTCTGATAGGTTAAAACTCGATATACATCAAAAAGATTTGTTAATTGCTGATATTATATTAAAACTCAATCAGATGTCCCTAATAGATCACCACAATATCTATTTCAGCTAAAATACATCCACATAATAAATATTAGTTTTAATCAGAGTATTATATTAAAATGCCATAATAAACAAGATCAAAGTCAAGTTGCTTTTATTCTCTTCAAATATAACAAAAAATGATTGAATACTCATATAATTACTAGTATTCAGTTAAAATAACGTATTTCGTAATGAATTGTTCTCTAAATGCTTATATTTAGCTTGATTTCAATGTTAATTCCATATGAACAGTTGTAAAAATGTTTTAATTCAAAATACGTTGATATTTCATAAATGAGTCTTTTAACAGTGACTATAAGTTAAATAGATCAATATAATGCTAAAAAAGATATATATTGCGTGTATTTTTTAAAACTTAATCATATGTCCCTAATGAATCGCTAAATATCTATTGTAGTAAATATAGTAATATGACAAATATTAGTTATTTTATCGAAGTATTATGTAAAATCTCTGATATAGACAAGATCACGTCAAATTGACTGCATTATTTTAAAATATAATAAAAAATAGTTGAATACTACTATAATTGCTTAGTATTCAGTTAAAATAACTTATTATGCAGCAAATCATTCTCTAGATGCTTGTATTCATCTTGAATTCAATGATTAATGAATTAATAATAGTTATAAACAAAAATTCAATTCAGATATATTGATATGTCATAAATTAATTTGTAAAAGTGTTTAAAAATTTATAATAGATCAATATAACATCAAAAAGACGTGTAATTGCCAGTATTGTATTAAAACTCAATTAAATATCATCGCCAAATATCTATTTTCTCCTAAAATACATCGATATAAAAACTATTAGTTGTTTAATCTGGGTATTACATTGAAATGTCTTGATATAAACGAGATCAAAGTCAAGTTATTTGTATTCTCTTCAAATACCACAAAGAATGATTCAATACTCTCTAGCAATTAAAATGACTTATTATGCTATACATTGCCATCTAAATACTTGTATTTCACTTAAATTCAATGTTATTGCAGTGAATAATTGTAAAAACATCGCAATTTAAATTAGATACATTGATATGTCATAAATCAGTCTCTAAAAGAGCCTAATTAGATAAAATAGATTGATATATCATAAAAAAGATGTGTACTTGTCTTGTTAAAGAAAAAAAAAGATGTGTACTTGTCGGTATTATGTTAACATTCAATTGTATGTCCCTAATAGATTTTCAAATATCTGCTTTCGGCTAAAATACAATGATATAACAAATATTAGTTATTCAATCAAAGTATTTTGGTAAAATACCTTGATATAGAGAAGGTTAAAGTCATGTTACTTGTATTCTCTTCAAATACAATAAACAATAGTTGAATACTTGTATAATTGCTAGTATTTAGATAAAATGACTTATTATATAATAAATTGCCCTCTAAATGCTTGTACCCCACTTGAATTCATCGTTAATAAAATGCATAGCTGTAAAAACATTATTATTCAATTCAAATATAATGATATAACAACTAATATTGCTTCTATTCTCTTCAAATAGAGTAACAAATGATTGAATATGCATATAATGGCTAGTATTAGATTAAAATAATTTATTATGAATTGAATCATTGTCTAAATAATTGTATTCTAGTTGCAAATCTATTTTTCTCAATTCAAATACATTGATATGTCATAAATCAGTTTCTAAAAGTGCCTAATTGACAAAAATAGATTGATATAATGTCAAAAGGATGTGTAACTACTAGTATTATTTTTAAGCTCAATTAAATATCTTTAACAGATCTCTAAATATTTTTGACTAAATTATATCGATATAGCAACTATTACTTGTATAATCAGAGTATTATATTAAAAATGCCTAGATATAGACGAGATCAAAGTCAAGTTACTTGTATTCTCTTCAAATACAACAAAGAATGATTCAATACTTGTATAATTGCTAGTATTTAGTTAAAATAACTTATTATGTAATGAATCATTCTCTAAATGCTCATGTTTGGCTTGAATTTAATGTTAATGTAATAAATAATTGTAGAAACTCAATTCAATTACATTGATATCTTAAAATTAATGTGTAATGGCCGGTATTATATTAAAACTCAAGCATATGTCCCTAATAAATTACCAATTATTTGCTTTCGGCTAAAATTCTTCGATATAGTAAATATTAATTATTTAATTAGAGTATTAAGTTACAATGTCTTGAAATAGATAAGATCAAAGTCAGATTATTTGTATTCTATTCAAACACAATTAAAAGTGATTAATACTCGTATAATTGCTAGTGTTGAGTTAAACTGATTTATTGTGCAATAAATTGCACTCTAAATGCTTGTACTCCACTTCAATTCGACGTTAATGAAATGAATAGTCATAAAAACGTATATTCAATTTAAATACATTGATATGTCATAAATGAGTCTTTAACAGTGACTAATAAGTTATAATAGATCGATATATTGTCAAAAAAATATATATACTACCCGTATTTTTTTAAAGCTCAGTCATTGTCCCTAATAAATCGCTAAATATTAATTTTCGATTAAAATACATTGATGTAGTAAATATTAGTTATTTAATCAGAGTATTATGTTAAAATACCTTGATATAGACAAGAGCAATGTCAAATTGCTTGCATTTTTTTCAAATATAATAAGAAATAGTTGAATATTCGTATAAATGGTAGTATTCAGTTAAAATAACTTATTATGCAATGCATTATTCTCTAGATCCTTGTATTCATTTTGAATTCAATGTCAATGTAATGAATAGTTGTAAAAACTCAATTCAAATATATCGATAAAAAGTTATAATAGATCAATGTAGCATCAAAAAGATATGTAATTGCCAGTATTATATTAAAACTCAAACATATATCCTTAATAAATTACTAAATATTTGTTTTAGGCTAAAATACATCGATATAAAAATATTAGTTGCTTAATCGAGGTATTATATTAAAGTCAAATTCCTTGTATTCTCTTCAAATATAATAAAAAATGATTGAATACTTATATAATTGCTAATGTTCTATTAAAATGACTTATTATGCAATGAATTGCTCTTTCAATACTTGTATTCCTCTTGAATTCAACATTATTGCAATGAATAATTACAAAAATATCACAATTCAATTCAAATACATTGATATATCATAAATCAATCTCTATAAGAGCCTAGTAGGTTAAAATAAATTGATGTACCATCAAAAAGATATATAATTGTCTTTATTATGTTAAACCTCAGTCATATTCCTAGTTTATCATCAAATATCTGCTTTCGACTAAAATACAAAGATATAGCAAATATTAACTGTTCAGTCAGAGTATTTTGGTAAAATGCCTTGATATAGAGAAGGCCAAAGACAAATTGCTTGTATTCTCTTCAAATATAATAAAAAATAATTGGATAGTCATACAATTGGTAGTATTCAGTTAAAATGACTTATTGTGCAATGAATTGCTTTCTAAATGGTTGTACTCTACTTGACTTCAACGTTAATGCAATGAATAGTTATAAAAATATAACTATTTAATTCAAATATAGTGATATAGAAACTAATATTGCTTCCATTCTCTTCAAATAGAATAACAAATGGTTGAATACGGGTATAATTGCTAGTATTTAATTAAGATAACTTATTATGAATTGAATCATTCTCTAAATGATTGTATTTTGCTTGAATTCAACGTAAATGCATTGAATAGTTGTAAAATCTATTCTACTCAATTCAAATATATTGATATATCATAAATTAGTCTCTAAAGTGTCTAATAGGCAAACACAGATCGATATAATGTCAAAAGGGTGTGTAACTGTCAATATTATTTTAAAACTTAATTAAATGTCCCTAACAAATCGCTAAATATCTATTTTCTGCTAAAATACATCGATATCGCAACTATTAGTTGTTTAATCAGAGTATTGCATTAAAATGCTTTTATATAGACGAGATCAAAGTCAAGTTACTTGTATTCTCTTCAAAATACAATAAAAAGGATTGAATACTCATATAATTCTAATATTCAGTTAAAATAACTTATTATGTGATAAATCATTTTTTATATGCTTGTGTTCGGCTTGAATTTAATATTAATGTAATGAATAGTTGTAGAAACTCAATTTCAAATACATTGATATCTTATAATAAATGTCTAATGGCCGATATTATTTTAAAACTAAAACATTTGTCCCTAATAAATCACCAAATGTTTACCTTCGGCTAAAATTCTTTGGTATAGTAAATATTAACATTTTTATCAGAGTATTAAGTTACAATGTCATGATATAGACAAGTTCAAAGTCAGGTTATTTGTATTCTCTTCACATACAATCAAAAGTGATTGAATATTCGTATAACTGCTAGTGTTGAGTTAAAATAATTTTTTATACAATGAATCTAACTCTAAATTCTTGTACTCTGCTTGAATTTAACGTTAATGAAATGAATGGTTGTAAAAACATTCAAGTTAAATACATTGATATGTCATAAATCTGTCTCCGAAGGTGCTTAATAGGTTAAAGTATATTAGTATACTGTCAAAAAATGTATAATTATTGGTATTATATTAAAACTCAATCATATATCTCTAATAGAAAGTCAAATTTCTGTTTTCAGCCAAAATATATCGATATAGGAAATATTAGTTGTTTAATCAGAGTATTATGTTAAAATACCTCTATATAGATAAGATTAAAGTCAAATATTTTCTGTTCTCCTCAAATACATTCAAAAGTAATTGAATACTCGTATAATTGCTAGTATTCACTTAAAAAGACTTATTATGCAATGAATTGCCCTCTAAAAACTTCTATTCCACTTGAATTCAACATTATTGCAATCAATATTTGTAAAAATATTATCATTCAATTTAAATGCATTGATAAGTCATAAATCAATTTCTAAAAGTGCCTAGTAGGTTAAAATGGATTGATATACTGTTAAAAAGATGTGTAATTGCTGCTATTATGTTAAAACTCTATCATATGTCTCTAATAGATCGTTAAATATCTACTTTTGGCTAAAATATATTGATATAACAAAACGTAGTTATTTAATCAGAGAATTTTTCTAATATGCCTCTATATAGATAAGATCAAAATCAAATTACTTGTATTCTCTTTAAATATAATAAAAAATAATTGAATACTCGTAGAATTGCTAGTATACAGTTAGAATGACTTATTATGCAATGCGTACACTCTAAATACTTGTGCCACACTTTAATTCAACGTTAATATAATGAATAGTTGTAGAAATATTACTATTCAATTCAAATATGTTGATATGTCATAAATCAATATCTAAAAGTGCCTAATAGGATAAAATAGATCGGTATACTGTCAAAAAGATGTATAATTACCGGTATTTATTAAAACTCAATCATATATCTCTAATAGAATGCCAAATTTCTGTTTTCGGCTAAAATACTTTGATATAACAAATATTAGTTATTCAATGAGAGTATTTTGATAAAATGCCTTAATATAGAGAAGGTTAAAGTCAAATTGCTTGTATTCTATTCAAATATTTTAAAAATTGATGAATACTCATATAATTGCTAGTATTTAGTTAAAATGACATATTATGCCATGAATTTTCCTCTAAATACTTGTACTCTGCTTGAATTCAACGTTAATGCAATGAATAGTTATATAAATATTAGTATTTAATTCAGATACAATGATATGTCATAAATTAGTCTGTAAAAGTATCTAATAAATTAAAATAGATCATTATATTGTCAAAAAGATGTGTAATTATCAGTATTATATTAAAATTTAATCATATATCTCTAATAGAATGCCTAATTTCTATTTTCGACTAAAATACATCTACATCACAAATATTTGTTGTTTAATTACTAGTATTTAGTTAAAATAGCCTATTATGCAATGAAACTTTTTTCAAAGACTTGTTTTTAGCTTGAATTCAATATTAATCCAATGAATAGTTGTAAAGAGGTTATTCAATTTAAATATAGATATATTTCATAAATTAGTCTCTAAAAGTACCAAATAGGTTAAAATAGATCGATATGCTGTCAAAAAGATGTGTAATGACCGGTGTTATTTTAAAACTCAATCAGATGTCTCTACACTAAATATTTATTTCAGCCAAAATACATCGATATAGCAAGTATGAATTGTCTATTCTAAGTATTATATTAAAATACCTTGGTATAGAGAAGATCAATGTCAAATTACTTGTTTTCTTTTTAAATACAATACAAAATGATTAAATACTTATATAATTGCTAGTATTCAGTTAAAATAACTTATTATGTAGTGAATCATTCCCTAAATGCTTATATTCAATTTGAATTCAATGTTAGTACAATGAACAATGGTAAAAACATTAATATTCAATTTAAATACAATGATATCCCAACTAATATTGCTTCCATTCTCTTCAAATAGAATAACAAATGGTTGAATAAGCATATAATTGCTAGTATTCTGCTAAAATAACTTATTATGTATTAAAACATTCTCTGAATGATTGTATTCTGCTAGAATTCAACGTTAATGCATTGAATAATTGTAAAATTATCATTATTTAATTCAAATACATTGATATGTCATAAATCAGTCTATAAAAGTGTATAATAGTCAAAAATATATTGATATACTGTCAAAAAGATGTGTAATTGCCAGTCCTACTTTAAAACTCAATTAATTATCCCTAACAGATCGCCAAATATCTATTTTCAACTAAAATAAATTGATATAGCAATTATTAGTTGTTTAATTAGAGTATTATATTAAAATACTTTGATATATATGAGGTCAAAGTCATGTTACTTGTATTCTCCTCAAATTCAATAAAAAATAATTAAATACTCGTATATTAATTAAAATAACTTGATATATAATGAATCATTCTCTAAATGCTTGTGTTCAGCTTGAATTCAACGTTAATATAATGAATAATTGTAGAAACTCAATTTATATATATTGATATGTCATAAATTAGTTTGTAAAAGCGCGTAAAAATTATAATAGATTGATATTGCGTCAAAAATGTGTAATTATTGATATTATATTAAACCTTAGTCATATGTCTCTAATAAATTACCAAATATTTAGTTTTAGTTAAAATACATCGATATAACAATCAAAGTATTATGTTACAATGCCTTGATATAGAGTAAAGTTAAATTGCTTGTATTATCTTTAAATATAATAAAAAATAATTGAATACTTGTATAATTGATAGTATTCAATTAAAATTACATATTTAGCAATGAATCGCACTCTACATGTTTGTATTTCGCTTGAATTAAATGTTAATGTAGTTAATATTTGTAAAAACATCACTATGCAATTCAAATACGTTGATATGTCATAAATTAATCTCTAAAAATGCTTAGTAGGTTAAAATAAATTGATATAAAATCAAAAAGATGTGTAATTATTAGTATTATGTTAAAACTCTGTCATATGTCTCTAATAGATCACCAAATATCTATTTTCGGTTAAAATACTTTGATATAATAAAAAATAATTTTTTAATCATAGTATTATGTTAAAATGCCTTGATATAGGCAAGATCAAAGTCAAATTACTTGTATTCTCTTCAAATATAATAAAAAATAATTGAATACTCATATAAATTACTAGTATTCAGTTAAAATAAAAAATTATAAAGGGGCATTTACCTGTATGCCACAAACTTTTTAAAATTACACCACACGCACTTTCTTCATAAAATTAACACTATGGATTGTGAAGAAAGTGTGCGGTGTAATACATGAAGATTTATGTGGCATGTAGGTAATTATCTCAATTATAAAATAAAAAATTCTCTAAATACCTGTATTTAGCTTGAATTCAATATTAATATAATGAATATTCTAAAAAGATCAATATTCAATTCAAATACACATATATGTCATGAATCAGACTCAAAAAGTGCGAAATATACTAAAATCGATCAGTATACTTTCAAAAAGATGTGTAATTACTAGTATTATATTAAAACTCAATCATAAATCTCTAATAGAGTGCTACATTTCTATTTTCGACTAAAATACATCGATGTAGCAAATATTAATTATTTAATCTGAGTATTATGTTAAAATACCTTGATATAGATAAGATCAAAGTTAAATTTGCTTATTTTCTCTTCAAATACAATCACAAATAATTGAATACTCATATAATTACTAGTATTTAGTTAAAATAATCTATTATGAAATGAAAGATTTTCTAAATACTTATATTTAGCTTGAATTCTATATTAATATAATAAATAGTTGTAAAAAGGTTACTATTTAATTCAAATACACATATATTTCATAAATCAGTCTCTAAAAGTGTCAAATAGGTTAAAATAGATCGATATGCTGTCAAAGATATGTGTTTTTTTTTCCATTCGTCCTCAAGCCTAATCCAAACCTGATGGTAGCTACTCTTCCCTGTTCCATGCCTAGATGACATGTTAGACATGATGGTTAGAGCCATTATCTTTTCGAAGATCAATTTAAAGAGTAGCTACCATCAGGTTTGGATTAGGCTTGAGGACGAATGGAAAACTGATTTCAAAATAAAAGATGAGATGTATGAGTGAATGGCCATGCCCTTTGGGCTATCCAATGCCCCTAGTACTTTTATGCGCTTGATGACGCAAATATTATAACTATTCATTGGCTTTTTTGTGTTGTATACTTTAACGACATCTTGATATACAGTTATACTAGAAAGGACCGCTTGAATCATCTTCACTAAATCTCCCAAGTCCTAAGAGCAGAAAGTCTATCTGTAAATTTTAAGAAGTGTGCCTTTCTCACAGACCATATAGTCTTCCTGGGATTCATTGTCTCTCTAGATGGTGTCTCAGTCGACCCTGAGAAGGTTCGTGCCATATCGAAATGGCCAGAACCTCAGAACATTCATGACATCCGTTGCATTCATGGGTTAACTATATTCTACTATCAATTCATATGGGGCTTTAGTACTGTCACCGCTCCTATTACAGATTCTATTTGGAAAGGCGCTTTCGAGTGGATGAGGCAGCGCAAAAGCCTTGGTTGAAATTAAAGCTCGCATGTCTGCAGCTTCTGTTTTACTACTCCTAGACTTCTCCAAAGTCTTTGAGGTATCTTGTGAAGCCTCAGGAGTTGGTATAGAAGGAGTCCTAAGTCAAGAAGGTGATCCTATAGCTTTCTTTAAAGAGAAATTAAATGATATCAGGCAACGATTCTCTACCTATGATAAGGTGTTTTATGGTGTGGTTCTGGCTCTCAGACATTAGAGGCATTATCTCCTACTCCAGGAGTTCATCATCTATTCTGATCATGAAGTTTTGAGATACTTGAACTCACAAAAGAAGCTCAACCCAAAGCATGCTAAGTAGGTTGAATTTCTTAAGGAATACACTTTTGTACTAAGGTATAAATGAGGAGTCGAGAGTAAAGTGGCCGACACTTTGCATCGACGAGTCTCCTTGTTGATTATAATGAGCATTGAGATTGTTGGTTTTGACAAATTCAAGAAGACTTATGCTGATTGCCTTGATTTTGGAGTTATCTATGCGATTGTATGTTCGAGACCAACTAGTGAGTATATTAAAGAAACTTGGATCAAATTATTAAAGAAACTGTATGTTCGGGACCAAGCTCATAGAGCAGGTCCATTTAAAATATTAAAAAAACTTGGGTCAAATGCATATGTGGTTGATTTACTATCAGATTTTAGGATTAGTACTTCGTTCAATATTTCAAATCTAGTGGCTTACAAAGAACCAACAGTAATACCCAATGATCATTTGAGCTTCCTCCCCCCATTAAGAGAGAACCCACCCCCGAGTATTCACTTTCACAGCCTTCCACAGAAAAAGAGCAAATTGAGTAGATTCTTAATGATCAGATAATCTCAACTAGAAGTCGAGGATATTAGAGATATTTGGCTAGGTGAAAAGGTTTGCTAACATCAGAGAATTCTTAGATTACTAGAGATAAGTTGCAGCGACTTGATCTGAACTTGTTAGAGAGATATTGCAGCAGAATTGACTAGGCCTATATAAAGATATGAATTAGTGTTAATTGGGTTTTAATATTGAAATAAAATTATTTTGAGTTTTAAATATTGCATATTATATTCAGTGAAGGGAAGGATTAGAACTTTGGATGAAAATTTTTAAATACTTAAAAAAATTTGAGTATTTTCTAATTCTTCTCTATCTCGGTTCTTTGTTTCAAATTAATCAAAGTACAGGCCCTATTTTATAATGTTCAGCCCTAAAATTCATTTCTGGCTCGGACTCTCTAATACCGTCAACTCGTCGGCCTCGCTTCGACTGCGCCGACCTAGCCTCAGTCTGCCGCGCCACGCCTCGCTCGGCCGCGCCTCGGTCGGCCGCGCCTCGCTGCTGGCAGGCGAGCTCGCCCGCCACCGTGGAACACCTCCGCCTTCTCAGCTCGCCGCTCTGCCCCACCGTTCCTTCGCGTTGCCTCCCGCTCGCGCGCAGGCCGACGACCTGTCAGGCCCCCTTCATCCCGCGCCGGCCCCGAACACCTGCTTCGGCCCGCCTCCACCTCCCAGCAGCTCCCCACTCGCAGGCTAACGTTGACGAACTCACTGGCCCTACTTCGACGCACAGCCGCCTCCCTCCATCGCGCCTGCAGTGCTCCGGCGCCAGTCGCCCACGCTGACCTTTGCCATCCGACGGCGATTCACGGTTCAGACTGGGGAGTCGTTCGGTGGAGGTTTGGAACTCTCGGATCAAGGTAACTAGAAACTTAATCGATATCTCAAGTATTCTCGAAGTCTGGTGATGGAATCTGTTATTAAAATTGTTTGATTTTCTCACTTGCGCGAACTTAAAATTATATTGTGTGATAAATTATTGTTGGGTATTATTATTTGCGATCATATCTATAATACAACGTATTCCTAGCTCTGATTCATCGAGATAAAATCGCCTTAAATCACTTGGTAAACTTACTAGATAATTGTTGACATGTAGTTCCAGCTCTGCATCTCAGTCGTACACGTGGCGCTTTGAGGGGCACACTAACTCTCTGTTATGATAATTAATCACTAATTAATGAGTTTTCCCTTTGCAGATCTTGAACTTCAACCCCGATGGTTCAGACCCCTGCAAGCCTCGTCAGCGAGGATAAAGCTTCCTCATAACATCGGATACGGCTTATCCCGACTTTCTCTAATCATCGGCCACGATGTTGGGGACTACCTATCAATACCATCGGTGATGATATTTTCTAGATGGAGTTGTCGCTGTCAGAGTGCCACGACCGCACTATTTTTAATAGCACAGGTTCCCACCAGTTGCGCAAATCAAAGGTCCACATGCTCCAGCCATCACGAATTCCTAGGAGAATTGCCAAGATTAAGAAGCCAGGGTCTCCACCCACTACTTCCAGCTCCTCCAGCTGCCGATTGCGGTGGGACCACCAATGTGGGTTCGACAGTTGAATACAGTATCCCGTTCCGGACGACCCAGGCTGAGCTCCACTACTGCTCGTCTATAAGTACCCTTGAACGAAGCTTCAAGGAGGATCTTCTTCACCTTTTTCTTTGGATTATTTGTTTTATTCTCTCAAGTGTGCTAGGCCCAAACGGCCCCCCTTTTTCCTTTGAGAGATAGTGAAAGACTAAACTAATCTCGGTGGACGTAGGGGATTTCATCTTTGAACCACCTTAAATTTTTGTGTGCTTTTTTGGATGCTAATCACTCTTAACTAACCCTTAACCATCAGGCTTAGCTCTCTGCGTATCGTTGTCTCTTGGGACTCCTCTTTCTCATGTCAACAATAATATTTGGACTTGCTTCTAAATATTTAAAATCGATGTACCTCTCGGACTTTAGTTTTTTAGTTATTACCTAATTATCATCAGAGATATTCTTGAACAATTTTATGCTCATCCATTAAATTTATTTGTTGATCGCTAGTTAAGATTGCATCTCGTATGTTGTCCCGCATCAAGCTGTCCCTGTGTAAAAGAAAGGCAATCACAAAGCAAGAAGACCACTATGTTCATACTTACATTTAAATAAATCCCACACCTGAGAAGTTACTATTAAGCCTGTCAACGAGTCAGATCATTATTTGATTCAACTCGAGTTCCAATTTGATTATCCTATAAAATGGAATAATCTTTTGACCCAAAGCAGTGAGCCGAACTCTAACTTTCCGAAATTATATTTTTCCGAGGTTGAATTTAGGTCGGCACGGACTGATCTAATAAATACCCAAACCGATTTTTTTTTTTTTTTTTAGAGACAAACCGAATTTTCTATTAATAATATTATATATCTATATTGATTTCTGTTATAATATAATTTTTTTATTATAACGAACAAGCATAAATAAGTAACTTCTAATATTCAATTTCTATTTAGATTTGGTGGTATAAAATTTTTATTTGATATTTATATTACTATTATAATTTTATAGCTTATATTAATTATTTTCGTAGATTTTATTAATATTTTGATAAAAAAATGTAACATTTGTCATAAAAATTTATGAAGTTTTTTGCTTATAATAAGATTGTATTTTTTTCTTTTTATAATAGTTTTGCAACTGCTGTCATTACTTTTTGCCTAAAAAGTTTTCATGTTTATGAGCCGCATCGAAAACACAAAATATTTTGTAATATTGATTTAAACTTATACTTTAATGCTTTATGTTAGGTATAAAATTAAGATATTAAAAATAATTTTTATTAAAAAAATATACTTATTTTATTTTTAATATTTTCTTTTATATCATATTTATTTATGCCTAAATTTGATTAATTGTAATATGATAGATAATTGAGAAATATTTTCATCAGTTAAAATAGAAATACAAAACTAACAAAAACCGATCATAAATTCAAACAAAAGCATGAATGTAAATGATTGAATGAAATTTAGGTAAACATTCCGGTTTGATCTGTAAACTTGATTAGACAAGGGTATGGATCAGATCCGCATTGACCCTGACTCAATCCGGTTTTCAATCCGACCCGAATGACAACCTAATCCAAACCCAACTTGTTGATAGGCCTAGTTGCTATGCGTATTTGCTTATAGAAGGCATTTATGGAGCTCAGACCCTCCATCATAGATAAAATTAAGCAAAAGCAAGTGATCTACAAATGAAACTTAATTTTCAATGTTATTACCCTTAATTCTATCTCGACTATTGCAAATAGAAACATTAATGGGTGAACACATTGCACAATTAAATCTTACAAGGATAAAGAACTTAGCATGTATCTAAGTAGCCTGATTAGTAGCTTTTTAATTCGAGTTATTAAGCTCGAATGGTGTTTCTACATGCCCTAAAGCAAACTAGTTTGGGCATTACTGACCTAACAATCATTATATGAACCATCTAGAAAGCTTAAGGGATCAAGATATTGCATAGACTAAACATTGAGGGTAAATTTAATTATGCAAAAGGTGTAGCAATGGTGGGAAAATAATATCATTGAACGTTTAATTCATCTTGGAAAAATTCTACATTTGATGCCATAGATCTCAGCATATGGTCTTGATCTGGATGGATATATTGTTTTAGGTAGATTTGCAACTATCATGATTGGAGAAATTGCCAGGATTAGAAATTCTCAATTATTTTGGTTGTTAGTTTTTGGAATTTTCAAATCTAGGATGATCTCTATTCAACATTTCTCCTTTTGAGGCTATAGTATTTGGTATGCTTTTATTTGCTTTTATTTCTATATTTATTTCAACATTTTGAATTTTAAATACAAATGGGTCTATATAAAGGCTTCATCAGACTATTACAGTTGTTTTTTATACTAGAATGAAATCATTTTTTAATTGAAATTAGAATGTAATATCCTGATGAACAAAATGATTGTGGTCTTGAATGAGAATTCCTAGATACCTTAAAGAAATTTTAAAGTATTTCCCAACTCATTTCAATCCAATATCCTTTGTTTTAATTAAAATGTAAATCTACAAACTAGGAATAAAAGTGCTTTCCTTCCTCAGTTGATCCGATAACATCCTACATTCACCTCAACCACAATCTGCGCCTCCCTGATTATAATTTTTTGGTCATTATGTGAATATCATCAACATACATTTACTTTTTGGTCACTTGCCATTTTATCAATTGTTCTCTAAGATAGACTGCATCAGCATATTGTTTTGCATCAGGAAATCTATTATAAAAGATTGGAGCTAATCTTCAATATAATATTATGACATCTCTTTAACAATATTTTGAATGTGCTGTTGATTTATTATATGTTGTCAATAACTTTTTGAGTGAATTTATATGAAGCATGCATATTTGAAAGAAAAAATTGCATATAATGATAAAGAACTATAGGAATTCCCATACTTAATACGGAGGGTGATAACTGCACAGTAGTTTACCACCTATAGGTTTAGTTAAGATTTTGATACTTATTAATATAAGAATGTTTGTAGGACAGAGTAATATCATGGAGATTTGAGGGTGAACCTAGCAACCTTCGCAAGATAGATCTGCATTTCTGCAGTTCAAGCAACGGATAAAGCCTTTCATAGAGATTAGAGGAGTTTGCAACTTTGGAAAGAAATCTCTGCAACTCAAGCAATAGTTTGGATGAGTTTGCAGCTTTGGAAAGACATCTCTGCAACTTGAGCAAAGTTCTAGGCAACTTTGCAGCTTTGCAAAGATATCTCAGCAGCTCAAGCAAAGGTTAAATCTGAGAATCCATTCATGGAAAACCTAGAGCTGATCTAGAAGGACTTTAGTTGATCTAGGTTCAGATAGCAAAGATGCTCCAAGTCGACCAATACTAAGCAAAATGGGAAATCATTATAACTTTTTTGGTTGTTTTTCTCTAATTTGTTTAGTTTCCTTTATCAAAGAATAGGTTTTTCGCAATCCTTTAACTTTTTGCTGGATAGGGGGTAAGTGAATAGATCTCACATTTGGGTTTTGCTGGAAAAGGAAAAAAAGATCTCCAAACATCAAGTAAAGAGCCGCAGCATGCACAATAAGCTGACTTTCTTTTCTAGAAGGATTTATGAACAATAGTACAATGAGATTGAAATAAAAACTCTCCAGTAGATTATCTGCCTCTAAAAGTCCTTAGAAAATGCCTTATCAAATGCAGCGTAACACAGTCCTTAAAATAGGACTACTGCTAAATGTTAACTTGTATGGTACTTAACCATTTCAAGGAAATCTTACAACGCTTTATCATCCCTTGCCTTTCTTCACCCAGCTATTTACTTCTATGTGCAATAATCATCTTAAATGTGAAACCTTAAGATATGATCATAGTATATGAAACCTTAAATGTGAACAGAGAAAATGAATAACCCCTTCCCTCTGTGTAAAACTTCCTGGGTCTAATGACTTCTCACAGATAAGATCACTCCGATCTGTGGAAAGCCTATATTTCCTAGTTCCTTGACTGACTTGAGAAGCATGCCAGATCAATTGGCTTGTATTTGCAAGCACAAAATTATATGTTAATCAAACAGCAAAAATTAAATGTAAATAGTTAAACTGTGACTTACATAAAAATATTCCTATTGAATTCATGTTTTCCTAAAAAATCTTGTTATTTGGACACCAAACAAGAACGTAAACTATAGAAACAAAGATAAATAGCATATAAATGAATAACAAAAGCAAATTGGTTATGGATTCATTATCTATTTAAGAAGAAATAGATAATTATCAAGAAAAGTAATGTTTTCTGCATATAGACGGGAGTGCTATACGTAGTAAACAGAATGCATCATGCTTCAAGTTTCCATGCTTTCTTCAGCATCTTGTTCAAGGGAGAGGTCATGCAAAAACCAAACAGCGCTCTTGCTGTCTTTGACCTCACTTTTAAAATCTAGCAGCTCAAAAATAAGGCTTTCGTCACGATTAGAATCCACAAATGCTTTCTTCAAAATTTGAAAATAATATGATTTATAACAGATCAACAACCATGAGTTCAACAATTTCATTGGTTTAAAGGAAAAATCACTTTCGAATATGGAAAGAAAGAAACACTGGACTTGATGATCAGGAACTTCTCTTATTTCACTCACGTCCTGTGGACAAATAAATCTGTCAAACAACGAATCAAAGAGAAGAAAAAGTATACAAATAATGAAACAGACCTGAAACTTGAGGGGAAAGCAGCTTGATATTTTACCCTCAAATAAGTGCCTTTCGTAATAGTCGTCCTCAGGTATTGGCTAATGAACAGTTTCTAAATTTCCTTACAAACTGAATTTTATTAAGATCCAATCAAAACTTACTGCAAAACTAGCCAAGGTCTCAATGATTGATAAAAAAACAAGTAGTTCATTAAGCATTGAAAAGACAACAATAAAAGTAAGGTCATTGGACACCGAAGGAGACTCGAGAGATGACGGAGACAAAGGGGAAGAAATCAGTGTTCATCTAAAAAAAGGAGGAACAATATTTTGCAGCTGTAATGATAGAATGTTCGGATGAAGACTTACTATGTCCATTATCTTAGAGGATCAGACACTCGTCATTCGCATGTGTGTAAAAAGATATATTGAAGTTGTCGATCAAGTTTAGAAAGCTTAATATTAGAGCAAGGGGAAGGGAAAACAAAAGGCGTAGGCAGACGCGATCATAGAATGATCAAGGAATGGGTAGCATAACTCTTTTTTTATGTTCCGCATAACTTTTTTTTAATGAATTGAGTGACTTGAGTACGTCCTAAAAGGTCACTTATCTTAGTGCTACTTTAACTCAAACACACTTAACTACAGAGTTTTCTATTATTAGCCTCACAGTTTTGCCCCAAAAGGTGCCTCTACCATTTGGGATCATGTTATCTACTTATGCAGCACGAGAACCCGAGAACTCCCACTTCTTTCTAATGTAGTACGATTCGTTTCTGTGCCCCTCACACCACTCATTATTTGACCTAGAAGTTTGTCAGGAGCCACACTTTGCAGTAGTGGTTTCCCTTTCTTGCGGCATCACCCGGTGATCGCTCTTCGTTTTCTTTAGCCACAGGCGTTACAATCGAGAAACATTAGGTTCAAGGCAATTCCAAGTACACTTAGAAGACAATATCATGATGTACACAAAATTTACTTCCACGACGCTAGCGGCTTAAGATTTGAAGAGTTCTACAGGTATGCACTTCGACTTGTGTACTTCCCAACCTCGAAAACTATGTTTCATGTTCTATGCCGATGAATGAGCATATCTTTTAGTTTCCCTTATTTTGTGTAAGCAAACTGTCGAAAACATGTTTTCTTCCTGGCCACAAGACGAAATTATGTACACCTTGGATTTAGGGTCGTTAGGGACATTATTCTATATTTTTCCAAGACAATATTTTGGTTGATGTCTGAACAATTTATACAAATTTTTTTGTCGTATAGCTTTTTCCACTTTGTAATTGTTTGTCCACCTACTTGTTTTACGGTGACTTTGGCGCGTTTATCAACTCATATAATGATTTTCTTCGGTCTTCGAGCCTTCATGTTTATACCATTGCAAAATACGTCCCAATGTTACAGTTTTATGTTTTTGATCGTCATGATTTCTCTTATTGCTTTGTTATATTGTAGGTGTCCACCATGGATGTAGATAATGACATAATGGCTATACTTTCATTACAATCTACCAATGTTCATTTTCCCGTAAGCTTAGGCTCTCTCTCTATTCTAATATGTGTTATATATGAATCAACACCATTTATCTTTATTGTTTAAGTGACAAAGGAGTTCTTAAGAGTGTTCCTAGGATCTTTTAGTTGACACATCCTGAAATTTATATTTATCTTTATTTTTTGGAAAGTGATGTATAATTCGCTATTCCTTGATTATTCCCTTCCGCCCTTCTATCGTTGTCCTCTCTCCTTCTGTTATGAAAAATATGATATAGCTAGCTACTAAATTTTGGTTTGAATCTTTGTTGTATCATTGAGCGTGTAATGCTTTGAGGTAGCTGTTAAAACTAGATATTCATTCAGAGATCTAGATATTTTGACACCAATACTTTATATACTACAACTTAGCCTTTACCTGAAGCTCTAATGTGTTTGGTACTTAACATCGGCGTGAACTATTTGGTGCATTCTACTTGTTTGTTCTATGCTTCCAATTCTGGACCCATGATTAAACAAAAATAGAACCAAAACTACCTTTGAAAAATAAAATAGATCCACAAATACCTTTCAAAAATAAATGTCTTCTTGTGAAAAATGCAAAATGTAGCAAATGCTGGTACTTTACTATTGTGAAATGCTGTTTTTGCATTTTACTTACATGACGCATGTCTTAATCATGTTGACTGTAAATAGTTTGATAAGTCAAATATAATTGGTGATTAAAAAAAAAGGAGTATTCCCTTTGAATGTTTCTTTTTATTACCTACCAAATCTACTATTTTAAGTAAGTTTTTGTATTATTCAAATTGCTCTTTCCTTTCATGCCTACTTGTTGGTCGATAGTGGCCAAGTGAAACACTACACTGGTGCAATTTTTTAAGGAAATTTTCAGTCAGACAAGGAAAGTATCATGGATAGCATTATATCTTTGTTTATTAGCTCTAATTTATAGATGTGATTATAGCTAATATTCTATGTTATTTGTAAATGATAAGACTACTAGTTGGTTTAATAGTTTACTTATTGAATGTCAAGATACTTATGATTAGTATGTAACATTAGATGATTATATATATTTTTATATAAAATGTGTAATTTCATTCAATGTTACTCGAAGGACCAAATAATTCTTTAGATTTAAGAGCTTGCAAGCTATTAGACTTTAAATAGAGAGATATGGCAAGCTATTAGACTTTTGCAAGAAATGTTTTCTTAAAAGTTGAAAAGGGTTATGTTTTGATAGACAAATGCCCATTCCTTGATCGTTCTATGATCGTGTCTGCCTCTGCCTTTCGTTTTCCCTTCCCCTTGCTCTAATATTAAGCTTTCTAAACTTGATAGACAACTTCATTCTATCTCTTTACATACATGCGGATGACGAGTGTCTAATCCTCTAAGAAAATGAACATAGTAAGTTTTCATCCGAACATTCTCTCATTACAGCTGCGAAATACTGTTCCTCCTTTTTTAGTTGAAGAACACTGATTTCTTCCCCTTTGTCTCCGTCATCTCCCGAGTCTCCTTCGGTGTCTAGTGACCTTACTTTTTTTGTTGTCTTTTCAATGCTTAATGAACTGCTTGTTTTTTTGTCAGTCATTTAGACCTTGGCTATAAGTTTTGATTGGATCTTAATGAAATCCAGTTTGTGTGGAAATCTAGAAACTGTTTATTAGCCAATGCCTGAGGATGACTACTACGAAAGGCCCTTGTTTGGGGGTGCAATATCAAGTTGCTTTCCCCTCAGGTTTCAGGTCTGTTTCATTATTTTAATACTTTTTCTTTTCTCTTTGATTTGCTGTTTGACAAATTTATTTGTCCACAGGATGTGAGTGAAATAAGAGAAGTGCCTGATCATCAGGTCCAGTGTTTCTTTCTTTCATATTCGAAAGTGATTTTTCCTTTAAACCAATGAAATTGTTGAACTCATGGTTGATGATCTGTTCTAAATCATATTATTTTCAAATTTTGAAGGAAGCGTTTGTGGATTCCAACCGTGATGAAAGCCTTATTTTTGAGCTGCTAGATTTTAAACGTGAGATCCAAGACAGCAAGAGTGCTGTTTGGTTTTTGCATGACCTCGCCCTTGAACAAGATGCTGAAGGAAGCATGGTAACTTGAAGCATGATGCATTCTGTTTACTACGTATAGCACTCCCGTCTATATGCAGAAAACATTACTTGTCTATTTCTTCTTAGATAGATAATGAACCCATAACCAATTTGCTTTTGTTATTCATTTATATGCTATCTTGTGCAAATTTTCAGTTACAAAAATACCTTTATCTTTGTTTCTATAGCTTACATTCTTGTTTGGCGTACAAATAACAAGATTTTTTAGGAAAACATGAATTCGATAGGAATATTTTTATGTAAGTCACAGTTTAACTATTTACATTTAATTTCTGCTGTTTGATCAACATATAATTTTGTGCTTGCAAATACAAGCCAATTGATCTGGCTTGCTTCTCAAGTCAGTTAAGGCATTGGGAAATATAGGCTTTCAACAGATCTCAGTGATCTTATCTGTGACGAGTCATTAGACCCAGGAAGTTTTACACGGAGGGAAGGAGTTATTCATTTTCTCTGTTCACATTTAAGGTTTCATATACTATGATCATATGTCAAGGGATTTAGATGATTATTGCACATAGAAGTAAATGGCTGGGTGAAGAAAGGCAAGGGATGATAAAGCGTTGTAAGATTTCCTTGAAATGGTTAAGCACCATACAAGTTAACATTTAGCAATAGCCTTATTTTAAGGACTGTGTTACGCTGCATTTTATAAGACATTTTCTAAGGACTTTTAGAGGCAGATAATCTACTGGAGAGTTTTTATTTTAATCTCATTGTACTATTGTTCATAAATCCTTCTAGAAAAGAAAGTCAGCTTATTGTGCATGCTGCAGCTCTTTACTTGATGTTTGGAGATCTTTTTTTTCCTTTTCCAGCAAAACCCAAATGTGAGATCTATTCACTTACCCCATATCCAGAAAAAAGTTAAAGGATTGCGAAAAACCTGTTCTTTGATAAAGGAAACTAAACGAATTAGAGAAAAACAACCAAAAAAGTTATAATGATCTCCAATTTGGCTTAGTAGTGGTCGACTTGGAGCATCTTTGCTATCTGAACCTGGATCAACTAAAGTCCTTCTAGATCAGCTCTAGGTTTGCCATGAAGGGATTCTCAGCTTTAACCTTTGCTTGAGCTGCTGAGATATCTTTGCAAAGCTGCAAAGTTGTCTAGAACTTTGCTCAAGTTGCAGAGATGTCTTTCCAAAGCTGCAAACTCATCCAAACTATTGCTTGAGCTGCAGAGATTTCTTTCCAAAGTTGCAAACTCCTCTAATCTCTATGAAAGACTTTATCCGTTGCTTGAACTGCAGAAATGCATATCTATCATATTATAATTAATCAAATTTAGGCATAAATAAATATGATATGAAAGAAAATATTAAAAATAAAATGAGTGTATATATTTTTTTAATAAAATTATTTTTAATATCTTAATTCCCTACCTAACATAAAGCATTAAGGGTGTGTTTGTTTGTAAGGTTAAATTTAAGAAGGTTAAAATTAAATTTGGATGGAGATATTTTTTTATTAAAAGTTGTGAATGATGTGAAATAAAGTTAGTTATTATGTTGGGATATAAAGTTAGTTATTATGTAGGAATATGTGAGGGATGTGATATAAGTTAGTTATTATTTTAGTAATATGTGTAGGATGTGAAATAAATTTAATTTTTAATATTAAATTTTATGTGTGATGTGATATGCCTGGTTAAAATTAAACCAGGTTAATTTTAAACTCCTAAACAAACGGGACCTAAAGTATAAGTTTAAATCAATATTACAAATTTTTTTGTGTTTTCGATGTGGCTCGTAAACATGAAAACTCTTTAGGCAAAAAGTAATGACAGTAGTTGCAAAACTATTACAAAAAGAAAAAAATACAATCTTATTATAAGC
>KZ452040.1:547232-596950 GCA_002786265.1 Apostasia shenzhenica | reverse complement strand
GCTTATAATAAGATTGTATTTTTTTCTTTTTGTAATAGTTTTGCAACTACTGTCATTACTTTTTGCCTAAAGAGTTTTCATGTTTACGAGCCACATCGAAAACACAAAAAAATTTGTAATATTGATTTAAACTTATACTTTAGGTCCCGTTTGTTTAGGAGTTTAAAATTAACCTGGTTTAATTTTAACCAGGCATATCACATCACACATAAAATTTAATATTAAAAATTAAATTTATTTCACATCCTACACATATTACTAAAATAATAACTAACTTATATCACATCCCTCACATATTCCTACATAATAACTAACTTTATATCCCAACATAATAACTAACTTTATTTCACATCATTCACAACTTTTAATAAAAAAATATCTCCATCCAAATTTAATTTTAACCTTCTTAAATTTAACCTTACAAACAAACACACCCTTAATGCTTTATGTTAGGTAGGGAATTAAGATATTAAAAATAATTTTATTAAAAAAATATATACACTCATTTTATTTTTAATATTTTCTTTCATATCATATTTATTTATGCCTAAATTTGATTAATTATAATATGATAGATATGCATTTCTGCAGTTCAAGCAACGGATAAAGTCTTTCATAGAGATTAGAGGAGTTTGCAACTTTGGAAAGAAATCTCTGCAGCTCAAGCAATAGTTTGGATGAGTTTGCAACTTTGGAAAGACATCTCTGCAACTTGAGCAAAAGTTCTAGGCAACTTTGCAGCTTTGCAAGATATCTCAGCAGGCTCAAGCAAAGGTTAAAGCTGAGAATACCCTTTCATGGCAAACCTAGAGCTGATCTAGAAGGACTTTAGTTGATCCAGGTTTAGATAGCAAAGATGCTCCAAGTCGACCAATACTAAGCCAAATTGGAGATCATTATAACTTTTTTGGTTGTTTTTCTCTAATTCGTTTAGTTTCCTTTATCAAAGAACAGGTTTTTCACAATCCTTTAACTTTTTTCTGGATATGGGGGTAAGTGAATAGATCTCAACATTTGGTTTTTGCTGGAAAAGGAAAAAAAGATCTCCAAACATCAAGTAAAGAGCTGCAGGCTCCAGATGCACAATAAGCTGACTTTCTTTTCTAGAAGGATTTATGAACAATAGTTACAATGAGATAAAATAAAAACTCTCCAGTAGATTATCTGCCTCTAAAAGTCCTTAGAAAATAGTCTTATAAAATCGCTAGCGCGTAACACAGTCCTTAAAATAAGGCTATTGCTAAATGTTAACTTGTATGGTGCTTAACCATTTCAAGGAAATCTTACAACGCTTTATCATCCCTTGCCTTTTTCACCCAACTATTTACTTCTATGTGCAATAATCATCTAAATCCCTTGACATATGATCATAGTATATGAAACCTTAAATGTGAACAGAGAAAATGAATAACTTCCTTCCCTCCGTGTAAACTTCCTGGGTCTAATGACTCGTCACAGATAAGATCACTGAGAATCTGTTGAAGCCATATTTCCCAAGTGGCCTTTAACTGACTTGAGAGCATGCCAAGATCATTTGGCTTGTATTTGCAAGGCACAAAATTATATTGTGATCAAACAGCAGAATTAATTAAATAGTTAAATACTGTGACTTACAATAAAATATTCCTAATCGAATTCCATGTTTTCTAAAAAATCTTGTTATTATTGTACACCAAACAAGAATGTAGCTAGTCAGACAAAGATAAAGCTATTTTTGTAAACTGAAAATTTGCACAAGATAGCATATAATGAATACAAAGCAAATGGTTATGGATTCAATTATCTTATCTAAGAAGAAATAGACAAGTAAGTTTTCTGCATATAGCGAGAGTGCTATTACGTAGTAAACAAGAAAATGCATCATGCTTCAGTTACCAATGCTTCCTTCAGCATCTTGTTCAAGGGCCGAGGTCATGGCAAAACCAAACGCACTCTGGCTGTCTTGGATCCTCACGTTTAAAATCTGCAGCTCAAAAATAAGGCTTTCATGCACGGTTGGAATCCACAATCGCTTCCCTTCAAAATTTGAAATAATATGATTTGAACTGAGATCATCAACCATGAGTTTCACAATTTCATTGTTTAAGGAAAAATCAAAACTTTCGAATAATGAAAGAAAGAAACACTTATAACTGGACTGATTGATCAGGCACTTCTCTTATTAACTCACAATCCGTGTGGACAAATAAATTGTCAAACAGCAAATCAAAGAGAAAAGAAAAAGATAAAAATAATGAAACAAGACCTGAAATCCTGAGGGGAAAGCAACTTGTGATATTGCACCCCAAACAAGGGCCTTTCGTAGTAGTCGTCCTCAGGCATTGCTAATAAACAGTTTCTAGATTTCCACACAAACTGGATTTCATTAAGATCCAATCAAAACTTTATAAGGCCAAAGGTCTAATATGACCTGACAAAAAACAAGCAGTTCATTAAGCAAAATTAAACCAGGTTAATTTTAAACTCCTAAACAAACGGGACCTAAAGTATAAGTTTAAATCAATATTACAAATTTTTTTGTGTTTTCGATGTGGCTCGTAAACATGAAAACTCTTTAGGCAAAAAGTAATGACAGTAGTTGCAAAACTATTACAAAAAGAAAAAAATACAATCTTATTATAAGCAAAAACAAGAATTTTTTTTTAATCAAAATATTAATAAAATTTACTAAAATAATTAATATAAGCTATAATATCATAATAATAATATAAATATCAAATGAAAATTTTATACCAACAAATCTAAATAGACATTTAATATTAGAAGTTACTTTTTTATGCTTGTTTGTTATAATAAAAAAATTATGTTATAACAAAAATCGATATAGATATATAATATTATTAACAGAAAATTCGGTTTGTCTTTGAAAAAAAAGAAAATCGGGTTGGTTATTTATTAGATCAGTCTATGCCGACCTAGATTCGACCTCAAAAAATATAACTGCCGAAAGTTATTGTTCGGTTCACTGCTTTGGGTCAAAAGATTATTCCATTTTATAGGATAATCAGATGAGAACTCGAGTTGAATCAAATCATGACCTAACTCGTTGACAAGCCTAATTGTAACTTTTCAAGTGTGGGATTTATTTAAATGTAAGTATGAACATAGTGGTCTTCTTGCTTTGTAATTGCCTTTCTTTTATATAGGAACAGCTATCATGTCATTATTTATTACTTTAGTAATATTTAAGCATTTTAATAACATGTGTAACCGTGTTTTGCATTGCTTGAGATGTTAATCCCTTATTTAAGCTACTTTTGATGTGGGACACCTGCAAGATTTCTTATAAGGAGATTGCAATCTGCTTCAAAAACACTCTAATACTTTGATATCTTCAGTAATCTCTTTTGATTTTTTTAACTATAAGCAGGTTCATGAGTACTCAGGAATTGTAGAAGCAGTTGGTTTACGTTATAGAGATGCTCCTGTAATATATACAACTGCTATTGGTGAAATGGTAAGTCGTCTCATTTTACTGTTTCATTTTACTATTTCATTTTACTGTTTCATTTTACTATTTCATTTTACTGTCATTGTTTTTGAATGTTATGTGCTTCTTTGTGCGGATATAAAAAATGTATGCTATGAAGTTGTTAGGAATTAATTCAAATATAAATAAAAATTCTTAATGTTACTCTAAATTTGGGCTACATTCTTAGTGATTGACAGAAAAATTCTCTAAGGGTTTGTTTGGCCTTAAGACTATTTTTGTCCTCTTCAAGACCAATATAGCACTCGATTAAAATAATAATAATAATAATAATAAATTTTGTCGCATCCTACATAAATTTTAATATCAAAAAAAAATTATTGTATATCATAGACTCAATCATTTTCAATAAAATTATTAATTTTATTTTATATTTTTAACAAATGAAATATTTTGGTATAGAATGCAAAATAAAGTTAATAGTTTTATTGAAAATGATTGAGTATATGAAATAATTTTTTTTATGTTGAAGTTTATATAGGAAATAATAAAAATTATTTATTTATTGTTATTATTATTATTTTTAATCTAATATTATTTTGGTTTTGAAAAGGATCAAAATAGTCTTGGGGTTAAACAGACCCTAAATGGAATAATTCTTGTTATAAAGTGGTGAGGAGAAGACTTTTTTGTATTTATAAAAATGTAGTCCTAACTCATTTGGAGTTTGTACAGCACCCTAATGATTACAAAATCCCAAAATGCTTCCATACCTCCAAACACTTGCATAGGTTATGTGGTTTGGGCTTGAATCAAATAACTTGGGAGCATATTGGTAGGTTAGGATTGGCATCTAAATAGAAATAATGGTGCTTTTTTCCCATTGTTTGGTCCATTAATTTTCAAATAAACTATTCAATACGTACCTGTTTAGGAGAGTGGATATGCATTGGTAGAAAACTTTTTTTTTTTAAAAGCTTGGGTTATGACTGTGGGAGGGGTTTTTTAAAGCTCGTCTTTTTATAAAAAAATTTGAAAGGGTTATAACTTCATTTATGTATAGATTATGTGCATATCTGGATTGATTTTTGTTTAATTTGTGGCTTTGCAATGAAACTAGTATGTTTTTTTTTGCCTATTTCATTACTTATGAATTGCAATGATTATGTATAATTTTCTTTTTTTACTTTTTTCCTTGTACCCTCTTGTATAGGGGAAATTATTAGATTTATATAGCTTATTGCCTCTTTTGTCATCAATCAGCTATTTCTGTCTACTAATAATACAACTTCTTAATTTAACTTGTATTTTGTCCGTACAGAAACTTTACAAAAGTTTTTCATGGTTCTTTAAATTAATATATTTATTATAAAATTCGAATAAAAAATATAAGTTATATATTTAATTTTTTATTTTTAAAACATGATGTCAATTTTTTGTATCTAAATATTTTATAATAAAAATATAAAATTATTAAAATATTAATTGACACTTAAAGGGCATTTAGTTGGATGTTAATTTAATATTTCGTTATGTTATATAGATATTATGACATCTAAATATCATCTTTTAAATTATAATTTTATAATTTTTTAGAAGATTATTTAAAGATATCATCAAACAAGATAGCATGACATAGTATTAAGGTTACATTGAATCAAATGCCTTTTAACCACAACAAATAAATTTATGATTTTAAATATAAGTATTTATATGTTAATATGTATAAAGCAAATTCAATAAAATTAATAATTAAATAATATAAATTAAATGTTTAATAAGAATACTTATAACTTAAATATTAATTGAGATTAGAAAATTTAATTAATTTTAATTTAGCTTGACTTACAATCAAAATTTTAATTCATAGTTAAAACCCAATGCAAGCAAACCAAAGTAAAATATAAAGATTTACGTTTTAAATTTGATTTTGAATTTTAAAAGTTTGAGATATCAATAAAAATAAAATGAAAACTTAAAAATTAATAAAATGAAATTAATTTTTAATTTTTAAAATGAATAATTATTGAGAAACTTATTATTATTCAGTAAAAATTAAATAGAATGTAAATTAAATTTATTATTATATGTAAAATTTTTATTTTAATAATAAAATTGATTGATTTATTTATCATTTTAGTTATGTTTTAATATATGTATAATATACATATATATTATCTGATAAATAATTAGGTAATATAAATATAATTAACTCGATTAAACTTCAAAGCTATTTTTAAATTTAAAAAGTTAATCAGTTAGAATCAATTAAATTCGTTTCACAATTAAAAAGTTTAATCTGTAATTAATTGGTTAAAAGTAACTTTAGATTTTAATTTTGAATTAAAATTTCATCACTTTTAGATTATATTTGAGAAAAATAAGTAAAAAAGTGAAAATTGTTGTTTTCAAATTATATAAAAAAGAATTTGAATGTTATTTTATTTAAAACTTCATCGATTAAACGTAAAAATTGCGCTGAACTTGTTTTTTACTTGATTTATACTTAATTTAATTTTTTAAATTTAAAATTAATTTACTCATAATTAAATTGATTTAATTAAATTATATATTTATCTTTACATTTGTTAATATAAATAAATTGAAATATAACATGATTATAAATATATATAAATTTATTTTATTATATTTTAATATTTTAGAGGGAGTTGAGAGAGGAGAGGGAGGAGAGAGAAAGAGGGGTAACTGGTGAGACTTGAGAGTGAAGAGAGAAGAGAGAAAGAAAGAGGAAAGAGAAGAGGGCAATTTAGATGTAATTGTTGAAATTAAGAAAAGGCATTTTAGGGACTTTTAATAATATAGTACAAATATGCGGTTTCATTTATCATGAGCTTTTCTCGTTTTTTTTTTTTTGAGGTGACTATTTTTTCCTTGTCATGTTACAGGCTATCTCCAGAGGCAAACAAGAGAGGGAAACACAAAACATTGTGCGGGTGAGTTTATTATTGGTTGTTATTAGGGTTAATAGTTGTAAAATAACTTGTTGTACAAACTTCTCTTGGATTCTGTAGGTTTATGTTGCAAACTTGCGTCTCAAGGAAGTTGGCACGGATGTGCTAATTACTGCATGTGAGCCAATTTCGAAAAAGTAAGGGGTCTTGCTTTAACATGCATTCAATTGTGCCCCACACAAATGCTTTCTCTCTTTCCCTTTACATAAGAAGCCCTCATTAAATAATTTTACAACTCTTAAAACCATGAATTCAACAAGTTTCCAAAGGAACAAAATCTTTACATGAAAATCATCATTCTTAAACTGACTCTTGAATTAAAAGAGCTGCCTCTCATACGTACGTTCTTGAGCCAATAAATTTGACATGCATGTAGGCATCTATCATTTAAATTGCAAATGGAATAGTAGACTGTTATGAAGTGGCATAGTTTATTTTTGAAGGATATAAAATGTAAGAGTGATTGGGGAAACAATTAGCATATATAAGTTTGTTTTTAAAGTTGGCACATAATTGTCTTTGTTATTATGTTTAATTATGATTTTTATTATTATTTGATTATTTGAGTTTGGTTTTAATGGGAATATAGCATTTTTTATTCTTGATTTACTATTAGCTAAACCTATAACTATCAACAAGTTCCAAAAAAAACTGGTTACAAGTTTCAGTTCAACTTTTGAATTTGTTTGAAAATTTGTTTGGCATTCCATTTTTTCTTTTTGTTCTGTCCATCCTACATTGATTTCGACCATCTACTACTTACATGCACCATCGTCAATAGTGTCGAAACAATCTCAGTCTGTTTTCTTTTTATGTTATCTTAAATACTTTTCATATATAACCATGTTGTGTTTTAATTGTTGTAAATTTTTTATTGTTTACATTGACATTTTTATCTGTTTTTGACATTCAAGTTAAAGTAAGATAACTTGTTTAGAAACTGTTTTGATTATATTGCAATCTGCTGTCATTCGTAAGATCAAAAAAACACTGCAACTAGTACAAATTGTAATGTTGGTTCCGCTTACGTGTCTCATTTTATTACATCAATTCCTTTAAAAAATTCTTGGTAAATTTACTATCTTATTCAGAGTTTGTTATGCTATTATTCTTAGAATCAGAATCTTTGATGACCATGATGATTTCTGTAATGTGATTCCAGCCCATTGGGTGGAAGTTCAAGAATGGTGGGTGATGATGGTTCAACAGCATCATTCGCTGCATCTGGGTATCTGCCGGTATCGGAGGTATTTAAGCTCGCAGTTACAAGCTTTAAGGTCCACGACTGGAATCTTTTTGGTGCAGGGACTTAAGACATACAATTGAGCATGTTCTGGTACTGTCATATAACCTGGTCTAGTTATCAGAATTTTTGTCATTTTAAAGTATCTAGTGTTACTTGTTGGTGTTGAATGGAGATCCCATATTACTATTATCAAGTGGAAAAACAATCTAAACTGCATTAGTGATAGTTATCTTTTTTGTAGTAGGTGTTCCATTTCAAATCTCTTGGAGCCAGGTGGGGATATCCTTTGTCATTGCTTATATGCCTCATTATTTGTATGCCTCTTTTTGGTTTACTATCATGAAATTCTCTAAAAACATTTGGAAATATCTGAATTCATAAACCTGTTTCTTGTCATTTGAATCTCAATAATGAAATATATCATGAAGAATCAGTCTTCTTTGGTGATTATTTCCTTGGTGGTGCCTTCCCGCATCTCAGGGGAAGTCATTTGGTAGAAGCGCAGATAAAATGAGCTATAAACACCGAGCCATAAGCCATGTAAATGTCTTTACCCTTATTGGAAGATGAGATTAACTTGATGGAAATGAATACTTATTTATTGTTTGAGTGGCAAATTATCAAACTTTAAAATGAACTCATAAGTTCTAATCCCATCTTAAAAAAAAGGAATTTACATGACTTAGACTTTCCTTGTCTTAACACCTTTTTGTTGGGTGCTAAATTTAGGATGAAGAATGTGGAGGGTTGTGTTAGGCTATTGGCAGCCAACATAAAATTTACATTTGCTTCTATATATAGTCTACTTGTGTGATTCTTCTTTCTACATCTATCTAAATTTTACCATTTATTTAGTTAGTTGATTTCCCCTTAATCAAACATATGATTTTTTGGTGAGAAAATAGGTAATTAACGACAAGGGTTTGTGTTTGTAGGAAGTCGTTAATCTTCAAAAATTTCAAAGCCATAAAGGAATTACTTTTAGGGCAAAATTTGTTTTATAGAACTTCCTTCATCTCTAGTGGAGACAAATTTATGGCTACTCCATTAAGGATAGGCTAATCCTCTGATTGATTTAGAAGATTATGTCCACAAGGAATGAGCAATCCTCAATACCCCTTAAGCACTCTCATGACAAACTGACTTGCTCTATGGATGACTATCATGTGAAAGACGACATTCGAAAGTATAAAAAAAAAAACAACTATTGAGACTAAATTGATCGATAGTGGAATACTAACGTAAAATTTTTGAGTAGATGTGAGTTTTTGAATTCAGATTTGATTTATCAAAAATTGTGGAAAATAAAAAGCATTAAACACATTGAGTGGAGGGAAGAAAAAGAAAGAGATTCTTTGGCAAGAGCAACTAGTAGTATAGAAGGAGCTAAAGATCTAGAGAAATTGCTACCTTTCAGAAATACATAAAGGCACTCTAGAATCCAAAACCACTATATACCCAAATGTGTGGTAGCAACAGATTCTAAAATAGTTGCAAGAGAGGCAAAAGAGTACATCTCTATCTTCTTCGAGGCCTATTGTTTATGTAGTGCCAATAAGAATAATGTTAAAGATAGAAGACTAGCAATTTGAAGTCATATGTCCTTCATAAACAAGATAACGATTAATTGAGGTAAATGAGTATTAAATATCGATGAGAAAAGTAAGAGCCCCATCGTCGGCAATCACTAGCAGGCTTATAAGAGTATGCTGTCATCAGAAAGGAGAGAGATGTAGGAGAGGAAAGCTGGCAGAAGCTCCACATAGAATTAGACAGCAAAGCAGAATTCCCCCATTGCTAGAGGTTATAATGTTAACTACGTCCCCATTGACAGTTGGAGTGGTTGCATTGAAGAAGTGAAGCTGATGAACAATTGTAGAGGACTGAGGCTGTTGTAGGCAATGGGTGTGTAGTCAAGCGGAGTGAGGGAGCGCTAATGTAAAGTAGCGAGAGCATGAACACTAGCGAAGGGGTGCAGAAGATCCAACAAAGGGCCAACAACGTAATGATGCATTAAGTGTGAAGGCTTTGTAGTCTACAGATAGGGGGAGGTGTTTTTGCACTAGCAAATCATCTCTATAAATGAAGATGAAAGTTAGAAGTTTTTTCTTTTGAATTTTTTTTTTGAAATGTGAAGGTTAGAAGTTTAGCAAGTGAAAGATCTAAGGTATTTATCGTGCTCTAAACCATGTTAAAGTTTTTTTTTTATTTGCAGTCTATTCATTTATATTGCGAGGGCTTTCGGTAAGTATCTTAAAATTTCATTGGGTACCTCATGACTTATATGATATTAATTATTTCTTTGAATGATAATGATATATTTAAAAATTGAAGTTCTTTAATTGAGATGTAAGCAATGATGATATTTTTGAAAATTAAGTGTCGCTAATTAAGACACTTAGTACTAAAAATATGATTTTTATTATGACAAATTTATATTCAATATTACCATATAGGGTTTATGATATATATCATATAATGAGGCCTATGATTTCCAATAATTCTTTTGATAATGAGTCATATGATTTATAGTGAGACTTAGTGATGCTACATTTGTTCTAAATTCTATGACTTGTGAAATATTATATTTTTGAAAATTTTATACCTGTTTGAGAATACATTTTCTAAGCCCAATTGTACTACATGCTTTATATTATGTTAATGCTGAGCCCATTTTATAAAGAGTTATGTTTTTGCTTCTTCTGGTCTGTGATCAACTATTTACTTGTCATTATGCTGATCTAGTGATTTGGTTTATGTGCCTATCTTGCATTAATCTTACATTTGGTGGGATAAGATGTGGGCAATGATATATTTGAAAATCAAATTTCTTTAATTAAGATGTAGGGAATGATGAAATTTTTGAAAATAAGTTTTCTATAATACGATTTGGGCAATGAAGATTTTCTTGAAATCATTATCTCAGTACTAAAAATATGATTTTTATTATGACAAATTTATGTTCAATATTACCATATAGGGCCTTTGATTTATGTCATATAATGAGGTGTATGATTTCCAATAATTCTTTTGATAATGAGCCATAAGATTTATGATGAGACTTAGTGGTGCTACATTTGTTTTGGAGATCTATGATTTGTGAAATTTTATATTTTTAAAAATTTGTACATGATTGAGAATAAATTTTCTGAGCCCATTTGTACTACATGCTTTATATTATGTTAATATTGAGCCCACTTTATATCAAGCTATGTTTTCGTTTCTTCTGGTCTATGATCAACTATTTAGTGATCTGGTTTATGTGCCTATCTTGCATTAATCTTACATTTGGTGGGATAAGATGTGGGCAATGATGATATGCGTGAAAATCAAAATTCTCTAATTAAGATGCAGGTAATGATGAAATTTTTGAAAACAAGTTTCTGTTCAAGCTTATTATTTTGGTTGGTGACCTTGTTGGATTCCTGCTCCTGTCCTCTATATTCTGCTGCTACTGTTCAGATGCTTAGCTTAGCTGCATTTTTCATTTAGCTTTTACTATCATTTTCTTTTAATTACATTGCAAGTTGAATATGAAGGTTCTAATGATGTCTGTTTCAATTCGTTGCTTAATTTTGATCTCTGTTGAGCTACTTGTTTTGTTTTTTTGGTTGATGGTTGGATTCAGATTTTGATCTAATGTTGATGCTGTGTTTTTTTGTTCATTTGAAGTTTTGCAATATGCTGGTCAGTAGTGAATAGTGAAGTGATGATCTTTTTCTGCTGAAGTTTTCCAAAGTGAAATCTTATTATTTTCTAAGTCCATTTATTGTTTGATAATCCTCTACTATATTATTATTGAGCCCACTTATACAATCCTACATTGTTTCATGTGTTTATATGTATTATATCGATATAGTAATTAAGTGATAGGACAAATTGGTACATTTGATTGTTCCTAGGGACAATAAAAAACCTTGGTATTGGACGCATTGTCAAAGACGTTTAAACTTCCTATTAGGTCATCATCAAAGATACCTATTACGCATTGGGAACAATTCCAATCAAATATGCTAACTGTTACCGATGAACAACCAAAAGAAGAAGAGAAATTGGTGAAAACACAATAGCCAATGACAAATAGAACATGTGATCCTAAATTTGCTGATCTTGACAAAGAAGTTTCACTAAACCTTATCACAAAGCAGCACATAAACGACAATGTAGAAGACAAAAATTCAAGTAATTTAGCGTGGAATGAAATTACTACTACATTCGTCTTAAAGATAGGAAAAACAAAAGGAAAGGAACAACTAAAAGAATAATAAAAGTACTTAAGAAGAATTTATCTGCTGATTACTGTATTATTGGAACAGATCTATGTAAGAATTATGCAGATGAAAAGGGTGGTTGACTAAAGTATTTTCATTCTTATTTGGATTGCTTTCAATTCTTAAGGTCATTAGTTAACGCTCTTCATAAGTAGCCAATGCATTGTAGCACTCAGGTAAACGGAAATGGAGCGGAAATGGAACGGAAATGGACTTTGGCTATTTCCTATATTTGATAGGTTTCTTGATTTTATTTTCATATTTTGTTTTGCTTGGATGAGGATAGATAGTAGATTCTAGTTCATGTCTGACAAACTGATAAGCGACAGGTTGTCTGGCATGTGCTTTGCAGGTTAGGTATTTTTTGCATTTTTTTGGAGCTTTAATTCCCTACTTTATATGTTCGGACATCTAATACATGATTTGATAGATAGAAGAATGAGAAAGTAGTGTTACAATGAATGTAGTAACTTTTTTTGTTGCAATTTTTAGTTAATGCTCTTTTTTTTTAGTTAATGCTCTTGTTGTTTGTACTTGAATAATTATATGTTACGCAGATGGATTTAAGACAATTTTATGGAGTGGAAATTGCAAATGTAGATGACAAGATGATAATAATCGAGACTATAAATGAATTTGCTCAATTAAATAATCCTACCACAAGAATTCCTCGCAGTATATATGACAGACTTTATCCTGGAAAAGTAAACATACAAGAGATTATTAATGGTCATGAAGTTTGAGTACACAACTCCTTTTGTATGTCGGGACAGACTTTTGTTGAAGTACTTTCTTTGAAGATGGCCATTTCATTGAGATTTGCGAGGACTTAATGCCTTCATACTAGCATATGGAGAGATATTCAAGTACAAACAACAAGAGCATTAATTAAAATTTGTCCTATCACTTAATTACTATATCGATATAATGTAACATATAAAAACATGAAACAATGTAGGATTGTATTATAAGTGGGCTCAATAATAATATAGTAGAGGATTATCAAACAATAAATGGACTTAGAAAATAATAAGATTTCATTTTAGAAAACTTCAGCAGAAAAAGATCATCACTTCACTATTCACTACTGACCAGCATGTTGCAAAACTTCAAATGAACAAAACAACCAACATCAACATTAGATCAAAATCTGAATCCAACCATCAACCAAAAAAAAAGAACAAGTAGCTCAACGGAGATCAAAATTAAGCAACAAATTGAAACAGACATCATTAGAACTTCATATTCATCTTGCAATGTAATCATTATATGACATAATGCAAAGGCCCTATATGGTAATATTGAACATAAATTTGTCATAATAAAAATCATATTTTTAGTACTGAGATAAAGATTTCAAGAAAATCTTCATTGCCCAAATTGTATTATAGAAAATTTATTTTCAAAAATTTCATCATTGCCCACATCTTAATTAGAGAATTTTGATTTTCAAATACATCATCATTGCCCACATCTTATCCCACCAAATGTAAGATCAATGCAAGATAGGCACATAAACCAAATCACTAGATCAGCATAATGACAAGTAAATAGTTGATCACAGACCAGAAGAAGCGAAAACATAACTCTTTATAAAGTGGGCTTAGCATTAACATAATATAAAGTATGTAGTACAATTGGGCTTAGAAATTTTATTCTCAAACAGGTATAAAATTTTCAAAAATATAATATGTCATAAGTCATAGATCTTTAGAGTAAATGTAGCACCACTAAGTCTCACTATGAATCATATAACTCACTATCAAAAAAATTATTGGAAATCATAGGCCTCTATGACGTAAATCAAAAATCCTATATGATAATATTGAATATAAATTTGTCACAATAAAAATCATATTTCTAGTACTAAGAGACTTGATTTTTAGAAAATCTTCATTGTTCATATCTTATTAGTGACACTTAATTTTCAAAAATATCATCATTGCCCACATCTCAAGTAGAGAACTTCAATTTTTAAATATATTATTATCATTCAAAGAAATAATTTAATTTCATATAAGTCATGAGATACTCAATGAAATTTTAATATACTTACCGAAAACCCTTACAATATATGTGAATAGACTGCAAATTAAAATGGAAAGCACATGAAAGAAGAATCACACAAGTAGACTATATGTAGAAGCAAATATAATGCAATAGAGATTTATATTAATTGTAATAATAATGGATGAACTGTAAAATATAAAACACAAATCCTGTACTGTTGTATGGATGAAAAAAAATTTAATTAAAAAGATAAAAGTAACATGAAATTGAGCAAGCCTCTTCATGTCTCCAAGAAGTAAATGTGCATGCAGTTAGGAAGATCAATAACACAGCTAAAAGACAAAACTAACATGGATTGGAGGTTGCCTTCAATATGATATTTTAATAAATAATTTTACAAAACTGCCTTCCACCTAATCTTGCAAGTAAGATTTTAAAATGTGAGATGATGCTGTAGATATCAAAATAAGATGAAGACTTTGAAGTTCATACCTTGTTTGCTTTCCAAGAAAAAATGAGAATATCACAACAAAATTCAAATATGAAAAAGAACAACAAATGTCATGAAATAATTCATAAAAGTCAAATGAAAATATCAAAAACCATCAAAATATCAAAAATCATCAAAATATCAAAATATAAGCTAAAATCTCACTTTGATATTGGGCAATGAAGCTTTGGAGAGTAAAGCAGAGCGTATTGCATCAAAATATCAAAATATTAGCCAAGATTTCACTTTCACAACAAGCAATGATGCCCCAGATATCAAAGCTGAGCATATCGCTGAATATTGACAACTATAATATGAAAAGATAATACTAGAATTAGATAGCGAGTGGCGGGAGGTATAACCGCCATTGCCAGTGACAGGTGCAGAAACCTGGCACCTCGAAATGCAAGGGTGAAGAGACGAGCGGGCACGTTAAGATTGGGGTGGGATGGGGTTAGCGAAGTAGAGGGTTAGCAGGGTTAGGAGTTGCGATTGGGTTTATTAACCCTAGGAGGCGACGATAAAAAAAAGTGTTTAAGTGGGTTAAGTCGCTTAACCCATTTAACCCATCCATGCCAAATGGGACCTACAAGTGCTGCAGTTGCTAGGGCACAGACATTTTGGATTCAACCTCAGCTCATCTCCTCTACTTCATTTGTCTTCCCCTTCTGTTCTTCTCTTCTTCTTTCTTCTAATCTTTCCTTTGCTCTTCTTATTTCTTCATCATTCCTTATCTCAATTCTCTATAGTTCTTCTGAGGAATTGGAAGAGTAGTGAAGCAATGAAGTTCTTTTGGTGAACTGATTTCTTGTTATTGCTTTTTATCTTGATTCCTTAATTGCAGGTCTAACATTGGTATCAAAGCAAACAATTCTAGTACTATGAATGAGTTTGATCAAAAGTTCCTCCAAATTGAAAAAAAGATGCATCAGATATTTGAAAATTTGATGGAAAATATTCATAATGTTCTCGACTCATGGCTAATTGAAAAAAAATGCTCTTAAGAAATTGATGATGGCCAACAAGATTATGACACGAGAGATTTAGTGAAGACAAAATAGAAAAGGAGCCAAGCGAGAACATTTTTGATATGGATGATTTTAAGGGCAACGTGAAGCTGGGTGAGAGTTTCATTCCAGTAGAAAGAGGTTTATCCCTTCTATATCTCTATTACCATCGAATGGCAGACCCAGCGATCGACGCAACTCCGGGCACTTTTGTGACGACCCTAGTTGGTGCACTAAACTTTATCTAAGGGGAGAAGAAAAATAAAATTAATAGCGAAAAAAATTAAATAAATCAGATGCTACAACAAGAGTTCGCATTACTATAATGTAAAATAGAAACAAACATCCAACTAAAGCAAATAAAGTAGAACCATTAAAGTCTCGTTCAAATACATAAACAAGTAAGTCATTCTCTAAGAAAATAAAGAAATAAGATAATTCTTTTCTTGACTGGCATTTTCCCTATTCTTCGAATTAAGTGCTCCGGTACTTGCCACGTTAATGATAAGAGTTTGTTAGAACAGACTTATAGGTCGTACACTAATAAAGCCTTTAAATAAAAATATTAAATAATAATAATAATGATAATAATATGATAATATAATATAATAAAAATAACAAACAATTAAATATGTATAACATAGATTCCATTTGACATGCATGTAGGATAAGAAAATAGCATAACACAATGTGAATATTAAACAATATAACATAGTTTGCATAGTAAGTACAACATCAACATGTAAACAAAATTGATGCAAATATAGGTAACGTGTAAATTTCTTTTTAATTAATTTTATTTTTATCCTTTGGGCTCGTGATTTCTCGTACTACGCCTCAGCTGTTTTTTACATCTTTGGGGACCGTCACCTCTCATGAATAGCTCTCCGTAGGCATATTCAATTGACTCTATTGCGTCAAATATCATGTGAGAATTTCTAGTAGACGCGTATCCACAGCAGACACGTACCCGCTTTGGGGATCATTACCACCCATGATAGTTAAAAATTGCCCATCGACGTCGTTGCACCAAATATCATATTATATGCTCGAGATAAGGCAGATGCGTAATTCAAAGAAATCCCATTTAATTTTTAATCCGTTGTCGCATTTACAAATTTTGTATTATAATTTGTTAAATTGGCAAGCTCATATACTTGCCCAAATATCAATTAGTCTCATCGAGTATGACGATAAGTCTGTACACTTATTTACACATGCAAGCTCATGCAGTTGCCCTTCTCATGAGTGTCACAATCGAGAAAACAATTATATGTTTACAGTTAAATAATTCTAAGTACTTGAATTAAATTTTAAATAAAGTTTGAAACACCTATATAGCTTACAATTCAATTAATCCTCAAATGGAAAGTAATTGTAACTTTTACATCAAGTTGATCATAGGGGGGATTTTAAGGATTGATCGACCCTTTTTGTGGTCCAATTTAGACTTAGGGCGAGGCGAGATCTACATTATATTCAAAGCATTCCAAGTTATCTTAGAACATATCTAAACTAAAAATTATGTACTATTTTTTTAGGCAGAACTCCAGATTCATATTACAGCATGATTGGAAGAAATCACAGTTGATTTGAAAATCTAAATTGAAAAGATATTGTATATTATCCTATAAAGATAAACTATTCAGAAATAAATATATAAAATAATATTTCAAATAAATTTTAGATAATCAAACAATTAATAGTTTATTGTCATCATATCTTTTTTTTTTAGTTTTCATAGGAGGCGTATATCAGAGATTACATTAGTGAGAATGGATGAACAGTCGCAATAAATCAATAGTAGTTATGCAGTCCCGATAATGAATGGAATTAATCAATATAATAATCATGATTTTGATGCAATCAGTTCAGTAGCATGCACATGTAAATAAATATTATAACAATTTTCATCAAATCTCATGAAAATGCATTAGATTCACCAAAATACTCGTTTAGCTTTCTAAATTTAATTTATATGGGTAATGTTAGGGTAGAATCTACCTTAAATTCACTATAATCTTAAGTTTTCTTGAGATCTAAAGAGAAAGATGGCTCCAAAATCACTAGATTCGATCCAAGGCGTAAGAAAACGTGTAGATCAAGAGGAAGATGAAGAAAAATCATCGATTTTTTAGGGAGATCCAGCTTCTTTTCCTTTCCCACGCAACTCTCTCTCTCCCCCCTCTTTCTAAACTTGCAGTTATATGGGGAAGGAATTGAATTGGTGTTCGAGAGAAGAAATTTAATTTTCCCTAATTACTCATTCTGGGGGTATTTTCATAATTTTTTTTTTCCTGGCCTTAATTTGAGAGGATGGTTATGGAAATTAATGAATAATTAAATCTATTATATTTGAATTTTAAATAATTAAATTTAATTGAATTAAATATTAATTTCAGCCATTTTAAATTTGAAATCACATAACACACATTTAATATTCCATATATTTAATTTTAAATAATTAATCTCATAAATAAAATTAATTCCATCATAATAAAATAAATTAATTAAAAATCTATATTAAATTTTTCCAGGATGTTACACCTTTAGTCATGTTCACCGGAAGCTCGTCTAACACCCAAGGTTTTGAAAATCGGGCCGGCTTCAAAACCAGTAGACTGAATGGTTCAATGGTCGAACCGGGATCGAACCGGGATGGAGTAAAAATTAAAAAAACTAATAAAATATAATATAAATATGAAAATCGGGCCGGCTTCAAAACCAGTAGACTGAATGGTTCAATGGTCGAACCGGGATCGAACCGGGATGGAGTAAAAATTAAAAAAACTAATAAAATATAATATAAATATGAAAATCGGGCCGGCTTCAAAACCAGTAGACTGAATGGTTCAATGGTCGAACCGGGATCGAACCGGGATGGAGTAAAAATTAAAAAAACTAATAAAATATAATATAAATATGAAAATCGGGCCGGCTTCAAAACCAGTAGACTGAATGGTTCAATGGTCGAACCGGGATCGAACCGGGATGGAGTAAAAATTAAAAAAACTAATAAAATATAATATAAATATGAAAATCGGGCCGGCTTCAAAACCAGTAGACTGAATGGTTCAATGGTCGAACCGGGATCGAACCGGGATGGAGTAAAAATTAAAAAAACTAATAAAATATAATATAAATATGAAAATCGGGCCGGCTTCAAAACCAGTAGACTGAATGGTTCAATGGTCGAACCGGGATCGAACCGGGATGGAGTAAAAATTAAAAAAACTAATAAAATATAATATAAATATGAAAATCGGGCCGGCTTCAAAACCAGTAGACTGAATGGTTCAATGGTCGAACCGGGATCGAACCGGGATGGAGTAAAAATTAAAAAAACTAATAAAATATAATATAAATATGAAAATCGGGCCGGCTTCAAAACCAGTAGACTGAATGGTTCAATGGTCGAACCGGGATCGAACCGGGATGGAGTAAAAATTAAAAAAACTAATAAAATATAATATAAATATGAAAATCGGGCCGGCTTCAAAACCAGTAGACTGAATGGTTCAATGGTCGAACCGGGATCGAACCGGGATGGAGTAAAAATTAAAAAAACTAATAAAATATAATATAAATATGAAAATCGGGCCGGCTTCAAAACCAGTAGACTGAATGGTTCAATGGTCGAACCGGGATCGAACCGGGATGGAGTAAAAATTAAAAAAACTAATAAAATATAATATAAATATGAAAATCGGGCCGGCTTCAAAACCAGTAGACTGAATGGTTCAATGGTCGAACCGGGATCGAACCGGGATGGAGTAAAAATTAAAAAAACTAATAAAATATAATATAAATATGAAAATCGGGCCGGCTTCAAAACCAGTAGACTGAATGGTTCAATGGTCGAACCGGGATCGAACCGGGATGGAGTAAAAATTAAAAAAACTAATAAAATATAATATAAATATGAAAATCGGGCCGGCTTCAAAACCAGTAGACTGAATGGTTCAATGGTCGAACCGGGATCGAACCGGGATGGAGTAAAAATTAAAAAAACTAATAAAATATAATATAAATATGAAAATCGGGCCGGCTTCAAAACCAGTAGACTGAATGGTTCAATGGTCGAACCGGGATCGAACCGGGATGGAGTAAAAATTAAAAAAACTAATAAAATATAATATAAATATGAAAATCGGGCCGGCTTCAAAACCAGTAGACTGAATGGTTCAATGGTCGAACCGGGATCGAACCGGGATGGAGTAAAAATTAAAAAAACTAATAAAATATAATATAAATATGAAAATCGGGCCGGCTTCAAAACCAGTAGACTGAATGGTTCAATGGTCGAACCGGGATCGAACCGGGATGGAGTAAAAATTAAAAAAACTAATAAAATATAATATAAATATGAAAATCGGGCCGGCTTCAAAACCAGTAGACTGAATGGTTCAATGGTCGAACCGGGATCGAACCGGGATGGAGTAAAAATTAAAAAAACTAATAAAATATAATATAAATATGAAAATCGGGCCGGCTTCAAAACCAGTAGACTGAATGGTTCAATGGTCGAACCGGGATCGAACCGGGATGGAGTAAAAATTAAAAAAACTAATAAAATATAATATAAATATGAAAATCGGGCCGGCTTCAAAACCAGTAGACTGAATGGTTCAATGGTCGAACCGGGATCGAACCGGGATGGAGTAAAAATTAAAAAAACTAATAAAATATAATATAAATATGAAAATCGGGCCGGCTTCAAAACCAGTAGACTGAATGGTTCAATGGTCGAACCGGGATCGAACCGGGATGGAGTAAAAATTAAAAAAACTAATAAAATATAATATAAATATGAAAATCGGGCCGGCTTCAAAACCAGTAGACTGAATGGTTCAATGGTCGAACCGGGATCGAACCGGGATGGAGTAAAAATTAAAAAAACTAATAAAATATAATATAAATATGAAAATCGGGCCGGCTTCAAAACCAGTAGACTGAATGGTTCAATGGTCGAACCGGGATCGAACCGGGATGGAGTAAAAATTAAAAAAACTAATAAAATATAATATAAATATGAAAATCGGGCCGGCTTCAAAACCAGTAGACTGAATGGTTCAATGGTCGAACCGGGATCGAACCGGGATGGAGTAAAAATTAAAAAAACTAATAAAATATAATATAAATATGAAAATCGGGCCGGCTTCAAAACCAGTAGACTGAATGGTTCAATGGTCGAACCGGGATCGAACCGGGATGGAGTAAAAATTAAAAAAACTAATAAAATATAATATAAATATGAAAATCGGGCCGGCTTCAAAACCAGTAGACTGAATGGTTCAATGGTCGAACCGGGATCGAACCGGGATGGAGTAAAAATTAAAAAAACTAATAAAATATAATATAAATATGAAAATCGGGCCGGCTTCAAAACCAGTAGACTGAATGGTTCAATGGTCGAACCGGGATCGAACCGGGATGGAGTAAAAATTAAAAAAACTAATAAAATATAATATAAATATGAAAATCGGGCCGGCTTCAAAACCAGTAGACTGAATGGTTCAATGGTCGAACCGGGATCGAACCGGGATGGAGTAAAAATTAAAAAAACTAATAAAATATAATATAAATATGAAAATCGGGCCGGCTTCAAAACCAGTAGACTGAATGGTTCAATGGTCGAACCGGGATCGAACCGGGATGGAGTAAAAATTAAAAAAACTAATAAAATATAATATAAATATGAAAATCGGGCCGGCTTCAAAACCAGTAGACTGAATGGTTCAATGGTCGAACCGGGATCGAACCGGGATGGAGTAAAAATTAAAAAAACTAATAAAATATAATATAAATATGAAAATCGGGCCGGCTTCAAAACCAGTAGACTGAATGGTTCAATGGTCGAACCGGGATCGAACCGGGATGGAGTAAAAATTAAAAAAACTAATAAAATATAATATAAATATGAAAATCGGGCCGGCTTCAAAACCAGTAGACTGAATGGTTCAATGGTCGAACCGGGATCGAACCGGGATGGAGTAAAAATTAAAAAAACTAATAAAATATAATATAAATATGAAAATCGGGCCGGCTTCAAAACCAGTAGACTGAATGGTTCAATGGTCGAACCGGGATCGAACCGGGATGGAGTAAAAATTAAAAAAACTAATAAAATATAATATAAATATGAAAATCGGGCCGGCTTCAAAACCAGTAGACTGAATGGTTCAATGGTCGAACCGGGATCGAACCGGGATGGAGTAAAAATTAAAAAAACTAATAAAATATAATATAAATATGAAAATCGGGCCGGCTTCAAAACCAGTAGACTGAATGGTTCAATGGTCGAACCGGGATCGAACCGGGATGGAGTAAAAATTAAAAAAACTAATAAAATATAATATAAATATGAAAATCGGGCCGGCTTCAAAACCAGTAGACTGAATGGTTCAATGGTCGAACCGGGATCGAACCGGGATGGAGTAAAAATTAAAAAAACTAATAAAATATAATATAAATATGAAAATCGGGCCGGCTTCAAAACCAGTAGACTGAATGGTTCAATGGTCGAACCGGGATCGAACCGGGATGGAGTAAAAATTAAAAAAACTAATAAAATATAATATAAATATGAAAATCGGGCCGGCTTCAAAACCAGTAGACTGAATGGTTCAATGGTCGAACCGGGATCGAACCGGGATGGAGTAAAAATTAAAAAAACTAATAAAATATAATATAAATATGAAAATCGGGCCGGCTTCAAAACCAGTAGACTGAATGGTTCAATGGTCGAACCGGGATCGAACCGGGATGGAGTAAAAATTAAAAAAACTAATAAAATATAATATAAATATGAAAATCGGGCCGGCTTCAAAACCAGTAGACTGAATGGTTCAATGGTCGAACCGGGATCGAACCGGGATGGAGTAAAAATTAAAAAAACTAATAAAATATAATATAAATATGAAAATCGGGCCGGCTTCAAAACCAGTAGACTGAATGGTTCAATGGTCGAACCGGGATCGAACCGGGATGGAGTAAAAATTAAAAAAACTAATAAAATATAATATAAATATGAAAATCGGGCCGGCTTCAAAACCAGTAGACTGAATGGTTCAATGGTCGAACCGGGATCGAACCGGGATGGAGTAAAAATTAAAAAAACTAATAAAATATAATATAAATATGAAAATCGGGCCGGCTTCAAAACCAGTAGACTGAATGGTTCAATGGTCGAACCGGGATCGAACCGGGATGGAGTAAAAATTAAAAAAACTAATAAAATATAATATAAATATGAAAATCGGGCCGGCTTCAAAACCAGTAGACTGAATGGTTCAATGGTCGAACCGGGATCGAACCGGGATGGAGTAAAAATTAAAAAAACTAATAAAATATAATATAAATATGAAAATCGGGCCGGCTTCAAAACCAGTAGACTGAATGGTTCAATGGTCGAACCGGGATCGAACCGGGATGGAGTAAAAATTAAAAAAACTAATAAAATATAATATAAATATGAAAATCGGGCCGGCTTCAAAACCAGTAGACTGAATGGTTCAATGGTCGAACCGGGATCGAACCGGGATGGAGTAAAAATTAAAAAAACTAATAAAATATAATATAAATATGAAAATCGGGCCGGCTTCAAAACCAGTAGACTGAATGGTTCAATGGTCGAACCGGGATCGAACCGGGATGGAGTAAAAATTAAAAAAACTAATAAAATATAATATAAATATGAAAATCGGGCCGGCTTCAAAACCAGTAGACTGAATGGTTCAATGGTCGAACCGGGATCGAACCGGGATGGAGTAAAAATTAAAAAAACTAATAAAATATAATATAAATATGAAAATCGGGCCGGCTTCAAAACCAGTAGACTGAATGGTTCAATGGTCGAACCGGGATCGAACCGGGATGGAGTAAAAATTAAAAAAACTAATAAAATATAATATAAATATGAAAATCGGGCCGGCTTCAAAACCAGTAGACTGAATGGTTCAATGGTCGAACCGGGATCGAACCGGGATGGAGTAAAAATTAAAAAAACTAATAAAATATAATATAAATATGAAAATCGGGCCGGCTTCAAAACCAGTAGACTGAATGGTTCAATGGTCGAACCGGGATCGAACCGGGATGGAGTAAAAATTAAAAAAACTAATAAAATATAATATAAATATGAAAATCGGGCCGGCTTCAAAACCAGTAGACTGAATGGTTCAATGGTCGAACCGGGATCGAACCGGGATGGAGTAAAAATTAAAAAAACTAATAAAATATAATATAAATATGAAAATCGGGCCGGCTTCAAAACCAGTAGACTGAATGGTTCAATGGTCGAACCGGGATCGAACCGGGATGGAGTAAAAATTAAAAAAACTAATAAAATATAATATAAATATGAAAATCGGGCCGGCTTCAAAACCAGTAGACTGAATGGTTCAATGGTCGAACCGGGATCGAACCGGGATGGAGTAAAAATTAAAAAAACTAATAAAATATAATATAAATATGAAAATCGGGCCGGCTTCAAAACCAGTAGACTGAATGGTTCAATGGTCGAACCGGGATCGAACCGGGATGGAGTAAAAATTAAAAAAACTAATAAAATATAATATAAATATGAAAATCGGGCCGGCTTCAAAACCAGTAGACTGAATGGTTCAATGGTCGAACCGGGATCGAACCGGGATGGAGTAAAAATTAAAAAAACTAATAAAATATAATATAAATATGAAAATCGGGCCGGCTTCAAAACCAGTAGACTGAATGGTTCAATGGTCGAACCGGGATCGAACCGGGATGGAGTAAAAATTAAAAAAACTAATAAAATATAATATAAATATGAAAATCGGGCCGGCTTCAAAACCAGTAGACTGAATGGTTCAATGGTCGAACCGGGATCGAACCGGGATGGAGTAAAAATTAAAAAAACTAATAAAATATAATATAAATATGAAAATCGGGCCGGCTTCAAAACCAGTAGACTGAATGGTTCAATGGTCGAACCGGGATCGAACCGGGATGGAGTAAAAATTAAAAAAACTAATAAAATATAATATAAATATGAAAATCGGGCCGGCTTCAAAACCAGTAGACTGAATGGTTCAATGGTCGAACCGGGATCGAACCGGGATGGAGTAAAAATTAAAAAAACTAATAAAATATAATATAAATATGAAAATCGGGCCGGCTTCAAAACCAGTAGACTGAATGGTTCAATGGTCGAACCGGGATCGAACCGGGATGGAGTAAAAATTAAAAAAACTAATAAAATATAATATAAATATAGTTAAGATATATATTATTCACACATCAACACAATAATTAGACATAAAATGAATGTTTAATAATTGAATTTAACAAATAATATCTTATGTCAATAATCCAAAAAATAATTCCAAGCAAATCGAAATAACAATAACTCAACAAAATATTCGCAAATCACAAACTGAGTATAATATTTAGTACATCATTAAAAGATCTGAACAAATGTATGCTTTATCAATATTAAAATATTGAATCATTTCATCATTTCATATCACTAAAATACTAAAATACTAAATCATTTCGAAAGGATGGGGGCTGGAGAGGAGAGTGCGAAGCAAGAGAAATTGCGAGTTCATGACTGTCGCACGAGTAGAAGCCACAGAACGGAGGCTGAGTTAGGGATCCAGAGTTTAGGAAACTTTTTTTTTTAAATTTTAAACTTAACCGGTCCAACCGTACCGGTTCACCGGTTGACCGGTTGAAACGCAGTTTAAATCGGTTCTGGCCGGTTTTAAGCGGATCCGGTTATAAAATTAAATCGGACTGGTTGGCTGACCGGTTCACGGTTCGACCGGTTGAACCGGCCGGTCCGGTCCGGTTTTTAAAACCTTGCTAACACCTAGTCGATGGTTGGAAGATTTTCAATGATCTGTTAGAAAAGAGAAGAAATGGAACAGAAATGAAGATGAAAAGAAGGAGAACGAGAAGAAAAAGAAGAAGAAAAAGAAGAAGATGATGTCAATTCATTCCACACCTCAACTGAATTGGTTTTCAAGTATTTATATACAAAGGTGAACCGGCCAATCTAACCCGAGGTCCATTTTATTTCGAAAAATAAAAATAAAATTCCTACTACTCATTTCAATTCTCCTCTTTTTGAAAGCATCCTTGCCCTCAAGGATATAGTGCCTCCTTTGCTACAGTCTTTTGCAGAGCTTCTTGATCCTCCAAATTTGCATCTTCTTTAAAATTTGACCCCCTCATAAGTAACTGTAGGATAGTTTGCTGACCGCGTAACACCGTCCTGCTTTTCAGGATCTCCTTTGGAAAAACTACAGGTTGCCCTTGGCTGTTCATTGCTGCAAGTAAGTCCTTGGTCATTCCCTGAGATCCTATCTTCTTCTTAAGTAGGAAAACATGAAAAATAGGATGGACCTTAGCTCTCTTATAGGCTAAAGACCCAACTTTAGCTTTTACTTGAAAGAGACCATAATACTTAAAGGCAAGCTTATGGTTTTTTCTTTGAGCCATCGAACTCTGCTTATAGACCTTCAACTTAGCAAAAACCCAATCCCCAATCTGGAGCTTGTTGCTTCATGCAGTTTTGTGTCTCAGTCAACAAATCCCATAAGTGTCTCCTCATCTCTTCTTTGGCTACCAAGCTTCTGAAGTCCACCATCTCAACTCTAGAATCCACTGCTATGTAAGGTATATATAAGGGAGAAGATTTCCCATAGCTAGCTTCATAAGGTGACATCTTAATGGTGGAGTGGTAAGCATTATTATACCACCATTGAGCTAGCAGTATCCATTTCAGCCAAGCTCTAGGATGATCTCCTGACATCCTCCTGAGATAGCCTTCTAAACACCTATTTATCTCTTTGGATTGCCTATCTATTTGGGGAAGATAAGCTGTAGAACTTCTTAAATAGCTTTTTTCAGAATGTACTCAGGAAGGCATCTCTGACTATCTTTTTCGATAGCCCATGAAGCCTATAGATTTGATCCAAGGCGAATGGCGGAGCCAATGATCAACACAGCTCTGGGCTCCTTCAATCGCATTCGTTGGGAAGCTGGTCTAACACCGAGCCAATGGTTGGAAGATTTTTAACGATCTGCTAAAAAAGAAAAGAAGCATAAATGAAGGAGGAGAAGAAGAAGACCATGAAGAAAATCGATATTCATTCCACACCTCAACTAAATTGGTTTACAAGTATTTATACACAGAGATGAAACGACTGACCTAACCCGGGTGCATTTTATTTAAAAATAAAAATAGAATTCCCGCTTCATATCAATTTCTTCCACACCATCTTCGTTATCGGTTGCTACCACCCCCACGAGATCCTTCCACGTCGCTGCCATTACAAGATCTGACAGCCATTCGGCCGAGGATGATCCTGGCCCAACCAGAGATTGCAAGGGAGATGTATCCCTTGAGACTTCGAGTGCTCTTCCTTCTAAGTTGTTGTCGACGCCTTCACTTTCGATGGTCTTTCCACCACTGCATAGTGCAAAGGACCCCACGCCTACCCCAAATATATCTTGATCAACATTCTGCCTGCCAGATTTTTTTCAATCAATGATTTCCTCCATTCCTTGCTAGTTTGTCCTCAATTACAATCTTGCTGAACTAAAGAGACAAGCTCCTTCCTCCAGGTGATCCACCACTACCATGCCCATCTCCATAACCGCCTCCACTGCGGCTGACACATAATTTCTGCGCTTTGATATGGAGCAAACCAGTTATGTTTCATATGATTTCAATTCTTCTGATTCTTCTTTTAGATCCTTCTGACAATCATAACAAAGCCTCTACAAATATTGCATTTCCATCAACAATGGATGAAATTCTTAGTGGGAAGTCCACAATTCATCTTAATGGTGCTAGCTGGTCAAAATTGGTTATTAATCCCCTCTGTTTTATTTGCCAGACTGGAGTTGTAAACAATTTTCTTTTTCCCTGCAATTATATTGCTTGCTTTCATGCATTTCATTCGTTTTGCCTACTTCCACCTATTCATGAAATTATAATAGAGTTCTCGTGTCCTTATTGTGATGACGCCTCATTTGTTGGAAGGAAGGTGGGTAAAGCTAGGATGCTAATTACCAAAAAGATCCAAAAGATTGTGAGGCATAAGCACCCTATCCATGGATGTAATCAAAATGTGTTCCAAAATCTGTTTCTTGTGAAGTGGGAATTATTTTCTCATTATGAGGACTCTTGGGTTCTTTTGGAATGGTTCAATAAGTTTTTTTTTTTATAGCGGTTCAATAAAGTTGATTGTGTGCGATGATGCAATTATATGAAAAGAAATCCTATCCTAAAGGAAGTTGGTTCAGTAGATCACAGAAAACTAGAGTCGTTTAAAGTTAAGCATCTCATTGCATGTAGACGTAATTATAAACTTGATCAATCCATAAAAATCTAGAGATCTTGGCTAGGTGAAAAAGGCAATAAGGAGATTGAATTCCTCGTGAAATGGGTCTTGATTACCTTTATGAATTAGAGCAAAATGCTCCTACTATGTCTTTAAATGATGTATATGGTGGCATTCTCTGTGGTTATCAATTGCAAGGCCTGAACTGGATTCTTGATAACTCCAAGGCCAAGAATAGCATCATACTTGTTGATGAAATGGGGCTGGGGAAAACTATGCTGGCCTGCTGCTCAAATGTGATATGCCTGCTGCTCAATATGGTCTTACTGTCATTAGAGCTGGTTCAGTCTTGATATTTTTTTTGTAAGGAAAGAAACTAGGGGGGGAAAGCTTAATGATCTACACATGTTTGTTGGCAAGTCTTCAACATGGCTCCCATTCAATTACAAGGGAACAGGCCCATCTTCAAGATCAAATCAGGTAGCTGCACTTAACTTTGACAGATATCTTTTTGAATTTGGAAGGCAATCAAAGTCTGGCATTTGCGATGATATCTGCTCACTTTACTTTGAAACAATGGTGTGGTCCAAAATAAGGATCAAGCATTATCATCTGTCACCTGGGGCTGGTGGTTGCAGCATACTTTGTAGGAATAATTGGTATATTGTTAGAGGCAGAACTACTGGAAGAGGTTTTAGTCTAGTTCCTGTGCACCACAAATACAAGTTGTTTATAGTTGTTTTCAAAGGAAGAAGAAGAGAGCCATCTAATGAGAATGAAATTTTAATAATGGAAAATTATGACAACCCAATAAGTTGGAGGTTTGAAGATAGCCTTGGAACTACCAATGTGCTTGCTGTTCATCTCTACGGGGATGGTATAGCAAGCTCTATTAGGAGGCATATCCGTCAAGCTTGGTCTCATGGTTGGGGTTTCCATTCTCCTGGATGCTATCAGGACAATGTGGAAGCTAGATCTTCCAGGCCATTCAGCTATACAAAAATGATGTACAACTCTTTTGGGATGAATTGCTATCTTTCTAGATGGAATCGCATTATTTTGTTGGGGAAGAACAACAATTGCTTGTACATTACTATAACTTCGGGAAATTTCAAGAAGAGTTTTAGATCAACTGCAAAATATATCCAAGATCTCGCTTCTGTTAGAGAATTTGAAGGGAATTTCAATGGAACGTCGAAGATGGCATATGATCAAGCTAATGATACAACAATAATAATTCTAGCCCATGGATTTGGAGTAACAGTGTATTATGATCAGTTAGATTTCATGGTAGATAAAAAACACATGATTCACTGTGATCTTGAACTTGGAGAATGCTTCATCTAGTCTTTATAAACAATGAACACTTCTGGAGTATTGTTCATGTAGCCTTCACAGGGATGGTGATCCTTCCAAGTTTGACTTAATGATGCTCAACCTTGCCGATATGTATGTGTTATGGCTGAGTTTGTCGTGTTCATCATTACCATCACATTTATTGGCAACATTTGTTGGCGTATTTGAAGACGGAAGCAGCATCATAATGAAACTTTCAATTAATGGTCATGATTTGTTTGGAATCAGTTGCTATAGTATGCAAACCAGACAATTATATATTCTCCAGCTCCAAGTTCTTCAAGGTGATTGATTGTTGCTTTCAAAGCTTCAAATTCAATAATGGTGGTCTTATTCTTGCAAACAAACTCTAGAAAGGAAGAAAATCATTGCTACTTTGGCTATTATGCATTAGATGTCGACTCAAGAATCCTGCATTTTGTTACTTGGATCAAGTTCTCTGTGTGGGTTTATCGTCAATAAATGCAAGACATGACAACAACGTTACAGACGAACCTCATTTCTTTGATCTTTCTTGGATCTGACTGCAAATTCCATGGAATTACGCTCTCAAATGTCTATAAACAAAGCAATGCTATGTTCTGGAGATCACCATGAAGCTATTTTTCTATCTGAACTTGTATGATTTCATCCTTTTGATGCAAAGTCCTTGAGGGCAAGACCTTTTGAAGGGGAGGGTAATGATAACATTCAATTATAGAGACTGGTCTGAGCATGGTCTAAACATGGTCCAAGCAGACCAGAAAGGTTTGGTCCAGAGAGCTTGGATTCATAGCTGTTCGAAGGCACGATTCAGAATTACTATTAGCGCGCCCGCAACTACTAGAGTGTAGGCATTTTGGAATTCAACCTCTGCTCGGCTCCTCCACTGAATCTGTCTTCTTCTATCTTCTAATCTTTCCTCTGCTCTTCCTATTTCTTCACCTTCCTTATCTCAATTCTTTGCAGTTTTGATTAAAAAAAAAGAAAGAAATTCTCTATAGTTATTCTGAGGAATTGGAAGTATAGTGAAGCAATGAAATTCTTTTGGTGAATTAATTTCTTATTATTGCTTCATGCCGTGATTCCTTGATTGCAGGTCCAAAATCTTGCTTGCTATCTTCGTCTGTTGGCTATGAAGCAGGAGTATGATGCGGCTGTACGATACGATCCGATATAAATACGATGATATGCTAAACTTAAAAAAGTTAGATATGAATAGATCAGGATACGATTGTTATATATGTATATATAATACGTTATATTTATAGTATATTAAAATAAGATATATATTTTGTTGCTATAATTTTAAAAATATATTTTAATTTTTTTAAATTAATTATTTTTTTAAATATTTTTTATATCACTTAAAAAAATATTATAGACGAAAAAAAATATTCTTTAATAATTATTAAATTTAAAAATATTTTAAATTAAAATAATATTATATAGTTAATTTAATTATTTTTAATTTATCATAGATTATCTAAATGAAATGAGTGTTTAACTATACATCAGTAGATTAGTTTCAGTTTAAATTTCAATCTGACTTAAAGTAATTAGCTTGACGCAAATGAGATATAATTGAAAATAATATAGATGATGTGATATAAATTCGGATATACTGATCTAATTAAAGTAGATATATTATTTTCTCTCACTGAATCTCTAACTAAATAATAAATAAAATAAAAATGTTAAGATCTTATCTGTTTTGAAATGTGAGCTTGATTAAAGTGAAAAAAGTAATTAATATTCAACAGATGTAAATATAATATCATTTGAGGAAGAAAAATTAAATAACACAGCTACTTGCGGATATTAAATCTTTTTTGTAGTGCCGAAACACTTATGTGCGTAAAACTTTTTATGATTCCAATTATGTGAGCCTAGTATATCTCTCAATTTTAATATTTGAGTTCATACATGAGTTGTATTTTATATATAAGATATTTTTTATTTTTTATCGTGTGGGCCAGATCATTTTTTCTCTCTAATTAGAAGTATGAGGAAGTATCGAATAAATATCAGATAAGTATCGGGCAAACATCGGACAAGTATCAGATTTTTAAAAAATAAAATAAAAATTAATACACCACATGGCATATCAAATACGTATCGGTGGAGTATCAAAGAGTATTATTATCCGATATGAATATGATACGTATATTTTAAGCTTCAAAAAGTGTTAATGCTTCATAGTCTGCGGGGTATTTTTTTTTTAGAGTTGTCGTGGAAATGATGTAGAATTGCATGATTTGTGCGAAGCTACCACTCGCCCAATCCTAGACTCTTTGAACAAACTGCTTACATGTGTGTGTAGCCTTGAAAAATTGGTCGGATTTGGCCATTGTCGTAGGCTGGGGCCCACAATCCAGCCTCCAAGCACCATGAACAAACTCTGAGAACATTGCTACATAACTCCACTGGTTTTAGGAACTTTCGGTATTAACTTTAGCTAATAGTTAAAGAATAACACAATCTTTCTCTCAACTAACACTCAAAAGTTCTCGCATTTTTAGGGGATAAAAGTTTCATATCATTTTCTCTTATGAAAATATTATTGTTTATGTTTAAATTATGAATATATAATAAAAAATATAAATAAGTGTAAGAAAAAATAAAATATATAGATATTGAGAAATAAATTTGAAAAAGAATATAATATATATATATATATATTTATTACAAATAAATTGAACATACTACATAAATAGTATACATATAACACGCAATAATTTATCAACTTGAGTGCACCAGCTATGATTGGAATTAATCATCAAACTTTCAAAATTTGACAAAATTCCTGGATCACCCATGGTGTGAAATAAATTGGGCTAAGTTTGAGCCATGGTTTTAAAACATAACTTGTAGGTAGCCTTAATAATTTTGATTTAGATAATTTACACATAGTATATATTAACTTTCAGACATTTAGAATTAATTCAATACATTTGAATAAGTGATCCTCATACAATCATGATAAAAATAAACTAAAAAGCATCGTCGTCTTGTATGCGGCTTAATATTTAAGTAGCACTTCCCTTTTAAATAGCTAAATCGATGTAATGGAAGACGAATGGAGAAGCTATTGAGCCCCCCACAAGCTGACTTTTATTTCAAAAATATTACGTACATGTGAGGAATGGAATAACATCATGAGCTAAATAACTAAAAGTGTCAAATATAAATGACTGAAAGCCAATACCATAAGCTTAACAAATAGCTAAATATTTTCCCACTTTGCGAGCAACAACATGACAAGCATTCTCCCTTGTAGGAACACCATCGGGAACAATAGTAGAAGCCGATGTCAAAGGTAAAACTCCTGTGACGTCCAAGCAAAGGTCAATATCCTCAGACTAAGTATAAACCAAAATATTAGTAAGATGAATAGAGTGAGACTCAGATACTAGAAAAGCTAAAAGAAACTTATGACAACATTGCACACCACAGTGACTAAGAATATTAACCAGTGCATTATACACTATATTATATCGAAATGCATAACCGGGATGAGATGTACAATGCACAACATGGTCTTCCCAAATATCCAAGAGTTTGGTATGACAAAAAGGACAATATCAGTCACTACTAAACATAAGTATAAGTAAACGATAACGGAGAATAGCATGATACTCAAATAGCAAAAATAACTAATCATAACCTGTTAATGGTATAGCTAACAAGAAATCCTGAGCATGATAATGATCAGACATTCAAGCACTAATCTAAAAAAAGATAAAAGCATCGAATCAACACGAAAACTAGTAGCAACCTTGATCATAGTAGTGAGTATCTAAAGAAGCTAGGGTTTACAGGGGACTGCTATTTCTGATGAATACTACAAGCGCATCACTATAACATCGAGATGAAATATCATCACGCTCTGGAGTCAATGTTAAAGCAATCGGTAAATAACTCACATGACAGGAAATGAGTTTGAAGAACACTAGTTTGGTACCAAGAAGCATAAAAAGAATAAGATGTCATATTCTAGCTAACAAAATGCCTAAGCTGCCTAACATATAGGCAACGTGACTAAACGCCATTGTGAAGGTCTGAAACTAGTGCTATCAACCACGATAATGTGCTTAAGGTAATGACAAAGAGCTTGATCAAAGATAATCGGTGAAACAATAAAGATAGCTGGCTTAGTTGTGTGGAGAGTATAATACACCAGCTTAGGCATGTCTAAGCATGCATGAAGCAATAATAGCTCAATTTGCAGGCTTGTTAAAAGAGAAAGTCAATTCATGTAAGCTACTACCTTGATGACCCGATGATGCGCTAAAGTTGAAATAAATATAACATCATGACTAATACCTACACAAAGAAGTTTAACACTATTAAATCCCTGAGTGTTGCCTTGTGGCAACAAGTTAAGTTTCGAGTGCCAAGAGTCAAATAATTAGCTAATATAATTACTTCGATTTTTGTACATTTAAGTATAAACCTAATAAAGAACTTTCTTCACATGTAATATGTATTGCCTTTCTTACATCTACACTGTCACCTCCAATAGTGTCATCGTCGAGGTATCAAGCATGAAACTCTAGCTGACACTCAGCTTCCAATTGAAAAATAAAGGGATGTAAAACTAAAGAAAATAACAAAGGGCCAAGAGGATCACCCTGTTGCACACCCACAAATGAGAGGATCAACTCAGAGTTGATAAACATGTAGGCAGGCTATGCATTAATAAACTCCAGTCATGGAGAAATAAATAGGCATTACTCTCTCATAGTAAAAAAAAAAACTTCGATTTATCATATTGAAAGTATTAGTAAAATTTAATAAAGCTAATATCTTAGAGGTATCATCCCCCAAAGCTTCAACATAACGACAGTCCGAGTCAAAGACAGCCACAACACGTTTAGAAATGCCAGCACCAAACTGAATGTCGGACAAATACTTGTACACAAGATAATTTGGCCACCAAACATCACCATTCCAAGCCAACAGTAATAAGATGAATAGAAGAATTTGACTTATACAAAAGGGTCAGTGGAACACTCGCAGTAGAGGAGCCAGGTCAAACGAATACTTATCTGCAAGAAGCAAGTTGCAAATCTGCGCAGTAGCATAAAGTAATATCTTAGTTATTGATGTGGCAGGCCCTCGATCACATCAATCAAATGCTGAGCCTACAAAACATCACGACCATAAGCTGTTCCCTTTGGAAATGCCTAATGGCAGTAAATACCATGTTAGCATCAACAATATATATTATGATGTTTGATTTTTGACTCAAAAGCTAAAGTTTTTAAGAAATTTTAACCTAAAATATGAAAGCTTCATTAGAAATGAAATTAATGAGTTTCTGATCGATCTTGGCTGAAATTAAAATGAAATTGATAAAACTGACTAGTTCGCTCAAGATAAAATTGTCACATTCACATTTGATTCAATATTTATATAAAGATACATATATAAACTTTTTTGATTATTTAAAATATTTTATGCATCTAAATATATCATATATGGTGTATATTGAAATAATTTTATTAAAATTAAGATCAAAATTAAGCTCAATTCAACTGAAAAATTAATTCAAAATTAAATAAATTTTAATCAACTATAATCAAATAATTTCTACTCAAAGAATATCAGTTTTGAGTTAATGCTAATTTGTTCGAAATTGACTTGTTATCGGCCTTAAGCTGGTTCCAATATTTCATGCAAAATGAGTTCAATTCGTTGAACAGCTGCAGGAAGAATCACGGAGGTGACCCAAAGCCATGAGCATTTCGATCCTGTCAACCTGCACATGTTAGATAAAATTCCACCAGTTAGATTTTTTTTTTCTTTTAATTTTGATTAAACGGTTACACGTTTTTGAATTTTCTGTGCATGCCAGTACTGCGTATATCAATACTATCATCTTCATGATTTCTCAAATCACAATTACTTCCATAAAAAAAATCCCAATTAGGTTATTACCAAAAAAAAGAATCACAATAATGTTTCTATCCAAAAAAAAAAAAATCTCAATTATGTTATGAGATATATATAGATTCAATTATGTTAATTTATTATGTTATCAGATATAATAAATTAATTTATTAAGTATTTTATTTATATATTATTTAAATTAATATTATTTTGATTTCAATTTTGATACTGGGAGGTGACATGACAGCTATATATATATATATATAATTATTGAATAAATTAATTTCTTTATTGCTTAAATCCGTTGTTCAGTAATACCCATGCCTAAATAGTTAAAAATGTCAGCGGTAATCCATCTCAAGACTGCGTTGCCAGGGTTTTCCTTTCGGGGGAGCTCCAAACCGGTTCTCTCCCCACCTCTGCACTCTTTTGCCTTTGGCCCTCCCAAATCGCGACATCTCCATCATCGTTGAGCCTCTGAATCCCTAATTTCTGCTCGTCGTCTCCGATCCCCGAGAACTATTCGTGTTTGATTTGGTTCTTTTCCATGCGATTCCGATTCTTTTAAAGCTTCGAGTCAACTCTCTTCAGAAATCTCATTCACATATTTGTTGGCGGCTTTATCCGAAGAGAAAGTATGAGCACCCAGAAGAAGAGAAACTTCAAGATCGAGGCCTTCAAGCATCGGGTGGAGGTCGATCCCAAGTACGCCGAGAAGACATGGAAGATTCTCGAGCATGCTATTCACGAGATTTACAACCACAACGCTAGCGGCCTTAGCTTTGAAGAGCTCTACAGGTATGCACTCCGACTTGACTTCCCAACCTCGGAAATTATGTTTCATGTTCTACGCAAATGAACGAACATATCTCTTGGTTTTCCTTACTTTTAGTAAGCAAACTGTCGAAAACATGTTTTCTTTCCTGTCCACAAGACGCAATTATGTACGCCTTGGATTTAGGGTCGTTTGGGACATTATTCTGTATTTTTCCAAGACAAATAATATTCTGGTTGATGTCTGGGCAGTTGATACGAAATTTTCCATCGTATAACTTTTCCCACTCTGTAACTATTTGTCCACCTGCTTGTTCTGTGGTGATTTTGGTGTGTCTACCATCTCGTATAATGATTTTCTTCGGTCTCCTGGCCTTCATGTTTGTACCATTGCAAAATACGTCCTAATGTTACAGGTTTATGTTTTTGACCGTCATGATTTTTCTTATTTCTTTTTTATATTGTAGGTGTCCATCAATGACTTATTGGCTATACTTTCTAGTGCTAAGTTAATCCTAACTTACCATTGTTCATTTTCCCCTAAGCTTGGGCTCTCTCTGTTCTAATATGTGTTATTTAAGAATCTGTAGTGTTACTAGAATCATACGGTTGACCCATATTGAAATTCAACACAGTTTATCTTTATTGTTTAAGCGAGGAAGGAGTTCTTAAGAGTGTTCCTAGAATCTTTTAGTTGACACATCTAGTTCTTTAGAGTGTTCCAAGAATCTTTTAGTTGACACATCCTGAAATTTATATTTATCTTTATCTTTTGGGAGAGTGATGTATAATTTTTTTTTTTTGATAATTGAGTGATTTATAATTCACTATTCCTTGATCATATTCCCTTCCGCCCTTTTCTCATTGTCCTTTCTCCCTCTGTTATGACTTATGAAATATATGATATAGCTAGCTACTAAATTTTAGTTTGGATCTTTGTTGTATCGTTGAGTGTGCAATGCTTTTGAGGTTGCTGTTAAAACTAAATATTTATTCAGAGATGTAGATATTTCAACACCAATACCTTATATTCCACAACTTTGACCTTTAGCTGAAGCTCTATTGTGTTTGGTACTTAATGTTGGCATGGACTATTTTGTGAATTCTATGTTTTTGTTCTATGCTTCCAATTCTAGACCCATGATTAAATAAAAATAGATCCAGAAATACCTTTCAAAAATAAAATAGATCCACAAATACCTTTCAAAAATAAAAATGTCTTCTTGTGAAAAATACAAAATATAGCAAATGGTAATACTTTACTATTGTGAAATACTGTTTTTGCATTTGTCTTACTTACATGATGCATGTCTTAATCCTATTGACTGTAAATAGTTTGATAAGTCAAATATGATTTGTGATTTAAAAATGGACTATTACCTTTGAATGTTTCTGCTTATTGCCTACCAAATCTACTATTTTAAGTAAGTTTTTGTATTATCTAAATTGCTCTTTCCTTTCATGCCTACTTGTTGGTCGATAGCGGCGAGGTGAACACTACACTCAGTGGAATTTTTAAGGAAATTTTCAATCACACAAGGACAGCATCATGGATTGCATTATATTTTTATTTATTAGTTCTTATTTATAGATGTGATTATAGCTAATATTTTGTGTTATTTGCAAATGATAGACTTCTAGTTGGTTTAGTAGTTTACTTGTTGAATGTCAAGATATTTATGATGGGTATGTAACATTAGATGATCATATATATTTTTTATATAAAATGTGTAATTTCAATCAATGTCAATCAAAGAACCAAATAAGTCTTTAGATTTAAGAGTTTGCAAGCTATTATACTTTAAATAGAGAGATATGGTGCATATATGAGGATATCAATGATAGAGTTTTAAGTTTGGTGGTTAATTTGGAGAAATGTAGTTTGAATACTATAATGGTAAAAGATTACCTCATAAACTTACAAGTAAATAATTCAATGCATAAATAAGATCAACTTTGTTGTTAATTATCCAATGGGGGGAACTTTATAAGCACAAGTAGGATTTGGGTTTTAATAGGGTAACTTTGATCAAGCGAAACCTCATCTCACTCCTTCACAATAATTTCCGCAAAGAAATGCAAAAAACTCTTAGTTCAACATAGGGAACGCTCAGCTAGAACTTCTATCGAAGAGGAAGACTTATGTTAATTACAGATTGAGTTTACTATCAGAGCAAAAAGTTCCTTTGGCCTATGTTGAATACAAACAGCACCTGCAAGTCAACTGATGAACAGCTATGAGTGCTTTTGATGCACAAACGAACTGCATTAGCTTGATTGATTCATCTGCAGTTGAAGAAGGGATTACCTCTACTAATGGAGAGTTGGAGACCTAGCTATAACAACAGATAAAGATAATTATGAAAATGTTCTAGCTTCTCCAATTAGCTGACATTGGCACCAGCAAAAATCTCAGAGACGAAAAAGGCTGGTGTACACATTTCCCATTGGACCCTTTGATTCCATAAGCACTCTCTCCATCATTCGGAGAAAAGAGAAGACAACCTTTGGAGTTGAAACAAAGATTGACCTATCTTTGTTCGACAGTTTTATCCTTGTAGAGAAGGTAGATGCCTTCATCGATTAGACGAAGACCTACTTCTTGATCTACAGCTATGGAAATTATACCTAGTGTTATATGTCAAATTGAAGTTGATCAATCATCAGGGATGACCAACAATGCAGACAACTTGATTTGTTTATTTTGATTCTGGCTAATGATTGAACTGGTCCGAGGCTAACTGTGAAGTTGGCATAATTGGTTCTGATTCTACCGTTTTCCATTTCTTTTTTTTCTCATTCTTTATGATTGCCTTTTTCACAATTATAGCGGAACTCCAATTGTAACATTTCAATTTTTACTGTCTCTATCAATAAGATATTAATCAATCTTGAACAAACAAAGTAGTTGATCCCATTTGCAAGACTTTAACATTTTGACAGCTTTTCATCTATTTATATCAGTATGACATCAATCAATTGTGACAGTCAAAATAATTATAATTTATACTCTATTCATATTAGTAGGATATGGTGCTTCAACACTTTGTACAATTAATCCTCTATCTATAACTATTGGATATCAATCAATTGTGAACAAAATAATTATAGCTTATACTTTATTTATATTAACACAACATAGGAATACAGCATTTGGACAATTTATCCTTTGTCCATACCAACAGGACATTAATCAACCATGACTAAGAAAATTTAGCCTCAATAAATACTGGAAAAATCTTATTTATGACAAAAACTAAATTAGTCCATTAAACAAATGTCACCCATGTATCATTTTTATATCCCGATTTCTATAAAAAATAGAAATAAAGTTACCGGTTCTATAAGGAATCAGAATTGTTGATTCCACAGTTTCTAAGAGCTAGAACTGATCTGATCTAGCCTCCTTACCGGTTCTGATTGGATCTAGTACCAGACCCAATTTACTGGGCTAATTTTGAACCAAATCTGTGTACATCTAGTCTAATGCCCACCCCTACCCATAATTCACTAACTTGGTGGAATGCCTTTGTTGCACGCATGTAGAGGCACAACTTGGGAGCAATTCGAGTGACTCCAGTGAGTAGTGTTCTGCTACGTTAGGTATATTGGCAAGAGGTGGTGAAAGTGGCATGGATTGCACCAATAATAGTGCCATCCTATATAAGACACCACCTAACCTGCCGAGCATTGTTGCTAGGTGTCGCGCTGGACTAACATTGTCTCTGAAGTGAAGCTTTTCTTAGCTTAGGATTTGATGAGCTGGGCTATGAAATTTCCTTTCAACATCAAGCAAATTAACAAGGCTTGATGAGAACACATTGAGATCCCAAACACGGTCCCTCTGATGACCCATTTCATATAAAAGCAAAAGTTTTGATTGCTCGTGAACAAGAGATCAAGGGTTGACAAACAACTAACCAAAGAAGCAAGTTATGTACTCTTTGTAAGATTGTTGGTCATGCGGTCGAGAAGTGCTGATGGAAGAATTCAACTTTGTATCAGGATAAATTCCATGGCAGTAGCCAAAGGCGATAGGGTTATCATTGCCATAGATGTTGGAGCCCTACTAGATAAACCTTAGTAAGTTGGCTTCACTCTCTTTGTATTGTACTGTCGAATGAGAGCTTAGTAGGCTTGTCGTGGAACCCATAGAATTGTGAGGAGCTCTTCACAGTGAGGTTCCTGGCCAAGAATGAAATGGTGGATTGGGCTGGTTTGTTCATCTAAACACATGAATCTCTATCCTCTTGATTGGCTATAAAGTAGCATTGGGGTGTGCATCGATCACTGTTATGAGAAGTTTCTCATTACACATTCATCGTTGAGGTTGAATGTGAAGTGGCACTAAGTGCTTTACTTGAAGTAAGATTATGTTTGACTAGTGGTTTCTGTTGCCTCGAGCAAAGATATTATCTCATGAAAGATGAAAAGCATAGTCATTTTGATGCGGGACAATATGTAAGATGCAATTCAAATTAGATATCAGTAAATAATGCTAACAGATGAGCATAAAATTGTCCAAAAAAAGTACTGATGGCATCATGTGAAAACTAAAAAACTATAAGTTCGAGAAGTTGATCAATTTTAAATATGTAGAAACAAGCTCAAATAATATCTAGTAAGTTTACCAATGGATTTTAGTTATCTTCATCTCAACAAGTCAGAACTAGGGTACGCAACAAATGGTGTTCTCACAATAAAATATTACCCAACAGCAATTTAATCGCATAATAATGTCAGGTTACACAGGTGAGCAAATCAAACAGTCCCAATAACAGATGTCACTACAAGATCTCGCAAGATATTCGAAATATTCAGTTGATGTTCAGATTTATCTCAAGTTGAGATTCCGTTACCATCGGGATGAATCAAAGCAACCTAAGCTGATGGTGCCGAGGCGAACGAGTTCTGAGACAGAATCGCCTAAGCTGAGTGGGCAGTGAGGAGGTCAAAGGCGTGGCGGATGAAGCACGTCGCCGTAGCGCACGGGCGAGTGAGACCGTCGAGCAGGAGAGAGGAGGAAGAGCGGGGCGATCGGCAGGCCGGCGTCAAGGTCCGGTGTCGCCAGTGGCTGGCGGATTGGTTGGAGCGGAGGCGAGGCAAGCGAGCGCCTGTAGGTGGCACTCGGGCGTACGGGGGAGCGGAGGTGGCAGCGCCCGCTTTCAGAGCGGAGGTGGCAGCGCCCGCTTTCGGAGCAGCAGTGGCGTTGCCGGCACTCGCCAGAGGTCGGCGGACCAGCTGGGGCGGAGGCGGGACGAAGGCGAGGCGAGGCGGACAACGAGGCGGACGACGGGGCGTGGATCCGGGCTCGGCGTGTGTCGCGGGACAGCAATTGAGCAGCAGACGCAAGTGTCCAGAGCACCGGCGGCAACATCGTCGGCGTTCGGTGGCGACCGGCGGACCACCTGGTGGTGGGGCGGCGCAAGCGACGGGTCGTAGGCCGGCGCGAGCAAAGCTCCGCGGGCCGCTCGAGCGGGGTCCTGAGCCGACAGAGGAAGGAGGAGGGAAATGAATTCTAGGGCTGGAATAATTGCATCAAGGGGCCTGGATTTTGATTGAGCTGAAATCGTAGTTTAAAACTTTAAAAGGCAAGAAAAGTTGGAAAAATATCTTAAATTTCTTTAAGGTATTTAGAGATTTTCACCCAAGGCCCCAGCCTTTTCCTTCACCGGGATATAACACACAATATTCAAACTCAAAATAATTTCATTTCAGGATTAAAACAAACAGTACTAGTTCATGCCTTTATATAGACGATTACAATCAAAATTCAAATTGCAGAAATAAATGCGAAAATAAAAATTGATTACAACATGTCAAATTCGAATGTCTAAAAAAAGAAGGAAATAAACGAGATCAGCCCAAAATTTGGAATATTCCCATTCAAATCAATAAGTTGATTTAAATAGGGATTTCCAATCCACTGATTAGCCACCAATCGTGCCTGTTGCCAAATCTTCAGATATCAATCCTCCATCCAGATCGACGCCACGTGGTGATATCTCGGACGTCGAGTGTAGACCTTGCACGGAATAAATCGACGGTTTGATGTCGTCGTGTCCCCACCACATTTACAATTTGAGAGTTAGTAACTTTGTTTCATTTTTGCCAGCTAAGTGAAGCTTTATTGGCTGCACTTGTTGGGTACTACATGGATCTGTACGAAGAAGCTTGAGGATTGCTAGAGATTTCGATCACAAAATGCAGCTTGTGTTCGACATCCTAGTTCCAAACATAGGTATGTACCTGACCTCATTTGTGGTGAATGGGGAGGTAAAGAAACATGTGTACAAGGAGCGAGAGAGTGGAGTAATCAAGCCTAATAGTTCTCTTAGTGGACCACTAATTCTTGTAGTCCCCAAGGATGGTAGTTGGCTAATGTGCATTGACTATTGATGAGATCACATTCAAAAACAAATAGCCACTGCTTTCTGATCAACAACTAGCCACACATTCACAAAATTGGATCTCAAATCAGGCTTCTGCCTAATTTGCGCCCTAGAAGATGACGTGAAAGACAATGTCTAAGACAAAGCATTGTTTTTATGATTGGTTGGTTATTCCATTCAACTTCAACCTTCGCAATGGGCCTAAAACACTCCTGTGTTTAGTGAATGACATCATATGCATGTACCTCAAAGCATTGCCATTTTTTACATTTATAACATCCTCATGTATAGTCCCTAATGGAGGAGCGCATGTTGAACATGTGCATAAGTGCTCGATCTCTGAAGATATTGACTTCTTCGTACAAGGAGTGCTACCTTGTGGAGTCCCTCCATCTATGGTTCAAGGTTGGGAAAGAGGAGATCAAGAGCCACCTCGAGAGGACCAAGGGCATTGAGGAATAGTTGAGACTGAGAACATTCATCAAAGTGCTCATCATTCTAGAGTTGAGAGGAGAATTTGTGAAGGCTCGGTGTTGACTTGCCCAAAATACAACAGTCATTTGTGGTGGAAATGGATGCAATAAATTATGCAATTGGAGTCATCCTCACACCAAAAGGCTAGCCCATTGCTTACTTCTTTGAGCTTTTGTAAGGAGTTGAGAAGAGCAATCCTATCTAAGACAAAAAGTTGTAAGCTTTTCACCAAGCTTTGAAACACTTTTTTTCGTACTTGCTAGGAAAGAAGACAATCATTCACACCACAATCAACCATTTTAATACTTGCAAATTGAAAGCAGACTCCAACAAGCACTCCATACAAAGCGCCTAGTGTATCTGCTATAATGCTTATGCAACTAGTGCAAGAAGGGAGTGAATAAGAAGATGGTTGGTATGCTACCTCAAACACCAGTTGTGTTAGCCACCACGATGAATGTTCCCACAAATGAATAGAAGAATACTTCGTCCTAAGTCAGCGAGGATTTCAAGGAGTTCTAGTCAGAGTTGAAGGAAGAACAATCAATCAACTTCACCCTTCGAGAAAGCCTGTTGAACAAAGGCACTAGTTTATGCATGGTGAAAGGCGACCAAAATAAGGTTAATCTGGGAGTTCTATGTGTCAAAAGTTGCTTGGCATTTTAATGTCAACAAAATAGTCTAGAACTTATAGTACTATGCATGTTGGCTGCATTTGGTCGATGTTGTTAGAAGGTTCATTTGGGGATGTGCTTTTTGTTGCATCTTGAAGCATGCTGACAAGAATCAAGGACATGACACTCCGCTTCCAATCCCAATGGGAGTGTAGGATAGCATCTTGATGGTTTTCTCAGCTTTAGTCATGGTTGATTTTAGCAATGTTGACCATTATCTGTGAAGAAGCCTCATTTGTTCTTCTACACCATGTGGGTTGACTACTATCTACTTGCATCCATCGTCTCCGACAAGAGATAATTGGTTTTTGAGCCATTTTCTGGAGGATGCTCTAGTCGATGGAATTGACCTTAAAATGTAAAATAGTGTTTCACAAATTCATGGTACACATAATGCGTTGATACCAAAGAAACCTTAGAGATTGAGGATGAGCGCTTGTAAATTCAGTTTGCCTTCTATAGGGCAATAAATTACTTTATCGAGTAGTCACCATTCGATGCTTGCCTTGGTATCGTTTGCTCGCCCCTTTCAAATTAAGACTATAGTCCACTTTATTGCAATTGTTGTCCACCATGAAAGACACCTGAGCCCAAAAATTCCCTCATGGATTTGTGACGTTTAATTGAACTTAGAGACTAGGGTTGTTAATGATCTAATTTCGAACCAATTCTACACTAGCTCAATATTGAATTGAAAGTTTTTTATTCAATTTCACTCCAATCCAAGTTTTGGATAATAAGAATTTGATCTGATCTCAATTCAAGCTCGACTTGACTTATTGGTTATCGATTCAAACTCTATCTGAGCTAAAGTTCATCTGATTTTTGATTAATTTTTTATATTTTTGTTCAATCCCTAGGCATCCATGTGTTAAATCCAAGCCATCCATTTTAATCTAGGTTATAAATAAAAACATAAAGGAAATTGATGTAGAACGTCTATGAAGAAACTGAAGAACACAAGAATAAATGAGAGAATCTTATTCAAAATCATCCAGAAGTTCTAATTATAATAATAAGAGGTTTATTTATAACCAATTTGCTATAACCAAACTAAAGAAATTCTAGACTAATAATAATAAAACAATAACTTCTTACTAATTATCCACACTAGCTGAATTATTTTAAAATTTATTTAAATTTTAAATGCAGAATATTTAAAATTTAAAAACTATCATTATCTAATTAAAAGATAAATATAAAATAAAATTAATCTTTTTGCTTTCCTTTGAGCCTATAATAAGTATGTTGATAGTCCTTTTATGCTTAGGTGGATCGTCATCATTTCCTTTCAGTTGAAGAAAAATTGATTGTCAAGATGGAATGTAGATACAAAGCTAGGATGGTTGGGTTCAGTTTTCTACACTTAGCCTTAGTAATCTAAGTAGCATCAAATGCTGAACAATTTTTCCATTGTACATGGTAGTTATAATTTCCATCATTAATTGTGCTCACAAATTCATCAGCAAGAATAGTCTCAATCTTGTCTTCGTATTGTAGTAGTGGAAAAGTCTTTGGAATAGAAATACTTGTAGGAGCAAGATTAGGCAAAGCATGAGGCTCAAAGTGTTTTGATATAGTATTAGATCATTCGGTTTAAGTTTATTAAAGTAGCGTAAGGGACAATAGCTCTCGCATGGAGCTTTTTGAAGGAATGTTTAGGTAGACGTTCAGGGCGCATATGGACATCACAACAACAACAACAACAACAACAACAAAGCCTTAATCCCACTAGCTGGGGTCGACTACATGAATCTTTTGTTTCCATTGCGCTCTATCAATTATCAAAATCTTATGTAAGTCTAAGTAATTAAGATCACTCCTTATAGTTTCTTGTCATGTCTTTTTTGGTCTTCCTCTTTCTCTTTGTACATGGGAAAGATCCAATAGCTCGATTTTTCTAACTGGAGCTTCAATTGGAGTAGAATTTTGAGATGTTGCTTTCACTTTAGATTGAAGCTCACTGATAGTTGGTTTAGCAGGCCTTAAAATGATTTTCTTGCCATTGTATTTAAAGATGTAAGTATTTTCTCTACCATGGTTAGTCACATTAAGGTTATATAATTAAGGACGACCTAATAAGATGTGTCGCATCCATGGGTAAGATGTTACAGTATATAGTAGCTTGATGGTCACTCATTTTAAGTGGAACAAGGTACCTTTGTGTTACAGGCAAGGAAGTTTTGTTGAGCCATGCCATTTCGAAAGGTGAAGGATGAGGTTTAACCTTAAGATTGAATCTATTGATAGTACTTTTAGCCATTACTTTCATGGTGCTGCCACTATTAATGACAAGTTTATATAACCTATCATTATAATAAATAAAAGTCTAAAAAATACTTGTTCTTTTCCACTCATCATCCAACTTGGCTTTAGAAAAGATACACCTAATAATGGTCACACAATCAGACTCTGACCCACCCTCCGTCACAATCTATCTCAGCCTTATCACTAGAATATATGATTGGTTGAATTATCTAATCTTCAGATTCCTCAAGCATAATAGGATCATGTTCCAGAACTAGGGTTCTTTGAGGGCAACGAGATGCTGTGTCCTTTCTCGTGACAGTAGTGACACTAAATAGAGCTATTGTTAGTGCGATTGTTACCATTAGAGCTTATAGAAGTGGAACTTGATGATTGAGAAACAGATTTTGAGAAATTTTGATTCTGTGCAGGTGTGGAAGGGGTGTTGCCCTTAGTTGGATAAGTTGGTTTAATTGTCTTTGAAATGTTAGATTGAGAAGTGAACGTATGTTGAGAATAATTTTTAAGCTACTTCTCAATGTGTAAAGCTCTCTGACATGCATCTTCAAGATAGGGATATATAATTCAACTTCCTGCTTAATATCATCTCTTAAATCAGAAATAAATCTTCTAAGTATATGATGAGAATCCTCTTTAATGTTTGATTGTACCATTAATTCGTCAAACTTCTTTATATATTAAGTAACGATATAAGTTTGATGAAGAGCAAGAAACTGGTCATACAGTTGGAAGATATTTGTCTTACAGTTTTAATTTACAACCCCCCACTGTGTAATAGGTTATTCTCAAAGACGTTCTGTTAGCATTTCTACTGTATACCAATGCTTTCTAGCTAGACCTACTAACTTCATTTTAGCAAATCTTACTATTTCTTTATCAGTCATCCAATACCAATCAAAATAGTCTTCCAAACTATCAATTCAGTTGAGGAAAGCAATAGGATTTAGTTTTTCTTCGAAACTATTGATATTCTTTAACTCTTTATAACCATCCTCATCATTGAAAGCTTCTTATTTGGGTTAATAATTTCTTTTATGTACTCCCTGATTTGTGTCCCTAATTATTGGTTGATGAAGTCCAAATGGAGTATATACATGATGTTCATCTATTAATTCATCTTTGAACATATTTTTAGGATAATGTCTAACCTCCCTATCATTAGACCTATATGCAACTGTGGGTTCAGTGAATGGATGCAGATTTGCAGAGATATAGGTAGAATACATTGGACAAACCTAATGGATAAATTCTTCGGATTGCTTGACTGACTTGGATTAACAATGTCTTGCATGGGAGATTTATCTAAGATTTTGAGCACTTTATCTAATTATTACTGAATCGAATTATATTTTTCATTTATTTCATCCTTAAAAGTATACATCTCATTTTTAAATGTGTCAAATTCTATATCAATGATAAATTTAGAAGTAGAAATCTCAGTTTCTCAATTTTTTCTTTTGCCATGATGAATGCAAATGAATAAATGAGAAAATTGCCATCAATAAAATTTATATAAATTTATGTTGATGATACGATAAATACTTCGAAATCCTAACAGATGATGAAAATGCTTCAAGTTTGAGGATGACAATATGAATGGATGTATGAAGATACAAGTGGAAACAACGGTGCGTTAGGTTTCTTTTAACTTGGACTAAATATAAATTTATTAGACTAATCAAAATAAATAACAGTCGAGTTATAAATGGAAATAAATTACCCTCGTAGGTATGGTTTGAGATTCCTATTCTGCAAAATTGGCTAGCTGTTAAGGTATATCACTAAAGAAAAAGCTAGTAGTGGTGCAGTGCAAAAATCGATTAAAAGCTATGCAGGCAGATGAAATCAACACAAAAATAGCATGGATATTGACAGACGATTGAAGCCAGCACGCCAAGAACTGATGGTAGGCGAAGACACAGTGAGCACGTTGTGAATCAGGTGGGCACCACTTGTTTGCTGGGGTGGGGCACAAAAGTGACAAGGGTGTGCAGAGCAAATGCAACATCATCAGAGCGGCTACACTTGTGCTCAAGAGTGATTGGGACATGCGAGGGGGAGGATGTGGGTTGGAAGGACGACAGCGTACACAGGCGGAGATGGGCAGGCAAAGGCGTGCATAGGTAGGCCAAGCGTGCTCAAGCCGCAGGTGTGGATAGGATCTTGCATGCGTAGGCTCGTGTGCCTCGGGCGCTTGCGTACGGGCCAACGTGCCACATGCACTTGCGCGTTACCGGGCATTCACGCATAAACGGGCGCTAGCGTGCACAGCTTCACGTGTGTAGACGTAGTGTCTGCGATCTTGAAATAGGTTTGTGCGAGTTAGGTCGTGTGCAGATCTTCGAGTCATACATGAATTGTTAATGCAGAAACTGAAGCTCTGATATCATATGCTATAGAACGTATATGAAGAAAGAGAAGAACACAAAAAGAAATGAGAGAATTTTATTAAAAATCATCTAAAAGTTCTAATTACAATGATGAGAAGCTTATTTATGGTCAATTTATCTCAACCAAATTGGAGAAATTCTAAGCTAATAATAATAAAAAAAGAACATACTAATCATCCACATTAGTGGAATTATTTTGAAATTTATTTAAATTTTAATTTATCATTATTTAATTAAAAGATAATTACAAAATAAAATCAGTCCTTTCGCTTTTATTTGCACCTAAAATAAGTACATCGATAGTCTTTTTATGCTAAGATAGATTGCCATTAGAAACTGATTTTTAAATATAAACAAAAGGAGAGAAATTTCTATGATAGTCATGCATTAGGTTGCTTGAAAACTAGCGTAATAAAGTTAACTCGCTTCTATAGAGTTAATTTTGATTTGATCTAAATTTTGATTCAACTTTCGATCGATCTTTAAGATAAATTAACAACCCTATTAGAGAGGTGTCAATAGCACTATAAATAGCGTCACGACCGAAATCGAGTAGAGAAAATGTACGAGAATGGTAATTTTGTATGGCCGCATTTAACCAATGAGAGACATAAGGCGATGGAAGTAGATTAAAGCCAATCCATTATGGATCATTCTGCATACTTTAGTGAATCATAGTGGATTTCTATAAATTTTAGCTTCTTGTTGTATGAGATGTATTTGTCATCAATTTCAAGCATTTTAAGTCCTTCGAGCCTTCCATGCTGGACAACATCAAGAAAATATTGCCTTGCATTGACTGTTTGGAATTGAGATAGGAAAATGCTTGAAGAACACACCATCCTCAAACGTTGGAAAATGATGACTTGATAGCTACTAAGAATCTTATCGTAGTATGAAGGTTTAGATTCATCTTCGACTAAATGGTTTACCAAATAGAAGGCAACTACTAGAGTTTCCTCACTCGATGGACTTGATAATAGTTTCATTTTCTCAATTTAGGGCGTGTGATCAATAGATCAAACTAGTTTATGTCGAATCAACTAAGCAATCTTGTACCTTTGATAAGTACTCAAACTAAGATATCCCTAGAAGGACTTAAAAAAAAAAAAGAAATCTCCAGAGGGAATTTTCCTAATGAGAAAGTATTGAGTCAATGCTTGATAAGAAAATTTTGATAAAGAAGTCTCAACGAACAAAACTTGGGGATATGTCCTGAGGATAAAAATTAGAAGATCTGACTATAACTCGGTTGAATGATGATCCAATGATGACTAGTTTCCATTGGGAGAGAACAAGGAAGAATGCTTGAGGAGGGTCCATTGAGAAGGAGGGTTCATTCGAGGATCCTTCCTCGAACTAAGATGTGATCGTTGGAAGGTTTGTCCCAAAGAATGTTCGACAATTCGAAGATTATTACTGAACTGAAAAACGACTACCCTTTAGAAGGCCAATTATTGTTCAGATTTAGTACACGACAAAAAGTTGACAAGCTAAGAAGCACGGACACTTCTAAGAAGTAGCCGTGGCGGTGTCGGACACGTGTCGGACACGGACACGCCACGGACACGGCGGGACACGTGTCCAATTATTTTAATTTAAAAAAAAAATAGGACACGGCTGGACACTTCTAGGATACCGCTGGACACTTCTAGGACACGGCTGGACACTTCTAGGACACGGCTGGACACTTCTAGGATACGGCTGGACACTTCTAGGACACGGCTAGACACTTTTAGGACACTTGCAAGACACTTG